>VIAA01000058.1:0-335000 GCA_015776775.1 Magallana hongkongensis | reverse complement strand
CAACAATCTGATTCCGTCGGTGCATACATGTATCTGCTATTATCTGTGTTTCTAAATGATAAATTTGACAGTTTACATGTTTACTATTCCAAACTCGCATAAAAAAACTTAGTAAGTTATTTTTTTCTAATATGTCTTATTTTTACCTTGCCAGAGATGGAGCTGCTCTGTGTGGCGTGTTCTGTGCTTTATACAACCTGATACAACAACTGACAATGGACGAGGAGATAGACGTGTTCTCTGTGGTCAGACTCCTACAAACACGACGTCCTGGACTTTGCTCAACTATGGTAAACGTATTAGATTGTACATAGAAGCAAAAAAAGCATCAAATAAAATAACATAACCTCCTATAATAAAGGATAGCTAATGGGAACCTTTAAAATAGAAGGTTCAATGTAACGATAAAACAGTATTCTCTAGAATCTTCTTTTTTAACATTTAAAGTTTTAAATAGAAGTTATTAAACATTTATAACAGAGATACAAACTAGACCAGTTTTATCCTCTGAATCTAACCATTACACGCATGCAATACTGTTGAGACAACACAGGACCATATCATTGCTTAGAACTTACAAACAATTTTTTTTATTTACAGGAGGAATATGAAATGATAAACCATGCCATGATGACATTTATACAGTCGCGAACAGACGAAATTACATACTACAACCAATGAAATTACACTCTCTTGAAATATAATGTAACCGCGAAGAAAGATTTCTTTCAGTACAATTTCGTCGTTCATATATTTATCGTGCTTTAAGTATCATGTTATTTATGGATATTATTTTTTTTATTGTAACTGTTTGCTTGTTTCGTATTTAAGGCTGACATGTACCATATTTGATGTAATTTGTTGTTTGTTTTTAAATAGTATATAAATCGCACAATGACGGACCAGAACCACTGAATATTGATATAATTTCGATCATTACATAATTCATACCATGACAAATAGAAAAAAAAATATGTATTCAACCAGACTATGTATTGTTATACGACATGGCCATCCTATTAATACTGTTATTTTGTCACTGTGTTTTATTCATTGTTTTGTTAGCTCACTTGAGCTGAAATTTTAAGTGAGATTTTTCTGACCATATTTTGTTTGTCGTCCGTCCGTCTGTTCATCTGTCTGTCCGTCTGTAAACTTTTCAAATTTTCGACTTCTCCTTAACCACTACACTATTTTCAGTTTGGCACAAAGAATTGTTGGGTAAAGGAAGTTCAATTTTGTAAAAATAAAGGTTCACGCGCTATGTTTAAGGGAAATAATTACGAAATAATGAATATGTGTTTGTATTTTTCAAAACTCTTCTTTTTAAAATCAATTTCGCCAGAAAAGCTGTAACTTTTGTTAAAACACCCTTGGGTAGCGTACAATCAACTTTGTTTAAATGTTCAAATCGAGATCCCAGGGGGTAGGGTGGGGCCACAATGGGGGGGGGGTTGAGATTTTATAGAGGAATATAAAGAGAAAAATCTTCAAAATTTTCTTATCAAAACCAATGGACAGAGAAGCTGTAAATTGTGTGGAAGTATCCTCGGGTAGTGTAGATTTACGTATGTTCAAATAATAATATCAAGGGGTAGCGTTGGGCTACAATAGGGAAGGGGGTCAAATTTTTACCTAAGGATATGTAGAGAAAAAGCTTTAAAAACCTTCTTCGCATTAACTAATTAGCCAGAAAAGCTGTAACTTGTGTGGAAGCACGTAGTGTAGATTCATGTCTGTTCAAATCGATCTACAGGGATAGGGTTGGGCCACCTTGGGGTGGGAGAGACAAGGGAGGTCAAATTTTTACATGTGAAATAAATTTGATTATTTTCAAAAACTCAAATGTTATTATATATGCAAACATCTGGACATTTCTTGATCCTAATTGCTTAGATTGTGGCACCTGGACAAATCATTTGCTACACAAGGGATTCAAATTTTGAATTCAAATTCAAAGTGAAAAATTATATTTATATGAACATTATTTAAGATCTTAATAAAAGTGCAATGCTAATTCTCAATATGTGATATGACTCTGAAAGCATCTAATTACGGGAAAGGGGCCCAATGTGTAACATTATATAAATAATGCCTGTTTGGGAGGGAAACAGTTGAAATTGACACTGTCGAGGAAACCATTGTCAACCGACGCGAAGTGGAGGTCGACAATGGTTTCCTCGACAGTGTCAACTTCAACCGTTATCCTACCAAACAGGCACATTTTTTTTATTATACTGAATGTCTTAATATAGAGATTTTTACTGCTTTTATATAGAAATATCGTGAATTCTACGGCAAACCGTACGCGCATAAGTTACGCGCATGTAACAATTCGTTGTGTTACCCGTTGCTATGTGTGTTGCAATCGCCGCTGAGGGTAATAGAACGGATTATCAACTGCGTCTAAACCGATCAGATTTAACAATCAGTATTTAACATGAAAGTATAATAAAAGAAAATATTTATTATTATTGACAAATGGTAATACCCTTTATATGACGTGTGTATTTATTTTATTTAAGTCTTTTTATCTACATGTAAATCTTTATATGTTTATTGTTTCTGTTTGTCCGTCTGAAATGTTTTGACAACAAATGTTATGTAATAGCAGGTGCTACGTCTTGGTCTTATTTGCTAAATTTAACTGTCCTGTGTTATGCAAAAAATTTAACCAATCAGAAAAGCCCCAAAGGTCGCGTATCTGTTTGTCTCTGGGTCAATGTTCTATTTTTAAATCGATTCTGAGAATTCGATAAGATTTGACCAATCAGCGTGGCTTCTCCGATCACGTGACTTTATTGTTAGTAAATAAGAGGAGAAGCCACGCTCAAATAGGCTAAACATTATTTTCGGCAAAAACCCTCAATCCACCCTTTCTTCCACCTTAGGTTATTAATTTAACTTCTAATATGTCTTAAAATGTTTGCGGGTTTTTTTTATATTTTATATATCCCACCCTTTTTTGATGGTTGCCGTATCAGGGTCATACTTTTCTGTTTTTTATGTAGGGGGTCAGATGCCCTATTATATGTTGCCAAATATTTTGAAAATGTATTAGCGGTGTTTTTCTAGTCCCGTCTGATCCCCTAAATATTACTGGGGTTTTTTTTCTTTTTTTTTACATTGTTGTCATTTATTTGGAAAAAAAATGCCTATTTTCATCTTTAACTATGTTATGTGCTTCTATTTCTATCAAAATATCTAGTGCAGTCGCCTTGCCTCTTAACAACAAAGGATCATAAAATATATGAAGGCAATCTTTGCAATGTGTTTATTACAGGATTTATTTTACTACATTGCCCAAATATTCAGCTTACATTCAGTTAGTTTCACAGTATTTTATTATTTTGTATTTCAAATTGCAAATGATCTATCAAAAAATTACATGCGAAATCATTTTTATATACACAAGATGGACTCGTACAAATTAAGTGACCAGTTGTTCACCTTTCATGCTAAATAATATGTGTACATGTTTTACGATTTCGAATGACTGAAGGGAGTAACTTTATTCTAGGATAATAAGTAGAGTTAGTTATTCTCAAGAAAGATTGCAGAGCATTTTTTTAAAAAGCTGATGTAATTTTAACAAATCTAGTGTTTTAGAGGGTTTTTTTAATATTTGCTATTTGTAATTTTTGAACAATAAGGGCAACATTTTTCTCTTGATACCTTGCTGGGTGCTATAATTTATTTATTGTTCATACGTTGTTTTGTGTTCGAAGTTTATTTATTTATCTGAATAACTTCCCATTTCAAGTGTTTTGACAAGTAATTCATGTAACAAAACAGATATCAATGTGTACTACTTTCTAATATGATACTTTGTTCTAAAATTTGTACATCAATAATTCTCAATAAAATACTCACATACTATTAGTTTTTTTGAACTGGTTTAATATTTATTGAACCTTATTTAAAAAACGCTTTAAGCAAAACTAGACAATCAAAACTACCTTTACATCGGTTGTAGCCAATAATACTGGTTTCCAAATGAAAACCGAAGTGTAAAGATTTTAAACATTGATTATTGTTGTAAAAAAGTTCTATAAATATAATGAGAAAAAACTGCAAAGCCATTTCATTGCTAGCTCTTAAAACACCTTAACCGTGTGAACCCCACTGCCACCCTCAAAATACCCAATATCTGTCCTTGTAGACATGTACAGTGTATGCCACTGTCATTTCCTTTTCATGTCCCGTTATCTCCTTTATGTCTCAGATTGCTCGCTCGGGAATACATAAATGTTCTCAACATAACTGTTATTTGGTTTGTTTATTAAATATACCGTTGGTAAAACTATTTTAGAATATGTCAAATAAAATCAAAAAATAAAATTGTTCGTGCCCATTTGTAGACTTTGATTCTTTTGTCTTTAAAGACCAAACAGTTTACATGTACAACAGCTCCAAATTTTAATCAAATTTAAAAATAATGACGCCAGAATTATTGACGTGGACGTTCTAAGATGCCCAGCCCAGGAACTTCGGATTTTGTATCATAGCAACACCATTATGTACATTACAATAAAATCCAACGAGTAGATATGACAATTAGCTTTTCTAAAATTTACAACAATAATTACATAACACTAAGCATTGTTAAAATATAGGTTGGAAATGATAACCATTGTTTTGTATATATATCTGCTTTTAACCTCTGCTGCACCTGTGCTGCGTCCTCAAAAAGAACCTGCTACCAAGAGTTTCTTTAACAACGCAACGTCGTCTTCATTCGAAAATAGATGGGGTCAAAAGTGCAGCGCATTAAGGTATATATTGTTTCTAGTCACTGATAAAATCATAGATAATCGCTAGACTTGCCGGTCGCCTAGACTCAACAAATGTCCTTCTTCTTTAGAATCACTGGTTGTTGACGATAAAGAGCTTCTCATGCAGATACCCTCTTCGTAACGCTACAGACTATTAAACAACCCGTACATGAAATATGTCTGGAGAGTAGCCTCAGCAAAGTTAGCCTCTTACGTCGGCGCATCCTAAGCCTACATTTACCACGCTGTCTCTTGCGCTATGCTTAAACAACGGGAGGGGGGGAGGTCCAATTCGTGGTGCAGCACATGCAAGTCAATTGCAGGGTGATTACTCAAACAGGTTAACTGTTTCTGTTTCAGAATGCACTCAGTGCAACGCGGCCTGCTCTCTCTCTCTCTCTCTGTCTCTCTCTCTCTCTCGTGTAGAAAAAAATCAGAATATGATTTTTAGGAGATGATTTTTCCAAATTTGATTTGTCTAATAGGTTCACTAGCCCCTACGTAGGTATAAGAAATGGCATGCAAGCAAACCGTGTTAAAACAACTAATATGGTATAAAAAGACATAATTTTTAAGTGATTTGATAAGTACAAAACCGGTTGTCTAAGATGGTTCTTGCAAATAATTAAGGCCATTTGAGATTGCTTATTCAGAAATCTTCCGGGTTGAAAATAGAATTAAGTGCTAGGAATCATATCATTTCTTTCACTTTTTTATGTTTTAGTGATTACGATTAGTAAGGTTTTATTGCAGTTGATTTGTTCTTACATTCTGCAAACAGCAACACTCTAAACGTACTACAGACTGTCAGTTACATTGTAAAACAATACAGTCTGTATACCTTATCACGTCTGTCGACTATGCAAGTCACTATGACTCCTTCATTGCTTATATCAATCACAAATTTGTACTTTAATAGTAAAATTATTGCGCAAATTGCTAATTACTTGCTTATATACAAACTTTACATTAAACATGTTGAATGCAGTGATCCTAAATACACGAAATGATTAAGAATTGAAAGACATACTAATTTATCAAAAATGAATGAATGGTTATCGGTTTAAATTCATATTACATATACTTTTAATTTCATCTGAATTTTTTTTCTGTAACATTCTGAATTGAAAACATTATATAATTTATTGAACTTGATACTGAAGATGCTTTGCAAATAATGAATTGTATGATATAATGTATATGATATGCATGTATAATGTAGTCCCTGTTATTTAAATCAAGTGGGTTGCTATTGTGAAAATTGTTATATCATTTTGCACAATTATTAAGTGATTACTTATGGAATATTGTAATTTTTTCCGTTTTTACAACAAACTAGCAATATATTACATCTTATCAGGAATTGACAATAAATATATATATGTTGTAAAAAATATGCTTGAACCGACTGTATTATTATTCTTCATTTAAATTTTGTCGTTCTTCTGTCAAATTATATTCAGGATATGAACATTGAAGTTTTTCTTCTAAATTGACCTTGAGAAAAATATACGTCTTTTGATTTGTAATGTAAGTTTAAGTTAAAATCCAAAAGTTGTAAACACTAAATTGAATTTTCTTTTCTTTAGACAGGATGGACAGTTGTTGATGTGTCTTGGCAAGATGTACATTTATCCATCTCAGGAAATGGACTTCATAACATTCTTCACGTGATCGAACTTCTTCACAGGCTACCCTCTACGGGCGTATTATATTAAACAGCATGTAACAAAATGAAATTACTAAAGACATGCTGTAGACATATGTTATCCAACACATCTGAATGATTGCATGTTTTATGATAAACTGCAGTCCCCAGCCATCAGTGAATTTGACCCAAAAGAAGCAATTGACAAATGAATTGTTATTATCTAATTGAATGTGAAGCATTGGAGCAATTTTTTTTTTTAAATAAATGATAATGATTGAAATTAAATAACTAAATTGATAAAATTTAATAATTGAAAAACAGCTTTAAAATACAATCCTAATTCTTTGAATATATTATTAAATTTTGCATTTCAGTTATCCCTATCTGTACAAAGAAGAAGACGCACATGAACAAATAGAGAGAGAAAACGAGAATGAAATAGAAATGAGAGGACATGAAAGTTGAGAGAGAGAGAGAGAGAGAGAGAGAGAGAGAGAGAGAGAGAGAGAGAGAACTGAAATAAATAATAAAATGTAAAAAGCAGAGTCTGAAGAGGATTTAGAAGAGTCAGACTATGAGCAAGATCAAACTGAAAACGAGAGAGAAATTAGAAGCATTGTGTTCGAGATGGAGATTAAGAATGAAATGTATTGAATTGGATAATAAAATTCAAATACTATTTTTGGGAGTTGATTTTTAATCAACTCTCCTATGCAGTCACTCGGACAAACCGAAAATGAAACAGTGTTTGGACCTCAGCACAAATCATTGCTCCTGACAAGACTTAGTTCTTGAAAATAATTGATGAATTCGATGTAATGTATGCTGAAGCATTGTTTTTCAAGGACACTTATTTACAAATACCTTTAAAATAGTCAGATTTTAAATGGTACGAACAATTTAAATATTTTTTGTAGTCGTACATGTATGTATTCCTTCGCCAGAGTTCAATATAGTCTCGTTCAACTCGACGCTCGGCTGTTTCCGTAAACCCTTGTCGGAGATTTATGGTGTCAGCCGAGCGTTTGGTTGAACGAGACTAGAGTTCAATATTGCTTGGATCCATACATTTTTCGAGAAATATTTCTACCACTGATACATAGTTTGACTGAATTAATTTTATCTTTAAATATTATTTAACATGATTCATATGGAAGTTTCTCGACATTCTAGTCGAAAATGTTCAAAAATTCATATTAAAAAAATATGCGTAATTCAAATCAGAAACTACGTATACATGTACTTGTCATGCAAAATAACATATCATTGAAAACATCGACAAAATCAACTCCCGTCAGTTCTTCAGTACTTTGATTCATCTTTTTATTACGTTTTGTTTTGGATAGATAGAAATATGTCCGGACTGACAAACTTCATATGGTAGTAAGTCCAAATTACTGACAGCTAAAAAAAAAATCAAGATATCCGTTCATACGTCATAATCAATTTTGACGTAAGGATTTGCATTCCATTTGATAATTCGCATGGAATGTATCGGAACTTTAAAAGTAAATTATAATGAATCATCAATACAATCGCTTGTTTCCTTTACATAGATGATGCCGTACATTTTTCATTCACATCAATAATCAGTATCAAATAAGTGGCAGTTTCGTTTGAAGTAAAAGACTATCCATAAAAATAGTATTTAAGAGACCCTCTGCAACACCCTCCCTTAAGTGAAGAAATTTTAATGCATGTAAAAAAAAACCCAGCTTAGCGTACATGTAGGAGAAAAATCAATACAGTTTTATAACATTTTACGTAAAATTGGTAGGGAAGATAAGTACATGTACCAATGTAAATCATGTTAGGGAATCCTAATTCTAATGTAATTTTTTTTTATTTATTACCATAAATCAACTGCGCCGATGCTTTTGAAATAGGTCATTTGTACTGTTAGGAAACAAAAAAGTACATCAAATATAAAAGTTTAACATTGTTGTCAATATATGTTATAAAGATCTTTAGAAATACTCCCGGTCAGAGTAATTTGATTTTGCTTAATAGTTTTCCTGTCGTATGTTAGCTCTAGGAAACCTGAACATTGCTATGTAAATATATTTCAAACATATCTAATGTTAAAATGTACGTTATATATAAAGTATATTTAAAAGAAAAGTATATTGAATTTCATAAAATTGTTTGACTTATTTCATTTCCGTCAAAACAATATTCTGCAAGAAAATAATAGCTCCCCCTAAAATTTGTTTGTTTATTGAATTCATATGGGCTCTTTTTATGAATGTTAGCCAATGATAAACTAATAATTTTTCTGTGTTGATTACGGAAATAAAATCATACTTATTTCAAATTTGATGACCGTGTGCGCAATGGAATTAAAACATGAAAAATGAGATAATGGTATGATAAAATACATAAAATGTATTTGAAGGAGATCGTTTAAAAACAGAACACGATGGAGGTCAGGTAATATATTTGATGATGTATACCACAATACATCTCTATGAACATTTGCTTTTTTGGTAGCAAAAGACGATTATGAACTCAAATTAGTGAATTTTGTTTGCAGCCTTTGCATATCCTGTCTTTGTGTAAATGGCTTTATAATTTAAATTTCACAATCATCACTGCATGAATATTTGTAGATGAATTAGTCTCACAGTATAACTTATACTACTACGAAAACCGGAAAAAATGCTACGTAATTGTTTCCGTTTTCTACATGATAAGTATGTTTTCTTCTTGTCAAAACACCCAGACATGGAGTGTTCAACATCTAAATTGTCTGCAATGAAGTTGATGTTATACATCAGTTTGGTTAAAGTTAGCCTTTGCTACGGTATGTATCTATGTTGAGACAAATGCGTTAAATGTTATATATAGTCAATTTTACGCGGCCAATCAATGATTTTTATAAGACAAAAGCTTTAACAAAGCTTCAGAAAAGTTAGAACATTCTTTTTACAATACAATTTAAATAGGTAAATTCTAGGTATTCATTCATTTATTTCCTTCCAATTTTTAGAATTAATACAACATTGTGAATGCAAATATGGAAATTATTGAATATAAACATTCGTTAAATAAATTTCAAACTCTTCATTTACTACAATAAAATTATTTTCATAAAATAGGGGAATGTTATACCTTAAGCATACTCTTAAAGTTTTTTGGGTTTGTTTTTTTTTTTTCATTTTAATCTTATATCACATTTGATGATCAAATACGAGACAAGATACATAATTCACAAACGTTCTCATCATAATGGATATCATATGAGTTAGCTAACTTATAGGTTAATTGATGACAAGTATTATATTTAAAACAAAACTTAAATTAGAAACTGATTGTAATGAGAAATTTAAGGATCGATGGGGCTATCAATAAGTCTTTTCTTTCACATAGGAAATACATGTACATATTTCAAGGATATTTGAAAAAATGAACCATTTGAGAGAACACTTTATGTTCTTATATATGCATGTATTTCTTTAAACAAATTATCAAATTAATTACTTAGTTATTGTTAAGTACGTCAGTACTTTAAAAGGAAGCGATGCCATTTTTTCCGTCTATGCAGATTTAAGTCTAACCTCATTTCAAGCAGCCTTTTCTCATTTTTTTTAGTTTATAAAAAACTAAATAGATTATATTCAATATTTTCTATAAAAAAAAAATACATGAGCTATGATTTTTTTCTTAGCAGGGTGTATCAATTGTGAGCTTGCTCAAAATTCCTCTAGTTTTTTAGAATTATGAACCACAATCAGGTTTTTTTTTTAAGAAATAGAGGAGAAAATACTCGTTTGATGTAGAACATTTTCTTAAACAAAAGGTGATGGCCCTAAAGTGAAATTTATTTTTGAATTTGTCTTCTTAAGACTTCTAACATAGGATACATATCTCTGTCATATGCTCAAATACTAGACTACTAGTTATAATATTGTTATGCGTTTGTCCTTGTTCTAATTTGTTGAAATGACAATCAAACAACAAAAGCGATGCAATATTTCGCATAGGCTTATAAGAAGTTCAATATCTTTTGAAGCAAGATCTTCTCTTTAAAATTGTTTAGTATTTTTAAGCTGACTCCATAATGCTGTTTCTATCACAGTTATGGTTAAATTTGCTCTGATGAGCGATCTGGATTTGGTTGCTCAAAACTGTGGTTAACTTTGACCACTGGTTAATTTAACCTTTGGTCAAAGTCAGTATCCACTGGTTTAATAATCAGTGATCAAAGGTGTGTTGCTCGAAGTGAACTTAGCCGATGGGTATCTAACCACTGGATACTATTGTTTAACCAGTGGTTAGATCCCCTTAGTGCAATTACTTTGTTCGTCTGTCAGTTATGGCTGAAAAACAAATTGATAACTCTTTTAACAGAGAGCATTAATTTATCATTAAACAGGTTCAAGACTTTATATCAATCTATACAACCAAATAAAAATACATGTAATAGACTCAATGATTTGTGTGCTCCAATACAGGTAAATTGTGAGAAAAGTGAACTGTGGACATTGCATTACTCTAGACATTGCACCTGACTGAATTTTTTGAATTGCCACATATTTTCTCTATACATGTGAATTAATTTACTATCGACGTAATTGTTAGTTTCCACTGACTGAGTAAAGGGGAGTTGACTTGCTTATTTTTAGTTTGGATTGGGCCATTGCTTTTTATTGATTAAATGTAAAAGAAATCAGATGGATTTTATGAAGTGTACATAACAATCCTTAGGAAGACCCTAGGGATAGCTAAATTGTACACAAGTCATGATGTGTAGGAGAGGGGAAGATAAAGCCGTTTCTAAAATTGTTTATTGAACTCACTAAAAGCCCACGCTGTTTTGATAAAATAGTTAATGTAAACGTGTACTACAATACCTGTAGAACATAATTTTAATCGGATGTCTTTGGTTTAGAGTGGTTCAAATAGTAAAAAAATATCCAATTTTTTATCGTATACACCTGTACTTACTACTGTCCTATATATCCCTAACAAAACCTAAATATTTTAATGGTGTCTTGTAAGATAATTAAGACTCTTAGACCATGGTGATTGTGAAATTTGCGTTTCTTTGAATATGTTTAAACTAAATATGTATAATATTAAAAATGTCTGATGTTTGCAAAAGGCTATATTTGAGGCCAAATCGTATATTAAAGGGACATTTTCACGATTTTGGTCAAAAATTATTTTTCCGATTATAATATTTGCAATGCTTCAGAAAGGCATCTTTAATAGGCAACCGCATTTTGATTGTCATTTGTTGAGTTAAAAGAGAGTTACAGAGCTTGGAATTCTTCGCTTTGTAAACAAAACGTTTGTTTACATTTTGAACGTTGCAGTAAAAGTTTCAGATTTTAAACCTGAAACGAATGTTTAAAACGTTAGGAACTGTTTATCTACGCTTAAAATAAATAATAGACAAATAAGCTGGAAAAAGATTGTTATTGGTATATTGACCCTATGTAAACAAAAACAGGGCACGAACCTTGTTTACATAACAAAGAATTGCGAGTCCTGTATCTTGCTTATAACTCTACGAATGACTCTCAAATTTTATTTGATTATTAGAAATGCATTTCTAAAACATTGTAAATAATAAAAACATAAGAATAGAATTTGACCAAAATCATGACCATGTCCATTTAACTGCGATGTACCTCTTTACCTCTAGCTTGAACCCTTGCAGAAAAATGTGAGGGGAAGGGGATGATTCGAATTGTGATTTTAAGAAATAGAAAAGGGAATACCGGTAATATTTCAAATAATAATGAATAAAAATGTATTAATAATAATTAATGAAAATGTATTATACATATTATTTAAAACAATATAAAGTGACGGGAGGGGAAACCACCAATTACAGTTTAATAACAATGCCAATACATATAAAAGAGTAAACATTAAATTTACATGATTTTGGTAATAGTTTCTTAACTCCTTTTCTCAAATAATGCTTCTTTACTCAACATGTGCAAGCATGAGTGAAAGTCTAGCATTGTTGAAACAAACCAATTGGATCACACAAACGGAGTTACAATAATTGTCCACAAACTTTATTGCTGTCGCTGAAAAACGTTCTGTAAGCATTAATTCTTAACACCCCACCCAACTTACTTAAAATAATTTCGATTTTGGAAGTTATAGTATGTAACATTAAAATATTTTCCTCCTTTCCCCTTTTCTTCATTTTTTTAATTTAATTTTTTTAGGAGAATCTATCATCCCCTTAAAAATAGTTCAAAACTGCACTGTTTAATAAATGACTAGTATCATCTAGAATACGTGTTTTTGCATTGCTATGATAGACACTAATAATAATAATATAATTAACGCTCAAGCTAGTAAATAATTTACATGTATCTACATTATAGAGTTCAGAGATAATGCGTATTTCCCATTCCATTATTTTTCAGCTGATATATTTAGTGAAGTCTTAGTTATCCGGACGCTTTTGTTCCCAAGTCCAGCCATCCGGATAGTAAAGCGCCCTGATATCCGAAATGTGTCTACTGTAGTCATAGATGATAATTCTTTTGTTTAAAATGAGTGTTTATGCTTTTTTTTCCTTGCTTCATACTAAACAGCGATAAATAAGAGTTGTATTTTGAAATCCACATGTTTTTAATACCCGAAGCCCTGCTTTATCTTTTCATTTAGCAAGTAAATATTAACCAAACTATTAAAATAGCAATATGTATCTAAAATACAGTGTTTCTATGTGATAAATGAGCCTACGTACGTTATGTTTTTATAATTTGTATCAAGACACTACAAAATTCAACCAATGCACTTCTATGATTTCCTTATTTTTTTTTTTTTTATACTTCCGTTTTTGACTTATTCTCACAAGAATTTCGCGAGTCACTTCATTTAAAATTCCGTTTTTGAATATAAATAACACAAAGCTTTGTAAAAATTTCCTGATTTATTAAGCACACTCTTCCTTTGAAGTAAGGGGGTAATTTAAAAATTGATTGTGCGTAAGAGGTGAGAACTAAAGTTTAGCAACTGGTAAAAATTTAACCACTGGAGAAGAGATTTGACCAGTTGTTAAAGTTAATTAGTGTTTTGAACAACCCAGTCCCGGTCCTTTGCCCCCTTAATTCATTTAATGTATTGGTAAATTAAATTTTTCAAATCTTCTTATTTTAAAGCCGGTCAAGAGGCACTTTTAAATGCACAAATAATTTTTCAGAAATAAAAAATATTACAAAACGGATGTTAACCAAACAAGTCGTAAAAATACAGGAAACTAGAAAGTTATGAGTTCAACACATTTTTTCATACATACACACACATACATTTTATCGTACTTTGTGCAATGGTAAACCTGCTTTAAGAGTTTTAAAGACATAAAATATATTTTGTTCTTTAAAAAGATATTTACATTTTGATGAATTATAAAGATAACAGATCTTAATGATGGTGTATTATTATTTTTTGATTATTTCCGTTGAGTACAAGTACACATTTTTCAACACAAATTGTAATCTTGACATACATACCAAGCTAATACCGACACTGATTTTCACAGAATTAATAAGCACACACTTAGCGGCTAAAACATATAACAAAAACAAACAAACAAGACACCTAAATAAAAGAAGTTGTTTAAATATGACGCTAATTTTCCTACCATCAGTAGATTTTGTCTTTTAGTATCCTAATATAAAAGATCATTAAAATTACAGTAAATGTTGCTCTAAACAAGCCAGCATATCAACAGAATCCCTTTAAACAAAATGACAGTACAGGTGATGCCAGTAATGCCGTTGATGGGCAGAAGTCAGATCTGACTAGGAATGGTGGTCAGTGTGTCGTTTCAGCTGGCAAAGAAACCGCTACCTGGTGGGTCAACTTGACAAGCATTCACAGCATCCATCATATCACCATCTACTTCATGACGGACAATCGGGCATGGGGTATGTCTTTAAATAAAAAAAAGAATAGCTGTTTTGATATTTTTTTGATAATGTCAAAAAATGTACTGTATACGAACTATTTTAATTCAGTAGTAAATTAACAAAAAAATAAGGAAAATTTAAATTTCTAAAAATACATTTCAGGGAATGTACTTGACTTGCAGCATAATTTATTCAAATGCAGCAACTTGTCGATGCAGATGTAGAGAATCTGCATAACATCGATACAAATCAAAGCATTCAAACGCGTATTGTTATCTTGTTTGTTTGTTTGATACGAGTCAATATATTGTGTACCACTTTTTAACATTGTTTTATATGTTGCTGATAAAAAATCATTTCAGGAACCTCTTTTCTGGGATTCTCTGTGTATATCTCCAACACCACAGATAGGCTAGGAGGAATACTTTGTTTCAAGGACACGAACTTTACACTTGATAGCATACCTGATGTGTTTACAACAACCTGTCCTTTACATGGACAATATGTCATATACTACAACGAAAGACTGACAGGTGTTACCTACCCTGATACTTATACTCCATCTGCTGAAAACAATGTATGTGAGGTTGAAGTATATGGTAAGCATTCATAATTGTTCTGTTGTTTTGTTTTGTTTTTTGTTTTTTGCTTTACCATATTAACCATTTTGCAATTATGTATCATTCTATTGTTATTGATTGTTAGGGACTGTGTATTAGTTAGTGCAGATTAGTACATGCATGAACATATAAGGTGATGACCACTTCACAAAATGCACATTATTATGTTTTCTTGCATACAAAATCAAAGAAACTATTTTCTATACAGTAGGTTTTACACTAGTTACACTTGTAGCTTATTCAATTCTTAGCTAGTTTGATTCTTTGTAAAATCTTTTAATAAAAATATATGCGTGCAAGTGTTATTTCAAGTGTTTCTTTTATTACTCGGATCGCACGGAAATATATTTTTAAACAATGCTATAATAGCGAGAAAATACTGAAGATTCCTATTTAAACGCGAGGAATTAATATCCGCGTAAAATCGCGAGAAGTAAACAACGCGATTTTTAAAATCTCGGTGTAAACGTCGAAATTCGGGATTCGCGATTTTATATTCTCGTGATTTGACGAAAAACGGCGGACTTGGAGAATTAAGTACTCGCGTAAAAAAGGAACCTACAGTAGCCATAAATTTAAAGGTTTAATTTGTCTACGAATAAAAATAGGTTTTGAGTACAATTTTCTTAATGAATATTTTTATAATAATATAATTGCATTTCCCCGAGAGTATTATTCGTCGATTGCTGTCACGTTATCGTGTTATAAATTATGTTATAAACCTTACTATACACAACATAGAAAATTCATAAACCTTACAATACTTCAAATAGAATTACATGACTAAATACAGGTATTGGCATGGGCGATGTCTCCACAGATTAATCAACGAATATACGTAAAAAACCAAATATTTTACAACTATGTAATAGTTTGATCACATTAAGTAAAATTTACGCGATTAAGAAGGGGGCGGAGGGAGCTAAGAGTCCGAGCCCCTTCTTAATCGCGTCAACTTTACTTAATATGATTTAACTTATTTAGAACATAACACACTTTTTCATTGGCTGATCAAAAGTACTACGCCAATCATACATTACCTGTCATTTGTTTACGGCTCTCCTAGCTTTCAATCGATTTGTGACGTTGTTGTGAACTTAGAGAAATTCTTTTCGATTAAAAACATCACTTAATAAAATATTTAGCGACTGCTGATTGGATGAAAAAATGGGTTATTTTCTAAACTCTTGAAGAATATAAGATTAACATTTATTTCAATAAAACAAGTGTAGCCTTTGTTGTCAGTCGCGTTCTTGAAGAAATATTAATTTGTTTATCTTTATAGACAGGGTGAGAGTATATCAATATCGGACGAAGTTCGAGTTTAGTATACCTAATTAGCTTTAAAAAAATATTGACTAACATCAAAAGGCTATAATTGTGTATTATCATAATAAAAACTGTATCTCTCTATGAATACTTAATCGATTTATTTTGTGCAAGGATGTCCGGCTACCGGATGTTTTGGATTCTTGCCTTGCCCGGATGCAAATTGTCAGTATTGTCACAAAGAGACGGGCAGATGTCAAGAGTGTAAACCTGGTTACAAAGGTCAACAATGCGAGCTAGGTATGATATACGTTGTTAGATTGTCTTAGTCCATCATTTACTTCTGATTTCAAGAAAGAACAATTATTAATTGCAGAATAAAAAATGTTATGTTTACAATGAAATTGTTAAATCAATTATGATTCCACCTAAACTTATCTTAAAACATGTAAATGAATATGTGTTTATCTAAATATTTGTTTCATCATGAGACTGTTCCCTTTTTAAGTATTCTAGTTATATTATTGATAGTATATATTTGTTTTAAGGAAATCAAGGTATGGACTTGATATAATATATTGTTTTGCCTCGGACTGGAATGTCTCGACGTCATTGGATGAATAGCGTCACGTAATTGCCTTATAAATTTCTTTACACGGCGAGCGTCAAAATTTATACGGCAACATGGTGGACATAACGTTATTTAAGCTGATTTTTTACACAAATGTTCAACCATACCTTTAATTTTTAAGCCCCAAAATATTTAGAGTGACCCCCCTTTGCCCGTGACGTAATATTATGATCCTACAATATGGCATCCAGGTTTGCACAGACGACTGACGAGAAAAGTAAAAAATTAGAGAATTAAGCTATGAATTTTAATATTATGTATTATCTTCTGTTTGTTCACATATCAAACTTTAGGTCCTCGACAAAACAAAACATTTATTAGGTTTGGTACTGACTGTGTAAAGAAATGTGTTGGATCGGTAAAGTCCATAGAAGGATCGGCTCCGCCTCGCCTTCTATGGACTTTACCGACCCCACAAATTTCTGTACACAGTCAGTAACAAACCTAATAAGTAATATTGATAATATTTTTAAAAAAAAAGAAACAAATATATTATCGTAAAATCTTAAAATGATTTTTATAAGTTAAATTAGATGACGTTCACAAAGCAACATTTAAAAAGAAAAGAGAACACAGTTATACATTAGGAATTGTTTTATGTATTATTTTGATATAAAATTTATTGTTTTCTCTTAAAAATAATGACTCAATTAAATTAAAAATTCAATTGTTCATATTATATTTTGATAAATACAGAATACAAAACTATGCAAACAACTGCAAACTATGCAAAAAATCTCCATACGTGTAAAATATGTGTATAATTTTTTTTCATATGCTATACACATACATGTATTAAACAAATGTAAGACACGTGTGTAAAAATCTATGTTAAACACATGAATGATACTAATGTGTAACATTAATTTTACATGTGTTTAACACATACAAAATATATGCTAGTTAAAAACATGCTTGAAATTACACATTTAACATATACGGATGTAAATAAAGTTTAATCTTATTACTTACACTTATAGTAGTAGTCATTAAGAAGTAAATACATGGCGTATAAATCATATTAGTCTACTAAAATTTTGCCTGCTATCTTATTTAAAATAACTTTGATCAAATCAGGATTTAGATCTCGATCAACATTTACTTTGTTAACAAACAAACGTCGTATTTAACGTCACGGATGCAGAAATTTTTGAATAATTCCTAATTCGACATGAAGATTAAGGTAAGGATTGCCAACAATTTTGACTTATTTATTTGCATTTTAGTATTTAATTGTTATAGCTGGTAGTAACCGATTCATCCTACAACGTGTAATTTAGCTCAGAGCTGTGTTCTCTGGGAAAATTAAGAACGAAGAACTTGTCATCGATCGATGATAATCATTAATTTTAGTTTTCATTTTATCTACTCTTCTTCAACTATTGAAACTACTGACCGATTTAAAAGGATTTGTTTTAGGGAAATCGGTTCCTTTATACACAGCCAATTGTTAAACGGTAAGTCTGTCAACAAACATTTTCCACAGAACAATAACTTAGCATTTAGCTAGCTCGAGTCGAATAAGAGACAAAACAATTTTAATGAAGATATTATATTGAAATCTTGAAAAGTGAAAGTAGAAAAAATAACAGGCAAAGTAGCAAAGTAACGCGTAATTTTCCATCAAAGCTCCGAGTCGAAAAGTTTGGAAATAATTTAATAGGTATTAGAAATTGTCGGATTTTTATTAATATATTTTTCTAAATTCTGATAACGTTTCATTGAAAATAGTTTTTTATTTCAATTCATTTTAAGTAAATCTAGAAAGAAAAAAAATGTTGTTTTATAAACACTTAACATCTGCAATGGATTTTCAAATACTTTAATTATTATACAACCATTTACTAAAATGATCTGTAAGTTAAAATATTTAAATCTTTTTTTCCCCTTTTCTAAATGCTAATTAAAAGTTTATTTATGTTTTAAACTTTTTATAAGAGAAAGTCGCTGAATCTTTTATATACAATGTTTATGTCATTTTTCATTGTTTTTTTTGTTTTATAATACATGTGCGTGTGATACTAATATATTATGGTTTCCAGTTTATCGTATACATTCAAACACTGTGCGACATGTGTTGTTTTTATACAAAGACTAAACAGAATTAGTTTGTTTTAGTCCGAAGATATTTTAAAAAAAATTTAGGTCCTGATATTTTTCTTTTCTTCAAAGTACTGCAGCTGGTATTAAAATGACTGATTATGGTAATTAAACGTAAGTAGTGCTCTTTTTGCATTGCTAATATTAAGGCTTTCCTTATAATGGGTTTGTTTAAGTGCTGAAAATATCATTTCCGCAAATAATTTAAGTTAAATGGCATCAATATACATATATATATAGTGCCTGTTTGGGATGGTAACAGTTGAAATTGACACCCCGGGAAAACCATTGTTAACTGACACAAAGCGGAGGTTGACAATGGTTTTCGAGGGATGTCAGTTTCAACTGTTATCCTCCAAAACAGGCATCATTTATTTTATTATACTGAATGTCTTAATCTTAAAGAAATTTTTACTGCTTTTATATAGAAATGACGTGAATTCTACGGCGAACCGTACGCGCATAATTTACGCGCATGTAACAGTTACAATTAATTCGTTGTGTTACCTGTTGCCAAGTGTGTTGCTAACGCTGAGGGTAATAGAACGGATTACCAATTGCTTCTAAACCAATCAGATTTCGGTATTTAACAAAAGAGTTTAACAAGTCTTCTATAATTTTACAGGAAAGCAAGTATTTGATTTGATTGATGAATCCTCATAGCATGCGTTCAAAAATAACAGAAAAGGTCCCTATGAAGGTAAACACTTGTAATACTAGATTGAATCATTTAGTTAATTTTGACTGGGATTAAATATTCTTATCTTTTTAATAGGACTCCGTGTTTTACTTTAATTTTTAAAAAAAAAATGGTGGCAGGACACACAACATTCGATTTTGACTGGCACTCTGGATGTATGGAAAGTAAAATGGCGTTCTCATCTGCGTAAACCATCAAGGAAGTTGCGGAAACAGTCCGCCACTCATCTCGTTAAAGCCATAACCTACCTCAGTTTTTAATTCCACTTAAACCTGTGCATTTAAGGGACTTGAAATCATATCTTCAAAACTTGTTCAAACCCTTGAAAAACAGAAGATGATATAATCATGTCAGAGTGAATCTCTGTTAAGTGTATGTGTCAATTCATTTAAGGGCATGACATCCCTTCCGTACATCGATGATCTTTTGCCTAAAGAGATCCCTACATCAGGTCTTAATCCTAGGAGGCAATTGTAACTGCTTAGGGAAATACTTCTGCAAAAGACACAAGACACTTCATGTCTAAACCATTAGTACCGAAGAAAGTTACACAATCAATCAATATTTTACTTCTACTGTATTGAACATTTCTAATAGAACTGTAGTGATATTTGTTAAAATTGATTTGAAAAATGATTAACAAGATTTAGGAAATTTCTTGCAAATACATTTAAATCAAATTAACTGTTTTAAGTTTTGGATATTTTTTTTTGTTTAGAAGTATTTAATTATTTATTGTTGAAATTTGAATCAACTCTCTCTTTTAGAATCTATTTAAATATTTTTTTAGTTTATTTTTTTTCTCTGTTGCATATATATTTTTTCTCATTAAATATGTGTTCATTTGTTTTGTGTTTTGGCTGTTTTTAATACAAACACCGGGTATTAACAAAGAACTCGTCTGTCATTCCTTTAAAATTCTATCAATTCTTCTTTCGAGACTGCTGATATCTCATTCGTACAAGCCAACATATAACAATGTTATACATGTTCTACTTTAATTGAAAATAAAATAATCAGCAAAAATTGTTTTTTCCATATTTACAATTGCAACACAAAGGGGAAAAACAACCACATAATAAAACAATTATCTTTTCTGCATTAGTGTGGTATCAGTCATTTGTATTTCTTCCGACAATTACTATTTAAAAAACCCACAGTGTTCATGTACTTCAATCGGGATTACACTTCCGATTGAACTGCTGTAATGTTGGCAACTGTTGGTGATATTCTGCTTCAAACTAGAGGGAAGTTTTTATGAATAGAATGTTTCTAGTCTGTATCAGGCGCGTCCAAATGCATTCTACCAACAAAATGATTTTATTGACCTTGGTGTTATACTCGTGTCTCCTGGGATTGTCTCAATGTTACGGTATGTACAGCTATTAATATAAACTACACTGTAAGAAATACATGTAATAAAATTACTCCTTTTAAACAAATAGGATGTGCTGTGCATTGAGGAAGTTTAAAAATAGCTTGATTTCATGCGTGCAATTTATGGCAATATATTTCCTTCTCATTGTGAATACAAACAAATCTTATTACACAAAACAAACTGCCAAACAATGTTATCTTCAAAATCCTAATCCCTGGGGGGGGGGGGGGGGGGAAGCTGTATAGTATATTTATAACCTCAATTTCACTCTTCATTTCCTTATTGTCATTCCAATTCTTTACGTAGTCACAAAAAAGTGGGGGGGGGGTAGACCTGGGCCAGGCCTTGTATATACGATGGCGATGTTCTGTGTAAGGCTTTGAAAGCCTGTAGGATCAGCTTGTATTGAATTCGCTGCTCGATTCGAAGCCAGTGTAACTTGACCAGCACTTGTGTTATGTGGTCATATTTCCTAGTACGCGTTATTATCCTAGCAGCTGTGTTTTGAATCCTTTGAAGTTTTGACAAGGAACTGGTAGATACGCCGTGCAGTAAGGCATTGCCGTTCTCCAACCGAGAGGTCACAACTGAACATACAAGGGTTTTACTAGCGCTCTCTGATATTAAGGGTCGAATGCGACAAATGTTCCGTAGTTGGTGGTTAAATGATTTTGCAATGTTTCGAAACTGGTGATCCATGTTCAGTACGAAATCAAAATTGACATCTATTTTTTTTTTTACAATTGATCAGACGTTAGTTTTGTTGCCGTCAAAATTAATGCTGAGTTCTTTGAAGTTATTAATTTTGTGCTTTGGAGCGAAGACAATTTGCTCTGGGTTTTTTTAAAAAGACATTTATATGGCTCTACCGGCCTTTCCTCTGTCAGTGTGTACAAAAAAAGTGTAACACTACCCCGATTATGATGAACTGTAAATATCGAAAGTGTATGACCTAGAAAACTTTAAAAGTGCTGCTAGAATCCTGTGCTTCGCTGTTGTAAATGAAAGATACGAAGTATCTTCAATGAAATTGAAGAAGTTGAGGAGGATTCCAATAGATAATGACAATATTTATTTAATGCGGTAAACAATAGGATTCTAGCAGTAATACGAATAAACATGAACTAATTGTCGATTGAATTGTCGTATCATACATACAAATAAACTTCGGGGTAGTGTTTCACTTTTTATTTATGTTAAAATCAGACATGTTCCTCAATTCTATATTACTTTTTCCAGGAATTTGTTGATAGTTTACAACTACTTTAATAAGCTGTCTTACAAAATACTAGAGTATGCAATTTCCTAAATAATTTGACTTATTCTCACAAGAATTTCGCGAGTCACTTCATTTAAAATTCCGTTTTTGAATATAAATAACACAAAGCTTTGTAAAAATTTCCTGATTTATTAAGCACACTCTTCCTTTGAAGTAAGGGGGTAATTTAAAAATTGATTGTGCGTAAGAGGTGAGAACTAAAGTTTAGCAACTGGTAAAAATTTAACCACTGGAGAAGAGATTTGACCAGTTGTTAAAGTTAATTAGTGTTTTGAACAACCCAGTCCCGGTCCTTTGCCCCCTTAATTCATTTAATGTATTGGTAAATTAAATTTTTCAAATCTTCTTATTTTAAAGCCGGTCAAGAGGCACTTTTAAATGCACAAATAATTTTTCAGAAATAAAAAATATTACAAAACGGATGTTAACCAAACAAGTCGTAAAAATACAGGAAACTAGAAAGTTATGAGTTCAACACATTTTTTCATACATACACACACATACATTTTATCGTACTTTGTGCAATGGTAAACCTGCTTTAAGAGTTTTAAAGACATAAAATATATTTTGTTCTTTAAAAAGATATTTACATTTTGATGAATTATAAAGATAACAGATCTTAATGATGGTGTATTATTATTTTTTGATTATTTCCGTTGAGTACAAGTACACATTTTTCAACACAAATTGTAATCTTGACATACATACCAAGCTAATACCGACACTGATTTTCACAGAATTAATAAGCACACACTTAGCGGCTAAAACATATAACAAAAACAAACAAACAAGACACCTAAATAAAAGAAGTTGTTTAAATATGACGCTAATTTTCCTACCATCAGTAGATTTTGTCTTTTAGTATCCTAATATAAAAGATCATTAAAATTACAGTAAATGTTGCTCTAAACAAGCCAGCATATCAACAGAATCCCTTTAAACAAAATGACAGTACAGGTGATGCCAGTAATGCCGTTGATGGGCAGAAGTCAGATCTGACTAGGAATGGTGGTCAGTGTGTCGTTTCAGCTGGCAAAGAAACCGCTACCTGGTGGGTCAACTTGACAAGCATTCACAGCATCCATCATATCACCATCTGCTTCATGACGGACAATCGGGCATGGGGTATGTCTTTAAATAAAAAAAAGAATAGCTGTTTTGATATTTTTTTGATAATGTCAAAAAATGTACTGTATACGAACTATTTTAATTCAGTAGTAAATTAACAAAAAAATAAGGAAAATTTAAATTTCTAAAAATACATTTCAGGGAATGTACTTGACTTGCAGCATAATTTATTCAAATGCAGCAACTTGTCGATGCAGATGTAGAGAATCTGCATAACATCGATACAAATCAAAGCATTCAAACGCGTATTGTTATCTTGTTTGTTTGTTTGATACGAGTCAATATATTGTGTACCACTTTTTAACATTGTTTTATATGTTGCTGATAAAAAATCATTTCAGGAACCTCTTTTCTGGGATTCTCTGTGTATATCTCCAACACCACAGATAGGCTAGGAGGAATACTTTGTTTCAAGGACACGAACTTTACACTTGATAGCATACCTGATGTGTTTACAACAACCTGTCCTTTACATGGACAATATGTCATATACTACAACGAAAGACTGACAGGTGTTACCTACCCTGATACTTATACTCCATCTGCTGAAAACAATGTATGTGAGGTTGAAGTATATGGTAAGCATTCATAATTGTTCTGTTGTTTTGTTTTGTTTTTTGTTTTTTGCTTTACCATATTAACCATTTTGCAATTATGTATCATTCTATTGTTATTGATTGTTAGGGACTGTGTATTAGTTAGTGCAGATTAGTACATGCATGAACATATAAGGTGATGAC
This sequence comes from Magallana hongkongensis, assembly GCA_015776775.1. Classification (NCBI taxonomy): domain Eukaryota; kingdom Metazoa; phylum Mollusca; class Bivalvia; order Ostreida; family Ostreidae; genus Magallana; species Magallana hongkongensis. Next base: position 310,846 of record VIAA01000058.1, on the reverse strand, counting down.
CACTTCACAAAATGCACATTATTATGTTTTCTTGCATACAAAATCAAAGAAACTATTTTCTATACAGTAGGTTTTACACTAGTTACACTTGTAGCTTATTCAATTCTTAGCTAGTTTGATTCTTTGTAAAATCTTTTAATAAAAATATATGCGTGCAAGTGTTATTTCAAGTGTTTCTTTTATTACTCGGATCGCACGGAAATATATTTTTAAACAATGCTATAATAGCGAGAAAATACTGAAGATTCCTATTTAAACGCGAGGAATTAATATCCGCGTAAAATCGCGAGAAGTAAACAACGCGATTTTTAAAATCTCGGTGTAAACGTCGAAATTCGGGATTCGCGATTTTATATTCTCGTGATTTGACGAAAAACGGCGGACTTGGAGAATTAAGTACTCGCGTAAAAAAGGAACCTACAGTAGCCATAAATTTAAAGGTTTAATTTGTCTACGAATAAAAATAGGTTTTGAGTACAATTTTCTTAATGAATATTTTTATAATAATATAATTGCATTTCCCCGAGAGTATTATTCGTCGATTGCTGTCACGTTATCGTGTTATAAATTATGTTATAAACCTTACTATACACAACATAGAAAATTCATAAACCTTACAATACTTCAAATAGAATTACATGACTAAATACAGGTATTGGCATGGGCGATGTCTCCACAGATTAATCAACGAATATACGTAAAAAACCAAATATTTTACAACTATGTAATAGTTTGATCACATTAAGTAAAATTTACGCGATTAAGAAGGGGGCGGAGGGAGCTAAGAGTCCGAGCCCCTTCTTAATCGCGTCAACTTTACTTAATATGATTTAACTTATTTAGAACATAACACACTTTTTCATTGGCTGATCAAAAGTACTACGCCAATCATACATTACCTGTCATTTGTTTACGGCTCTCCTAGCTTTCAATCGATTTGTGACGTTGTTGTGAACTTAGAGAAATTCTTTTCGATTAAAAACATCACTTAATAAAATATTTAGCGACTGCTGATTGGATGAAAAAATGGGTTATTTTCTAAACTCTTGAAGAATATAAGATTAACATTTATTTCAATAAAACAAGTGTAGCCTTTGTTGTCAGTCGCGTTCTTGAAGAAATATTAATTTGTTTATCTTTATAGACAGGGTGAGAGTATATCAATATCGGACGAAGTTCGAGTTTAGTATACCTAATTAGCTTTAAAAAAATATTGACTAACATCAAAAGGCTATAATTGTGTATTATCATAATAAAAACTGTATCTCTCTATGAATACTTAATCGATTTATTTTGTGCAAGGATGTCCGGCTACCGGATGTTTTGGATTCTTGCCTTGCCCGGATGCAAATTGTCAGTATTGTCACAAAGAGACGGGCAGATGTCAAGAGTGTAAACCTGGTTACAAAGGTCAACAATGCGAGCTAGGTATGATATACGTTGTTAGATTGTCTTAGTCCATCATTTACTTCTGATTTCAAGAAAGAACAATTATTAATTGCAGAATAAAAAATGTTATGTTTACAATGAAATTGTTAAATCAATTATGATTCCACCTAAACTTATCTTAAAACATGTAAATGAATATGTGTTTATCTAAATATTTGTTTCATCATGAGACTGTTCCCTTTTTAAGTATTCTAGTTATATTATTGATAGTATATATTTGTTTTAAGGAAATCAAGGTATGGACTTGATATAATATATTGTTTTGCCTCGGACTGGAATGTCTCGACGTCATTGGATGAATAGCGTCACGTAATTGCCTTATAAATTTCTTTACACGGCGAGCGTCAAAATTTATACGGCAACATGGTGGACATAACGTTATTTAAGCTGATTTTTTACACAAATGTTCAACCATACCTTTAATTTTTAAGCCCCAAAATATTTAGAGTGACCCCCCTTTGCCCGTGACGTAATATTATGATCCTACAATATGGCATCCAGGTTTGCACAGACGACTGACGAGAAAAGTAAAAAATTAGAGAATTAAGCTATGAATTTTAATATTATGTATTATCTTCTGTTTGTTCACATATCAAACTTTAGGTCCTCGACAAAACAAAACATTTATTAGGTTTGGTACTGACTGTGTAAAGAAATGTGTTGGATCGGTAAAGTCCATAGAAGGATCGGCTCCGCCTCGCCTTCTATGGACTTTACCGACCCCACAAATTTCTGTACACAGTCAGTAACAAACCTAATAAGTAATATTGATAATATTTTTAAAAAAAAAGAAACAAATATATTATCGTAAAATCTTAAAATGATTTTTATAAGTTAAATTAGATGACGTTCACAAAGCAACATTTAAAAAGAAAAGAGAACACAGTTATACATTAGGAATTGTTTTATGTATTATTTTGATATAAAATTTATTGTTTTCTCTTAAAAATAATGACTCAATTAAATTAAAAATTCAATTGTTCATATTATATTTTGATAAATACAGAATACAAAACTATGCAAACAACTGCAAACTATGCAAAAAATCTCCATACGTGTAAAATATGTGTATAATTTTTTTTCATATGCTATACACATACATGTATTAAACAAATGTAAGACACGTGTGTAAAAATCTATGTTAAACACATGAATGATACTAATGTGTAACATTAATTTTACATGTGTTTAACACATACAAAATATATGCTAGTTAAAAACATGCTTGAAATTACACATTTAACATATACGGATGTAAATAAAGTTTAATCTTATTACTTACACTTATAGTAGTAGTCATTAAGAAGTAAATACATGGCGTATAAATCATATTAGTCTACTAAAATTTTGCCTGCTATCTTATTTAAAATAACTTTGATCAAATCAGGATTTAGATCTCGATCAACATTTACTTTGTTAACAAACAAACGTCGTATTTAACGTCACGGATGCAGAAATTTTTGAATAATTCCTAATTCGACATGAAGATTAAGGTAAGGATTGCCAACAATTTTGACTTATTTATTTGCATTTTAGTATTTAATTGTTATAGCTGGTAGTAACCGATTCATCCTACAACGTGTAATTTAGCTCAGAGCTGTGTTCTCTGGGAAAATTAAGAACGAAGAACTTGTCATCGATCGATGATAATCATTAATTTTAGTTTTCATTTTATCTACTCTTCTTCAACTATTGAAACTACTGACCGATTTAAAAGGATTTGTTTTAGGGAAATCGGTTCCTTTATACACAGCCAATTGTTAAACGGTAAGTCTGTCAACAAACATTTTCCACAGAACAATAACTTAGCATTTAGCTAGCTCGAGTCGAATAAGAGACAAAACAATTTTAATGAAGATATTATATTGAAATCTTGAAAAGTGAAAGTAGAAAAAATAACAGGCAAAGTAGCAAAGTAACGCGTAATTTTCCATCAAAGCTCCGAGTCGAAAAGTTTGGAAATAATTTAATAGGTATTAGAAATTGTCGGATTTTTATTAATATATTTTTCTAAATTCTGATAACGTTTCATTGAAAATAGTTTTTTATTTCAATTCATTTTAAGTAAATCTAGAAAGAAAAAAAATGTTGTTTTATAAACACTTAACATCTGCAATGGATTTTCAAATACTTTAATTATTATACAACCATTTACTAAAATGATCTGTAAGTTAAAATATTTAAATCTTTTTTTCCCCTTTTCTAAATGCTAATTAAAAGTTTATTTATGTTTTAAACTTTTTATAAGAGAAAGTCGCTGAATCTTTTATATACAATGTTTATGTCATTTTTCATTGTTTTTTTTGTTTTATAATACATGTGCGTGTGATACTAATATATTATGGTTTCCAGTTTATCGTATACATTCAAACACTGTGCGACATGTGTTGTTTTTATACAAAGACTAAACAGAATTAGTTTGTTTTAGTCCGAAGATATTTTAAAAAAAATTTAGGTCCTGATATTTTTCTTTTCTTCAAAGTACTGCAGCTGGTATTAAAATGACTGATTATGGTAATTAAACGTAAGTAGTGCTCTTTTTGCATTGCTAATATTAAGGCTTTCCTTATAATGGGTTTGTTTAAGTGCTGAAAATATCATTTCCGCAAATAATTTAAGTTAAATGGCATCAATATACATATATATATAGTGCCTGTTTGGGATGGTAACAGTTGAAATTGACACCCCGGGAAAACCATTGTTAACTGACACAAAGCGGAGGTTGACAATGGTTTTCGAGGGATGTCAGTTTCAACTGTTATCCTCCAAAACAGGCATCATTTATTTTATTATACTGAATGTCTTAATCTTAAAGAAATTTTTACTGCTTTTATATAGAAATGACGTGAATTCTACGGCGAACCGTACGCGCATAATTTACGCGCATGTAACAGTTACAATTAATTCGTTGTGTTACCTGTTGCCAAGTGTGTTGCTAACGCTGAGGGTAATAGAACGGATTACCAATTGCTTCTAAACCAATCAGATTTCGGTATTTAACAAAAGAGTTTAACAAGTCTTCTATAATTTTACAGGAAAGCAAGTATTTGATTTGATTGATGAATCCTCATAGCATGCGTTCAAAAATAACAGAAAAGGTCCCTATGAAGGTAAACACTTGTAATACTAGATTGAATCATTTAGTTAATTTTGACTGGGATTAAATATTCTTATCTTTTTAATAGGACTCCGTGTTTTACTTTAATTTTTAAAAAAAAAATGGTGGCAGGACACACAACATTCGATTTTGACTGGCACTCTGGATGTATGGAAAGTAAAATGGCGTTCTCATCTGCGTAAACCATCAAGGAAGTTGCGGAAACAGTCCGCCACTCATCTCGTTAAAGCCATAACCTACCTCAGTTTTTAATTCCACTTAAACCTGTGCATTTAAGGGACTTGAAATCATATCTTCAAAACTTGTTCAAACCCTTGAAAAACAGAAGATGATATAATCATGTCAGAGTGAATCTCTGTTAAGTGTATGTGTCAATTCATTTAAGGGCATGACATCCCTTCCGTACATCGATGATCTTTTGCCTAAAGAGATCCCTACATCAGGTCTTAATCCTAGGAGGCAATTGTAACTGCTTAGGGAAATACTTCTGCAAAAGACACAAGACACTTCATGTCTAAACCATTAGTACCGAAGAAAGTTACACAATCAATCAATATTTTACTTCTACTGTATTGAACATTTCTAATAGAACTGTAGTGATATTTGTTAAAATTGATTTGAAAAATGATTAACAAGATTTAGGAAATTTCTTGCAAATACATTTAAATCAAATTAACTGTTTTAAGTTTTGGATATTTTTTTTTGTTTAGAAGTATTTAATTATTTATTGTTGAAATTTGAATCAACTCTCTCTTTTAGAATCTATTTAAATATTTTTTTAGTTTATTTTTTTTCTCTGTTGCATATATATTTTTTCTCATTAAATATGTGTTCATTTGTTTTGTGTTTTGGCTGTTTTTAATACAAACACCGGGTATTAACAAAGAACTCGTCTGTCATTCCTTTAAAATTCTATCAATTCTTCTTTCGAGACTGCTGATATCTCATTCGTACAAGCCAACATATAACAATGTTATACATGTTCTACTTTAATTGAAAATAAAATAATCAGCAAAAATTGTTTTTTCCATATTTACAATTGCAACACAAAGGGGAAAAACAACCACATAATAAAACAATTATCTTTTCTGCATTAGTGTGGTATCAGTCATTTGTATTTCTTCCGACAATTACTATTTAAAAAACCCACAGTGTTAATGTACTTCAATCGGGATTACACTTCCGATTGAACTGCTGTAATGTTGGCAACTGTTGGTGATATTCTGCTTCAAACTAGAGGGAAGTTTTTATGAATAGAATGTTTCTAGTCTGTATCAGGCGCGTCCAAATGCATTCTACCAACAAAATGATTTTATTGACCTTGGTGTTATACTCGTGTCTCCTGGGATTGTCTCAATGTTACGGTATGTACAGCTATTAATATAAACTACACTGTAAGAAATACATGTAATAAAATTACTCCTTTTAAACAAATAGGATGTGCTGTGCATTGAGGAAGTTTAAAAATAGCTTGATTTCATGCGTGCAATTTATGGCAATATATTTCCTTCTCATTGTGAATACAAACAAATCTTATTACACAAAACAAACTGCCAAACAATGTTATCTTCAAAATCCTAATCCCTGGGGGGGGGGGGGGGGGGGAAGCTGTATAGTATATTTATAACCTCAATTTCACTCTTCATTTCCTTATTGTCATTCCAATTCTTTACGTAGTCACAAAAAAGTGGGGGGGGGGGGGGTAGACCTGGGCCAGGCCTTGTATATACGATGGCGATGTTCTGTGTAAGGCTTTGAAAGCCTGTAGGATCAGCTTGTATTGAATTCGCTGCTCGATTCGAAGCCAGTGTAACTTGACCAGCACTTGTGTTATGTGGTCATATTTCCTAGTACGCGTTATTATCCTAGCAGCTGTGTTTTGAATCCTTTGAAGTTTTGACAAGGAACTGGTAGATACGCCGTGCAGTAAGGCATTGCCGTTCTCCAACCGAGAGGTCACAACTGAACATACAAGGGTTTTACTAGCGCTCTCTGATATTAAGGGTCGAATGCGACAAATGTTCCGTAGTTGGTGGTTAAATGATTTTGCAATGTTTCGAAACTGGTGATCCATGTTCAGTACGAAATCAAAATTGACATCTATTTTTTTTTTTACAATTGATCAGACGTTAGTTTTGTTGCCGTCAAAATTAATGCTGAGTTCTTTGAAGTTATTAATTTTGTGCTTTGGAGCGAAGACAATTTGCTCTGGGTTTTTTTAAAAAGACATTTATATGGCTCTACCGGCCTTTCCTCTGTCAGTGTGTACAAAAAAAGTGTAACACTACCCCGATTATGATGAACTGTAAATATCGAAAGTGTATGACCTAGAAAACTTTAAAAGTGCTGCTAGAATCCTGTGCTTCGCTGTTGTAAATGAAAGATACGAAGTATCTTCAATGAAATTGAAGAAGTTGAGGAGGATTCCAATAGATAATGACAATATTTATTTAATGCGGTAAACAATAGGATTCTAGCAGTAATACGAATAAACATGAACTAATTGTCGATTGAATTGTCGTATCATACATACAAATAAACTTCGGGGTAGTGTTTCACTTTTTATTTATGTTAAAATCAGACATGTTCCTCAATTCTATATTACTTTTTCCAGGAATTTGTTGATAGTTTACAACTACTTTAATAAGCTGTCTTACAAAATACTAGAGTATGCAATTTCCTAAATAATCGTACTTGAAAATGAACTTCAATTGCTAATATAAAAAATAGCACAGCTAAATTCACTATATTGAAACTCTACCTCGGCCGGGGCCGCGCTTTGCACTCTCGACCTCTAGAACATACGCTCTTGGCAGTGAGCGGCCACTACTCTAACCAGTCGGCCATCTAGGCACGTATCCTTCTACAAGTAAATTTTTATCATTTTAAAAATAATTACAAAAGTGATAATTTTTATTGGAACTCTTTATTACGAGGAGACACTAAAAAAAATGCTCGATGAACGTGTCTTCTGACCTCAAGGTAGAAAACTGAACATTAATCGGTGATGCTACAAATTTTAAAACACTCTTTGTATCGGTATGTTTTATGGTCGAAATCTATTTTTGTACCAATTGGACTTGAACTCCCCGCAAAATGATGACTGTTTTTTTTAAGCCTAAATTTTAAAAAAATCGTCAAAGATTAAATAGAAACTATAAATCGCAGATGCTAAAATAGCTTAACACACCACTTGTTAGGTATCCCCTATGGTATTTTAAATGTTGACTTTATGTATATTCTTATTAGAGCGGGGGCATCACTTGTGAGCATGGGCTCATCCAGCCTCACCGATATCTTGTTAATAATTGACCAAGCTCATTTGTATAAATATAACTTACTAGTACCCACGTCGTTAATATGGCTGTTATATTTCTTATCTCAAAATATTCTTTATAAACCATCAAGGAAGTTGCGGAAACAGTCCGCCACTCATCTCGTAAAAGCCATAACCTACCCAGTTTTTTATTCCACTTAAACCTGTGCATTTAAGGGTCTTGAAATCATATCTTCAAGACTTGTTCAAACCCTTGAAAAACAGAAGATGATCAATCATGTCAGAGTGAATCTCTGTTAAGTGTATGTGTCAATCCATTTAAGGGCATGACATCCCTTCCGTACATCGATGATCTTTTGCCGAAAGAGATCCCTACATCAGGTCGTAATCCTAGGAGGCAATTGTAACTGTTTAGGGAAATACTTCTGCAAAAGACACAAGACACTTCATGTCTAAACCATTAGTACCGAAGAAAGTTACACAATCAATCGATATTTTACTTCTATTGTATTGAACATTTCTAATAGAACTGTAGTGATATTTGTTAAAATTGATTTGAAAAATGATGAACAAGATTAAGGAAATTACTTGCAAATACATTTAAATCAAATTAACTGTTTTAATTATTTAATATATAATTATCGTTTCTGCATTAGTGTGGTATCAGTCATTTGTATTTCTATCGACAATCGCTATTTAAAAACCAACAGTGTAACTATACTGAAACCGGGATAACACTTCAGATTAAAGAGCTGTATTGTTGGCAATTATTGGGGATATTCTGCTTCACACTAGAGGGACGTTTTTATGAATAGAATGTTTCTAGTCTGTATCAGGCGCGTCCAAATGCATTCTACCAACATAATGATTTTATTGACCTTGGTGTTATACTCGTGTCTCCTGGGATTGTCTCAATGTTACGGTATGTACAGCTATTAATATAAAATACACTGTAAGTAATACATGTAATGAAATTACTCCTTTTAAACAAATAGGATGTGCTGTGCATTGAGAAAGTTTAAAAATAGCTTGATTTCATGCGTGCAATTTATGCCAATATATTTCCTTCTCATTGTGAATACAAACAAATCATATTACACAAAACAAACTGCCAAACAATGCTATCTTCAAAATCCTAATCACGTGGGGGGGGGGGGTTGTATAGTATATTTATAACCTCAATTTCACTCTTCATTTCCTTATTTTCATTTCAATTCTTTACGTAGTCCCAAAAAAGTGGTGGGGGGAGGGGCAACTGCATGACAATTCCATCATAATTCAATTTTTGATACGTAAATTTTAGAAAATTTGTTGTTGCGAGAAAAAGTGGAGAGCCAGGCTACGTGCCTGGCAAGTCAGCGGAAGTAAAACAGATGAGTAATTGTCGAATAACCGGTTTTGTTTTAATACTTGACTCACCCGTTCTAGAAAATCTGAGAGTTCTTGTAAGGTCACTGGGAGGTTGTCCTCTTGATATCATATTTGTACTTAGGTATAATGATAGTTTTGACTTGTAACAAAATAATATCTCCGAAGATGTTAGCCATAGGCGTTGTCTTCCTAGATGATTTGATTTGAACATATTTCATCAGTCAATAAAAATAATTGGATTAGGCAGCAGGCATTGCTAACGTAAGATTTATCCATAAAAATGCTTCTTACATAAAGATGATTATCAGACTATCGTCACATATTTGTGCTTATTAGTCCCCTACCGGTTTTCACCGGAGGGGACTATAGCTTTCCTCTGCTTCCAACAGTCTGTCAGTAATAATATCGTGCATTACTTGGACCATTCCCTTTATTGTTTCTAACAAACAATTAAGTTCTGTAAAATAGTGTCAAGCATTGTGTTGTAAATTAAATCGACAGGGTTTTTTTGTATTATTACAATCGGGTTCGTTATCGGGTTGGTCTGTTGAGACGGTAATAAATGATAATCTGCATAACAGTGCATTGTTTTCACAAATTTCTACAAACCGGTAGGGGGCATCTATTGCTTATGCAATACTCTCAGAATGCTTGTTATTCGATAAGACAAAGACGTGTATGGATTGGTGGAAGGACTAACTCATATACTGTCCATACTGAAAAAAGAAGAAAACTGTATGTGGCAATCTGACAACGGTCAGATTTAGCTGTTGTTTTGTACCGTCTGACTGTAATGAAGCAGCACCAATACAGTATCGAGACTAAGAATTAATTAAAGCTAAAGAAAAGTCAGATTGACAGTATGTGGAATACACTGAAGTTCAAGACTGGTTAGAATAGGGCGCAGTGTCCTTTAGGATAAACATGGGAGAAAATCAAAGATATGATAGCCAAATATATTTTGATAAAGAAGTTGAGAGAACTCTATGTTTTTATTAATGCAAATTCACTCTTTCGATACATTTTCATGTAAAATTGCAACATAATTTCCGGTGTTATCTAGTGATCGCACATGTTCACGTACAGGATATACAAAGATAAATTAAACAATTGAAAGATAAAACTTCCTTGTGATAATATCTCTATATATTAAAATTTTCCAGTGTGTTTGCCTGTGATAGCACTACGTATCGGTTTTGTACTTTATAACCCATTACAACTTCAAATTGGGGCGCCAGCAGGGTATGCTTATTTATATTCAAATATTGAATTGTATAATGGCTTAAAACTATATAAATAAAAAGGAATCATTCTTTGAATATTATGAGGTGATAAAATTTTTCGGTCGGGGCGTGATCAAATCTATCTTCGGGCTTTATTGTTTTGATCACGCCCCGGTCGAAATTATCACCTCATAATACTCAAATAATTCCTTACTCCTTATGTATAGCTTTATCTGTGTTGAATCTCAATGTAGTTAAATCAACAGGTCAAATTAATGTAACATTTCTATATAGAACTATAAATATATGATATGAGTTAAATTTGGCACCCATAATTCCCCATTTTTTGAAAGTGTTTCGGGTATTATAAGGCAACTCTCAGCAATCGATTGAGTAAAAATTCCTCTCATCGATATGTCGCCACAATAAGCAGTATGATGTCATATTTCAAACAGAAACATGTATATTTTAACTTTATATCTGGTTTAACGAGGCCGGGTCTAATTAGTTTTGACCTAGATTTTTAAATGAAATTTTTTACATGAATTTTTACTGATATAATTATTATTTTAAGATATTTTCTTTCTTATGTAGTTTTTATTTTATTGTCCTGAAGAAGGGACGGGTTGTCCCGAAAATTTGACAATATTTTACTTTATTGTTCGTGTCGTTGGTTATTTTAGTGCATATATATATATATATATATATATATATATATATATATATATATATATATATATATATATATATATATATATATATATATATATATATATTACTAGGATTTTGAAATAATAATGTAGGTAATTTCTTAGATTAGAAATATTGATTTGAGACTTGAATATGGCAAAAATGGCGCCTCTATTTAACTATGCAAAAAGCCAAAGGCAAAAGTTTCATTCGCTCATTTATTTGAGGCGGCGTTTGATTTTTAGTATAAGAATTCATTGACTGAGCATTTAGAGAGAAAAATCATTTGAAAGTGCTTTTGTAAAATGCGCAGTTCAGCACGTAATTGTTTCTTAAGTGTCCTGTTGTGATATCCTTCACCACGTTATGAATAAACCCTTCAAGTGGGTTGAATGAAATTTAAAGAAGTTTTAGGAAATGATAAAAAAAAAAAAACTATCCTGATAACCTTTTTAAAATGCATTCAAACACCTCGCATCTAGTTATTTTTCATTTAATTATCTTTTTTTTTCTTTTTTTTTTTTGGTAACGTTTTCTTAAAAACGCTTCAGCCGATTACAATTACACATTCAGATCGTATACTCACAAAATTTACAAGACATTTTGTGTTCATGTTTATAGTCGTTTCAATAAATGGTATTTAAAATCAATTTTTCTACAATACACAGTCGTCCTATAAAGCATGATATGTATTACTGATATACAACTGTACGCTAGCAATTTAAACGCACACGGGATTGATTCCGATAGTAGCTTTAGCAATCGAAGGCAATTAAAAATCTGTATACTGATAAATAAACAAACTGATAAAAAAATTAGTGGTTTAATGTGTTTTGTACAAATGTTATAAAATGTAGACCCAATGACTGTATTTTTAACCCCCTTCAGTTTGGAGTATTTTGAATCATGGGTGTACACTATGCATATAATGTGTACATATAAATATCCATATAAATAAACGCTAAAATGAAAAAAAATTACAATAACAAACTGTCAACCATCTCTAAAATCCATAAAACGATATACAAATTCAACGCAGAGCCACGCGGACTTCTAAAAAGATAGAGGTAGGATCAGATGCCATGGAGGAGTGAGCATCCACTGCTGACCAGTCACACACGCCATGTGCTCTTTGTCCATTGTTGCACCAGGCAGAGTATCTTAATCACATATTATGTGATAAATATAGGAAAGCCTTAAGTAGACTTAGATTATTTTTACATCGTCTACGAATCGAATCTGGTAAATATGATAAAAAATGTCCTATTGATGAAAGGAAATGTATATATTGCAATTCAAACGATGTCGAAGATGAATACTATTTTGTTTTGGTGTGTGATTTTTACATGGAGTTAAGGAAATTATATATTTTTAGAAATACTTCTATGTACGACCAAGTATGGCAACATTTATTGATTTACTCAATTCTGATTCTATATTCACGTTAAAAAAACTGGGTAAATATGTGTACGGATGTTTTAATAAGAGGGATAACTTTACCGTCAGACGTGAATAAGCGTAATTTAAGTTTATATAACTACTGCTTTGTTTATAGAAATAACAATTGTTAATTGATAATACGTCGTCAATATACCTGAATGTTGAGGTGAAGGCCACAGCGAGTATTTTTTTTTCATTTTTTGAATAAATTCAGAATACAAAAAAGGTCTGCTAACGATGGGGCACAATAAGTACCCATGGGAATTCCAACAGATTGTTGGAAGACTTGATTTCCAAAAACTACATAGATGTTGTCTATCAGAAACTCAAGCATCTTTTTACTGTCGACTTCAGAGCATTTCTGTGGGCAATAAGAATGGTTTTTAACAAAATAATTTTTACCGGATTTGCCAACGGAAAAATCTGGTCATTGAAATTGTAAAAATGGCAGGCCTAAGGGGTACCCTCAATGTACGAATAACTCTTTAACGTAAATATTCGTTGATTTCTACTGGCACAGAGTAAAACTGACTGCATATTTAAAAAAAATAAGCTGTTATCTTTAACAATAGTTAAGGTCAACTACATGTAAGGCAAGGGTTACAGCTGGTACATATAAGGGTGTGTGTATTTAGAAAGAGTTTGAGTAGGGGAGGGGAGGGGGGAGGGGAGGGGGGTTCGTAACATTTAATTGAGTTATCTTCACTTGCTTTGTCATATTGGTGTTAAAGTCCTTTGTTTGCTCATATTAAAGGGTACCTGAAGCCAAGCCGATGTGAAACTTATGTCAAAGAGTTTATTTACCAGAATATAATGCAAAAACCCGCATCGAGATCGATGCTTAAATAATGGTGTAACGCCGCTTCAAAGTATCGATTTGTACCTGCGTTTTGAAATCAAATCAAGAGAAAATAGAAGTAGGCGATACTGAGCCTTCGGCGGAAATGACGTCACGAGGTCAACAGAAGGGAAATTTCTTTACGAGGCTATACAAATCAAATTCGATTTTTTAGCCAAAATGATTGATATAGGTCCGATGTTTTGACATATCTAGTTATTATAAGTATTGTAGATTTAGAAATTTGTATCCGTAATTATTTTATTAGTCAGATAACAAATTTTTAAAGGAAATTTAAATTTGTTATCCTCGTCGCCTTTTTACCGATAAAAACGACATCTTAAAACGCTTGTATATGCAGATTTGTGTTAATTATTCATTTTTTGATTACATAATATCCTTTCACACACGTGTGATGCGAAACAACAGGTAAACTAACGGTGCTACTGCTCCACACACGTGTGTGTCTGGGGTATACTCATGATACTTGAGTCTGGTGAACAAAGAGAGGGCTTCACACCTTTAGGCTGGTAAATTGATTTGTGTATAATTAGCTACTCAACTGCTAAAAAATAAAACCAAAAAAATTAGACTGTAAAAAATCAAGTATTCGTAAGCTAATGCATTTGTATAGTCCGTCAATCAGAGATAAGAATCATGCATGAAACTATCAAAAAATAAACTAATGTTCGAAATAAATGCCTTTATTGTTACTTATCTAATCACTTAAATAATTACCAAATTTACAATTCAGCAATTTAAACCTTTTCTTTATGTGATCAAGTCATTATTTCGGAAGTAATTATGTTAGTCTTAATTTCTCTTCTTTAATAAAATGCAACTTTCTTTGAGCGCTATGATCAGCAACTTTACGCTATAACTCCATATAGCTTAAATTGTTAAACTGAAAACGAATCATTATGAAATCGGAATAAACTTGAACATTTTGACAAAGGATGTAAATAAATGTCAAATGAAATTTCAATATCATAGTTTTATAGAATACGAGACAGACTTAATCATGCAGCCATCTTGGACTATCGCCTTGATCCGTTTATAATCTCGTATTGGTTTGTTAAAGAGTGCATACTTTTTTGATTGTTATTGGTCCGATATCAATGTTATTAAATAGTCGGTCGATATCATTTGTAATTTTATGCTTTATACGAAGAATAGACCCCGCCTTATCTTTTACGAAATATGTTTAATCAATATATTATTAATCAGTTAATAATGTCACGGAAAAATCATTCGAAAGAATGACAATAATAACAAAATATGTTTCTTATAACAATAGTGCTTTGATTAATTGTCATTTCGCTACATATACTATGCTTCTATTAGCAAAATGTGCTACACATTTGACTAAATTCAAGAAGCAAACAATTTTCCAAATTTGGCATTTTTGTTCGATAATATACGTGTTTAAACTCAAACAACAGTATATTTAGTCATCCAGGGTTGATAAGGAAATAAAACAACAGAAAAAATGTTCATATATCGATAAAACAATGCAAGAATACGAACAGCTTTCATACGATATTCCTGTTTCTCATATAGCGGCGTTGACTACGTGACGTCAAAATTCATCTCGCGCCAAATCGGCTTGATTCAAAACTCGTTCAGGTGTGAAATCGGGTTTTCCCCAAATATCTCGAAAACTACTTATGCAGATCGCTGTAAAATAGATCTCCATTATATCAAAAATTGACCAGCACTGCAGGTACCTTTAAGAAATTAATCATTGAATATATTCAATAGAATGTAATTAAGAAGTTGTACGATCAAAGAGTTATGAAAGTATTTGAAACAAAATCAGTTTTGATCTTTATAAAAAAAAACAAATAAACTTACATGTAGAATGATTTTTATAAATGCCATATGGTAATGAAATATCAGTGATGTTAAATGTTAAAAATCTGGAACAGGAGACCTGAGTAACAAATTAGCCTTTTTTTTGTTTTAATTACCCACAAGGAAAGTTTTTGTTTGCCCCTGGGGATGGGGGATGGGTGGTTGTTTTAAACAAAAATGTATACTAGTCACCTTTTTTTAGTGAATCTATGAAAACATAAAAAAATAAAACATATCTTGAAGTGAACAAATATGGGAAAAATATTTTCTATCAGTCTTGCATCTTTTCTATGTCAGGTCATGCAGTCTATTATGATCAAGTTTTTCGCTAAAATTATAGATTTTGTAGTCCATTATGAAATATTAAAGGGGGGGGGGGGGGGTGGTCGACATTACAATAATATAATTTTTCTACTACAGAATGAAACTTAATTAAATGCATATATTCGACTCCTCGACAAATTTGTGTATTTGCTATGGTACCTAGGTGACCGATAGGGCCTATTGGTCTCTAGCTTTTTTGTTGGAGGGTTTGGTAGTTTTCGTTTAATGCTAAAGCAACTCTACATAGGCGTTGAAAACCAGTTCTAAAAATATTGCCACGTAAGGTTTTGATTCTTGTTTGTTAAAACAATATGTTTACGAGGGTTGTTAGAAAAGTTTGTGGACAAGTTCGATTGCGAGCGGACTATTCGAATGATACATGCAGCGAATTTTTTCATATTGAATCCTGACGTATTATCTAAGAATATGTAAAGATTTGTTTATTTCAAATGCACCCTAAAAAATGTACAGATTATTTATTTTGATAAGATATGCTTCACGAAACATGTCAAATTTTCAATGTTTTTTATTTTACACGCAGTTTTCCAAATTAAGAAAATGTACAGTTCAAGCGCATAAAAAAACAAGAGGCCCAGGGGTCACATCGCTCGCCTGAGCAACAATTGCCTTAATTCTGATCAAATTAGCATTACAGTATCAAAATATCCTGACAACTGAGTACGGTAGATCTTGCTAAAAAAAAATTGAAAATCTGCCAATTTTATCCTCCTCTTATTTTTTGGTAAATACCAAGCCCTTTTTGTTGTTGTAAATGTAAGAAGATTTTTCTCTATTCCTATATACCCCCCCCCCCTCCCATTTCGTGGCCCCACTTTTCTCTAGGAAATCATGGTTTCATCAAACATAAATCTGCATAACCTGTGCTTTCACACTAAGTACTGAGTTTTGGACGGAAAACTTTCCCAGAATATTTTTAAAGATTTTCTCTATATATTCCTATGTAAAACTTGATCCCCCAATTGTGGCCCCATCCTACCTCCGGGGACCATGATTTGAACACTTGAATCTACACTATCTTAGGATGCTTCCATTTCATTTGAGCTTTCCTCGCCTAATAGTTTTTGAGAAAATATTTTTAAAAATTTTCTCTATATATTTCTATGTAAAAATTAATCCCCCAATTGTTGACCCACCCTACCACCGGGGACTACGATTTGATCAAACCTAAATCTACACTGCCTGAGGATTCTTCCATTTTAATTTGAGCTTTTCTTTCCTAATAGTTTTTGAGAAGAAGATTTTTAAAGATTTTCTTTATATATCCCTATGTAAAACTTGATCCCCTAATTGTGGCCCCACCCTTCCCCCGGGGACCATGATTTGAACGAACTTGAATCTACACTACCTGAGGATGCTTCCACTTTGATTTGAGGTTTTCTGGCCTAATAGTTTTTGAGAAGAAGATTTTGAAAGATTTTCTCTATATATTCATATGTAAAACTTGATCCCCCTATTGTGGCCCCACCCTACCCCCAGAGACCATGATTTGAACAAACCTGAATCTACTCTATCTGAGCTTGCTTCCAATCAAATTTGAGCTTTCCTGGCCTAATAGTTTTTTAGAAGAAGATTTTTTTTAAATTCTCTCTTTATATTCATATGTAAAACTTGATCCCCCAATTGTGGTCCCACCCTACTCCCGGGGATCATGATTTGAACAAACTGGAATCTACACTACCTGAGGATGCTCCCATTTTGATTTGAGGTTTTCTGGCCTAATAGTTTTTAAAAAGAAGATTTTTAAAAATTTTCTTTATATATTCCTATGTAAAACTCGATCCCCCTCTTGTGACTCTCCCTACCCCCGGGGACCATAATTTGAACAAACTTGAATCTACACTTCCTGATGATGCCTCCACACAAGTTTAAGCTTTTCAGGCCGAACAGATTTGAGAAGAAGATTTTTGAAAAATACCAAAAATTTTTCAATAATTCTCAATTATCTCCCCTTTAAAGAGGGCGTGGCACTTCTTTTAAACAAACTTGAATCCCCTTCACCTAGTGGTGCTTTGTGCCAAATTTGGTTGAAATCTGCCCACAATGTCTGCCAACAACGACGACGACAACGAAGACAACGACAACGACAGACAACGGACAAATTGTGATCAGAAAAGCTCACTTGAGCCTTTGGCTCAGGTGAGCTAAAAACGATATTTCATATGAGATCAAAAGAAGTTACGAAGTTTAGTTTGTAAATTTTCTATTGAATTTGAGAATTTCTGACCGTTGTATCGCCAAATATGGAAGACCAAAAATAGAAAAATGAGTCAATAACGTTAACGTTAATGGACACCTTGGAACACCAGGCCGTCATTAAATTTTGTGTGCATGCAGAAAAATATCCGATGGAGACGATAAAAGTCCTGCTATTTTTATAGTACAAAGGTTTACAATTGGAACCACAATTTGGAATAGAGGTTTTGAAAATGGAAATACTGATTCCTTGAAAATACATGTATGGATTTCGCTTTTATTATTTATCTGAAGTCGAAACTGCATTGACAGAGATATTTGGACCTAAATGATCAACGATAGGAAACAAAAGACATTATACAAAAAGTTGACAAATAATGGTATGAACATGCGTTTTATGATTGGGGTAATGGCATGAAAAGTGTCTGAACTAAATTGTTTTACTTTGAAAAAGAGGTTTATATTACCTTTCATTAGTTTGACGTCACTTAAGGTCGTGGGAATGTGAAATGGTGCTCCGTAAATCAAATTCATACGAAATAAAAATCGCTTCAAAATGATATGAATTTTTGAATACTTTTTTTTTCATTTGGTATTCATTGAGTAAAACAAACGTCATCCTAGAAAGTACACAGTAATTTTGCCGTAAATTACTTTGTCCGCGAAATTTTCTAACAAAATTTTCTCGAAAATTAATAAGTAAATAAATAGTCAGTGGTCAGTAGTTTGTAGAAGACTGTAATACACAGTTATACGTTTTTCTGATTAAATAAAAAACAAGTCCCACACAATATACATATACATGTATACATATACACGCAAATGAAAAAAGAATAATTTATTGTGTCTTCTTAAGTAAATACGTTCATTAGTGGTGATTGTCTAATACATTTATGCTATACGTCCTTTAAGAGTTAATTTTTTATACGGAGGTTAGTTGAATATTCCCGAGAAACATATATATTTCCTTTTTTTAAGTTTCGGATGTTAGTAAAAATTTGCCATAAAACTCTGACGACACTACATCACAAGATTGCGGCTTAAATGTTTTGTTAAATTGTTTGTATCAATCGATTAAGATATATATCATCATAGCCCAGTGGTTAAAGTATCAGGCTTGTGAACCGCAGATCATGAGTTCGAATCCACCTGGGGCTTTTGTTCATGTTTACTGAAAGATATTTTTGAAATTATCATTTTTATCTAAAATTGCACATTTTCCCCTATTTTTTTTTTTTTTACATAATCAAGATATTTTCTGCTGATTTGAGAAAATATTTCAAGGTGTAGTGAGGCACCTTAAAAAAAAACATACTCTTGAAAGCGGTCAAGAGCTATAGTTCAGCTCAGATTTTGACTGATAATTAACTAGAATGAAAACGGGGGCATTATAGCAAATTTTTATAACACACCAAGTGATGTCAACAGTGCAGAAATATGCAAATAATTGTGTAATAGTAATTTAGTTGCAATAATAAAAGTGTTATTTTTTAAATTAATGAATGAAAAAATGGAGAGAAGATGTAAATGTTTGCTTTATAAAATAAAAAAAATCAATAATTTAAAAATTACAAATATTTTATCTCTTCTATTCATTTGTAAGGTATTTAAAATATCGGCGTTGTATGACGTTGCAATACGTTTGCGGTTGCTCTGGATCTCTAAACATTGGCAGTTTTTTCAGCTTACCAGAGATGATTACTAGAAAATGACGTCACGGACTACTAATGAAAATTTTTCTCAATTTAATCCTGGTTTGAATTTTGGTGAATTTTCAAGGGTTGAACTATTTTTGCAAAGAAATAAAAACAAATGTCTCAATAATTTCCGAGCAGCCCTCGTAAGTGTGTCTTTTACGTTTAAAAATGATTATCGTTACAGTGAATGTTGCCTTAAACAAGCCAGCGCACCAACAGTATCCTTTTAAAACAAATTACAGCATAGGAGATGCCAGCAATGCCGTAGATGGCCAAAAGTCAAACCTTACTAAGACTAGTGGTCATTGTGTTCTCTCAGCTGACACTGAAACCGCCACATTGTGGGTGAATTTAACAAGCATTCACAACATAGAGAACGTAACCATCTACTTCATGACGGACAATAAACAATACGGTATGTTTTATTTTTTTTTTCTAAGTTTTTTTTTTCTTCAACAATGACTGAATTGAGTTTATTATGTTGATGACGTAAACTTAATAAAAATACACTTAAGGATTGAAGAAAATCTACATTTTTTCTTTTAAAAAAATAAATATTATTTGACTTGCGCCATAACTTATTCCGTTGCCGTAAATTGTTATCGAATTATAGGGAATCTTCTTGAACATTTCTATACGATATCCCAAGATCTTAATACAGTGCATTTCCTATTATCATTCTGGTTTCAAACGGTATTCACTTAACAGTAGATTAAAAACAAATATTTTATTAAGAAACATCAATTTAAACTTACTGGGATTTGGCATTGCAAACAACATGAAAGGCACGTGAATGATTAGGTTAAAAAATCTTACGAGGTGTCCGGAGTATTTTTGAGTGATAAAAAAATCATTACAGCATCACTCATCATAAATCTCCGTAAGAAATTTTGTTCGTTCCGATTAATTTCTCTAGGTAAAAAAAGATCATGTGTCATTTAAGATTTTTTCCCCTTTTCTTGATTTCAATTGAACTTTACTATCAGGTATTTTCATTTCGGTAAAAAAAATCGTATCGTAAATATTAAGGAGATAACATCTTGGGATAAACTATTTTTGCGATCAAATGTGTCAATATAAACCTCATTTATATATATATATATATATATATATATATATATATATATATATATATATATATATATAAATGAGGTTTATATATATATATATATATATATATATATATATATATATATATATATATATATATATATATATATATATATATATGTGTGTGTGTGTGTGTGTGTGTGTGTTTTCTGCATTGCTAAACAGTTTACCTTTTTGCATTACAGTATCTTCTTTTATCAATCAATCGTCTTTTCTGGGATTCTCTGTGTATGTCTCCAATACAACTGATAGATTACAGGGAACACTGTGTTACAAAGACACCAACTTTACACTATACACTATACCGGCTGTGTTCACCGCCGTCTGTTCTGTACATGGACAATATGTTATTTACTACAACGAGAGACTTTCCAAAAAAACCTACCCTGAAAATTACTATTATTTTATTAATAACAATGTATGTGAGATTGAAGTATATGGTGAGTGTTCCTAATTTCTTAACTATTTTTGTTTGCTTTTACAGTTTTTCAATAATATGTCATTTATATTGAAATTGATGTATAAAGTATGTACTATTTTTTATGGTGCTTGATTATACACAAATGTCTCCGGTTATATTAACTCTATTACGGATGCCAAAATTACATATACAATTGCAGTCTTCTTACATACGATTGCAGACAATTGATATGAAACACACGTTGCATAATACAATGTATATTATTTGAAAGCCATGTAAATATATTTACATTCAGTGTATATTTCCCCTTTTGATTGCAGTGAAAATCTGCAACGTTCAATTTTCTATGAATACACTTTGCTAATTCATTCGCCATGAGCACAGATAGAAAGGTTTTCACGTGTTTTGAATATATTCATTTTTGTAAAATTAAATGAAACTTTCAATCTTACATTACCAATTTGATATGTACTTTTGAAATACGATAATCATTAAGGTCTTCCGTTTCCAACGGAAGACCTTACAGTTTTCGTACGATTTCTTATTATTTAAGTCTTCCGTTTCAAACGGATGACTTTATAGTTTTAGTACGATTTCGTATTATTAAGGTCTTCTGTTTCCAACGGAAGACCTTTTTGTTTTTGTTTTGTTACTTTTCCTCTATAATTATTATAATTTTTTCTAAAATGTTTTCTTAAAAACGCTTAAGTTGATTTTCATGAAGCTTTCAGAACTTACTCTAGGCAAAATTTGAAGGAAACTGGTCGGTCATTTTTTAATCGTCATTTCAGATCGCAAGATATTACAGATTTTATGTTTTTGTTTGTGGCTTATTTTTCTTAAAAAATATTCTGAGAGATTAAACTGTCAAGTTTTCAGAGATGGCAGAGAGTCTCCAGCCGCAGTGTCTCTCGTATATCCGAAAGTCCGCCGACAATTCTATCTCTCTCTTTCTCTCTCTCTCATGCACGAATGTTTCAATATTTGAATAAGAACTACAGATAACATACAGTAATGTGGCTAGAAGCATGTACTTTGGCGTCCAAAAAGTAAACACGTATTTATTTCTTGTAACGGAAAAATGTCTATGGATAACTTGAAATTCATTGTTTAATGATTGTTTTCTAACTGATTGAAAGTCAATGCTAAAAAATCACTTTTATTATAGACAGTGTACCTTTTCTTTCTTTGTGTATGTCTTTACAAATACTAATCTGTTGTCAGCCTGGGATAAAGAAAAAACCTCCGAAGTTTACACTTGGGACTACTGTATACGAACGACCAGGTGACTGCGACGAGGTGTGTATGTGTGTATGAGCCTAGGAATAGACAGATGCAAACACCGATCAGGGAAATACACTATTAAAACAAAAAGTCGGATACTTCCCTTTTGATGAAAAAGTCGGCAGGGTGTATCGGAATAATTATCATTTAAAATCTGTATTAAGTTATAAATATTAACAAAGGTCTTCATACATTCGACCAATAGCGATATTTATCATATCTATTGATACAGCATCGAGGTTAAAACTAATTAATTTTCTCTTTAATTAACCGATTGCTCAGCACAGGTCATTTAGACATAACATTAGGATAGCGAGTGGATTAGGGAAAAGGGAGATAATTAACTAATTAACCATACTACATTTGTAAGATGAGTTTTTTAATATGCCGACAAAGGAGAATTATTTATCACACAATGTTAGTCGGCAACAATAAACTTGAGACACAGAGAAAAATAACTAATATATGAAAGACAAAGATAAAAAGATAACCAATTTCTTTACCAGATCGATTTCTGAATACCCCCTCTCTCTCTCTCTCTCTCTCTCTCTCTCTCTCTCTCTCTCTCTCTCTCTCAAATTCAAAGGCCCCGAGTTTCGATTATTAGAAATTAAATTCATATCGTACAAAAACAGTACAAACCGTATGGAAAGCGTATAGAAAAGGTATCGTATCGTACAAGAAACGTATTGTATCGTACAAGAGGCGTATTGTATTAAAAACGTACCGTACTGTATGAGAAACGTATATATCATATCGTACAAGAAGCGTACCGTACTGTGCGAGAAACGTATCGTATCGTACAAACCGTATAGCGTGTGAGAAGCGTGCGAGAAACGTACAGCTGGTGTAGTAGTGCGTTTCAGGGTCTGTAAGATAAATTTTTAGTATGTCATTTATGCGATGGTGAATAAACCAAAAAGTTCTGCTGCCGATGTGATCTCAATTATCTCAGGTAGCTTTTTTCAACAAATGTTATACCCGCGAGATCTTAGAAAGTGCAAGTGATCACGACACATAACTAACATGAATGATTGACATTTTTTTGAAAAATTACGTTTGACTGGTCTCATTTTCTCAACCGTCACTTCCGGTCCTTATCGAAAGGGTTTAAACAAATCAAGTTGTTTACAAGTTTAAATTAGAAAATTTTAGTAAATTTAAAAAAAAAAAAAAAAAAAAATAAGCTGTCTAACTTTTATTTATTAAGTATTTCAGTGTGTCCGTTTCCTGTCGATTGACAAAAACATTGCCTACATGAGATCTCAAAAACGGTGAAGACTTGAACAACCAAACTTGTGGGATGATAGCCTGAGGTAGCAAGGGACAGTTTCGGAAAAGTACCCGTCAATATTTTTGTAAAATTGAGAGTTGCTATACTTAAGGGGTTTATGGGTTTTGCTAAAATTCATAAAATGATTTTTAATGATTATCATTAGTTAGAGGGATGTCTCTTGTTGAAATTGATATGCAATATATAGGCCCCATATGTTAAGTAAATGAGAATCAGAGAATCAAAAGTAAAATGCGAAACCTGCGGCTATGACTGTTGTGTTGAATTTATACCGTGAAATTGCAAGTTACAGACGGGAGGTAAAATAACACGAATAGTAGGTGGATGGGACATTGTAAACTATATACAGATAAGTTTCTTAAATGTGATGGTGCAACATATAGCAGTACGGAAGGTCAACCCTTTTGCAGGGAATTAGCTGGGGGAGGTCTAAAAAGCTGAAAAATCATGAAAATTAGCAAAATATGAAAGGGTCAAAATCTCATAAAAACCAGTATCTAGAGAATTTTACAGGTTTCGAGTAGTAATTTTCTTCAGACATTGGTGATTGGCCTTATAGAGTGAATTTAAGGTATTTGTGCTGAATGGGAACTAAGGAAATTCTAGTAACAGAGTTCCGAAGACACGCATTCCCTGGCTACAATGAATTGTATAAAAAAAAAAATGTTCCGTGCCACCTTATGTATGAATCTGTGTTTACATCATTTTGTTTAATTCGTCGTAACTTCCGGTCGTCACCAGAAGCACTTAAAAAATTATCATTTCTTTTTTACTTTATTAACTTTACATGGAATGAATATATTAGTATAGGCAGAAAACATCGATATTTCATTGTATCATATAAAACAAATCGGACGGAAGAAGTACTCGTGACGAGAATCTAGTAATTAAGGTCTTCTGTTTTCAACGGAAGACTCTATTGTTTTTATACTGTTTTTTGTTATTAAGGTGTTCCGCTTCCAACGGAAGACCTTTTTGTTGTTGCTTTGTTTCTTTTCACTATTATTATTTTTTATTCTTTTCTGTCACGTTTTCTCAAAAATGCTTCAGCCGATTTTCATGAAACTTTCAGATCGTCTTCTTGACAAAATTTGTAAGAAAATTACTTGAGATTTTTTTGTTTGTCGCTTTCGGTACCAACATGATAAAAAAATTGTTTTTGCTTGTTCACAGTTTTTCTGAAAAGTATTTATGATAAGACTTTCAAATTTTCAGGAATGATAGAAAGTTGTTAGCCGCAGTGCCCTTTGCATATCCAAACGTCCGCCGTTCCTTCTGTTCGTCACCGGAAAGAAATGAAAACACATAATTTTTAAATGTTTTGGTTTTGAAATTGTTTTATATTGCTATTCGATTAAGACGCCGACGTAAATTCAGAATATGAAATTTGTCTTTAAATCGATCCACGCGTTCTTCAGATTTGAGCTTAAAAGTCCTGAAGCGAGAGTCCTCGTAGCTCAGTCGTTAGAGTGTTGAACTTGTGCCCAGGCGACCCGGGTTTAATCCTTAAGTGCCGAATATTTTTTCTTCCCTTATTGTGTTTTGTTTCAAGATTTTATCCTCAAAATGTTGTATGTTGATGTTTTCCGTTTTATTCTTATTATAAATAAAAAAGTAGCGGCTTTCTTTTAGTACAGATAGATAACTCGTTTCTGTCAGCCGTTCGATATATTCAAACGCTTGTCGCATCGCCGGCATAAAAAATGTGCCGTTGAAGTACCATCGCAGTACGACCGTTTTGAGTTGACTGTGTCGCTTTGCCGGTGTAACGTAGAATAATGACCCCCGTAGAATAAAGACCAGGGGGTCATTTTTCGACGTATAATAATGACCCCCGGTCATTTTTTATGCAGAAAAATTACCCTCCGGTCATTATTCTACGTAGAAAAAACGACCCTTTTGCCAGAAGAATAGCAGTTTACAGAAAGTACCGAAATTATAAGTACATCTACCCAGTGTTAAAGAAATCCCTACTTTTTTCAATAATCACTTCAATTTGTCCGTTTCCTGTCTCGAAACAAAAAACCTGACTCCATGAGATCTAAAAAACGGTGACAAATTGAACAACCAAACTTTGTGGCATGATAGTCCTATGTATGTATCTGTGTTAACATTATTTCGTCGTCACCTCCGGCCGTCACTGAACGCAGTTGAAACTTTTTTTCCTTATTTTATTTGCTTTACAATGAATATATCAGCATACGATCTTATATTTGTTAACTAAACAATGTTATATAAGCAAAATTCTACTTCCGGTGAGATATCTCAGATTTCTTTGGTAGCTTCCCTTTTTACAAATTTGATACCCGCAAGATTTCAGTCACTGTGAGTGATTGATACACAAAACTTAAATAAATGATATACAATTTATTGAAAATGTGATTAACGGGTTTTATTTTGTCAACCTTCGGTACTCACTGGAGGATTTTCAACAATTCATCTTTTTAACAAGTTTAACAGACTTTCTTGGGTGTTTCATCTAGCCTAATAAACATTGTCGTACATTGGGCAATTGTACAATAAATACCAGTATTTATTTCCAATAATCTTTTCCACTCGTCCTTTTCCGGTCCCGAGACAAAAAACTTATTTTCAACAAGATCTCAGATTTAGCAGATAGAATCAATATTTCACTGTACCATATAAAACAAATCGGATGGAAGACCTATTCGTTACTCGTAACGAGATCTAGTTTTACTTTAATTTGTATAAAGTATTCTTGTATCGTAGCTTTAAAACCTTTATATATGCTCTTTGTCAATGATACGTGTAAAAATAATAGATGAAACAGCAAATGAACATGACAGTTAGCGCAATTTCGCGCTAGTTACACTAAAGCAATAGAAACTTTGTTTAAAAAAAATGTTTCCTTTTGATAGAATAGTCTCTGACAAGATAGATATGATTTAAAGATATATTTTTCCAAACGAATTATAAAATAAGTAAAGCAAGTCTGAATGTTTCAACTACTCTAACAATAGTACATTTACATCAATTCAAACCGCGTGATGGCGTTTACTTGTGCTCATATAACATGATCAGGCTTGTGGTGTGTTAATGTTAACTTCACTGAATAACAATGCAAGCATAAGGCGAAATATTCACTAAATGTAAATATTACACAATGATCATTGAAAAAACATGATTTTTTCAAAGGATGTCCTGCTACCGGATGCTATGGATCTAACAACTCTTTGCCTTGCCCGGATGTAAATTGTCAGCACTGTCACAAAGAGACGGGCACCTGTCAGGTGTGTAAACCTGGTTACAAAGGTCAAAAATGTGAGCTAGGTATGTGATTCAATTATTGAATTTTTTTTCATATTTTGTATTTTTCCCCGTCTATGTTTATACCTTTAATATCTTTATTATATCTTATCAATCTGACTAGCAAAATGATTGTACTACATATGTTGATCTATGACCTGGAGTTTACTTAACACATTTTGCTTCTCTTTTTTAACCAGATGAGAAACACCTCTCTCTAGAAATGCTTTTTTACATAACTTATTTGAATAATATTACAATTTTTTCATGTTCCTGGAGTTTTATTTCTCAAAATGTATTCTAGAAGCTTAACCCATTTTGTGTCAGCTCTAATTAATCCTTTAACGAACTATGTTTGAGTATAAAATCCACATAATCAATCATTTTGAGACTCCAATTTCAGGTACATGTAAATATATCAAAGAATGACATGATTACACACATAAAATACATCAATTAAAAAAACACACACATTGTCAGAGCACTTTGCAAGTACATAAGAATCAATTTGTTCAATATTGTTATTATATAGATTACAAGATATACAGATGATAATTATTACATCAGAATAGTAATAAAAGCCTTGTTGTAAAGCTTATTTCCAATGAGGTCCTTATTTAACAGTAAGGTTAATAAAAACAAAAGGGCACTTAAAATTTACATAATGGAATTTAAGCAGGATACTGAAAAGGAATATAGCATGATGCTTTGAAAAATGACATGTTTATTAATTATTTTTGTAACTTAAAAGTAATAATAATAATAATAATACATAAGTTGAAAATGAATATGACAAGCAGTCATATAGTATCTCTTGCATTAGCAGACAAGAAAGATTTTACGGCTTTCTTAAATTTGTTTGAAGAATTTATTTCCTTGACCTCAAAATGCATTCCAGTCTTCGATAGCACTGTAGAAAAAACATAAAAAATCTTTACCTTTAACCTTAAATATAATAAAATTCTTATTATTTGCTTGTGATATTGTTATTCAAAAGATCATTAAGATAAGCTGGTACATTGCCACGGTAAATATTAAAAACATGGTTGACTATTAATTGGGCAATTCGATCTTCTACTCTGAACATGTTTAAATAATCTAAGATGCTACCAGAGAAACTGTCTCTTGGACCCATGTTTAAAACGAATCTTACTACTACTACTACTACTACTTCTACTACTATTACTACTACTATTACTACTACTACTACTACTACTACTACTCTACTACTATTACTACTACTATTACTACTACTACTACTACTACTACTTCTACTACTATCTTACTACTTACTACATATGTTTTTTTCTTGCTCTTGGTTTGTATTTTCAAATAGTTTTTTTATCAAAATACTAGTAAATCATTTATATTTTTAAGCTCATAATATTGTATTGAGACAAAAATGATACAATATTTTAATATTTAAAATGCTCAATATCTTAGATCGCAAATATTAATGTGTCACTGTTATAAAGAATAGATTTTATATTGATTAGTATCGCATCTAAAACATTTTCTAAAATAAATTCAGAATGTGAGACTGGAAAGTACGGGGTTAACTGTTCAAAGAGCTGTGGTAATTGTCTCAATCAATCCCAGTGCCACAATGTCGACGGATCCTGCTATGAAGGATGCTCTGCTGGATACAAGGGGATTCTTTGTACTGAACGTAAATACAATTTTACAATAAATACATTTTTATATCAGTTCTTATTTTTTTTACTTAAGATGCATGCGTTTTCCTTTCGGCTCCACGCTTTTGATACTGCATGATAACCAATCTTTTACGTTTTGTCATTGAAATGTATTGGAAGAATATCAACGCTAATCCATCTTACCCAAATTGATAAATGCAATGTTTCAACTGCACTGCCATGCATAACCAAATAACATGATAGTATGGTACACGTATATTATTGGTCAATGTACAACAATTTTGTAAACACAATAAACGGAACTTGTTTATGTCACTGTTACATGTAGTAGGTTAAAGAAAATCTAGTTTGTGAAATAATAGCGTATTTCAATGGCAGGATTTGCAAATGTTATTAATCAACATTACAATTTGTTCGCTCACCTTTCCATTGGTGATCTATTAGTAATTCACAACATTTAATAAATGCGTAAATGTTCAAATCAAATGTACCTAGTATTCTGGTGCAAAGTGGTAAGACGTGGACGACCAGTCCGCATACTATAATTTTCCTTTATTGATTGAAGCAAATATGCAGAATACGAGAGTAAGTGCTCTTGATATTGTAATAAAGTTAAGCCTCTAAACATTTGGACACCTCAGGTAAAAGCTTAATCGCGCAAAGTGTCAACTTATCCAAACATGGCAAAGTATCACCCTTATACTGATAAAAACATAACTTTCATTTTTCTCAAACATACATCGCAATACATTGTAAGTAATTTAATCTCGATTTGGTTTTTTAAAAGCAGTCACACTCCTTTGTTCATTTTGTTCTTTTTACTGATATTCCTGATTGTCTTTTGTTTGAAATGCTCATAACTATAAAATCGGTGTAAAAGTAAAATCGATAGTTTCTTTTATGAGATATCACATAAATAAAAACACATTTTTGTTGAGATGAGCACATAAAATGAAATAAAAACTGGCTTTTGCACTTTTCTTATTCAAAAGTACATGCTCTTCTTCTAGAATTAACACAATGTTGAAGAAAATTTGTATAAAACAAGGATGTATGTGCTGTTGTTTAGTCCAATTCTTATAACAATGTTTTTATCATACAAGTATCATCAAAACAATGGATTTAAATACAACGAACAATTTTGTCATTCCCTTAAATTCGTAAAGAAAAATTAAACATTTTTTTTTACTTCGGATAAAGAGTGTGATTTTAGAAAATATGGCGTAAAATGTGCCAAAACATGTGGCAATTGTCGCAATCAATCCCATTGCCAAAATGTCGACAGATCCTGCTTGGGGATGTTCTGCTGGATATAATGGATTCTTTTGTACTGAGCGTATTAAGTACAATGTATATTTTATTTATAAATGCATGTTTAATATTGGACGTGTTTTCAATATTAATTGGAAAGATGCATTATTACTTGTTGTTACCATCTTTGTAGCTGACCTGAACATTTTGCTCAAATAAGCTTTTCTGATAACATTCTATCCGTTGTCTCTTGTCCAAAATTGTCGTCGTTCTAGTCAGAAACATTTTACAATTTCATCTTCTTCTCTATAACCACTGGGCCAATTTTAAACAAAATTGACATAAAGTATTTTTTTATGAAAAGACTTTCGAGTTTCTTAAAATGATATAATGGGAGATAATTTAGAAAGAGTAAAAATATTACGATTTAGTTATTTTTTCTCACAAGTACCCAAAAGCCTGTATTTCCCTACTTTCGTCATTACATTTCTGATAAGTAGTAGATGTAAGTTTGAACAAATAATGACCCCAAGGAACGGAAAGGGACCCTCATAGGCTGAAGGTCAATGCTTACAATGTAAAATAGGTAAAACTAAAGACGAGCTCGTTGCAAGCAACGATTAGGTTTTCCGTCGTAGCTGCGTCATACTTGTGACGTATTACAAAAAATTGATAGCTGACCATAGTACAATATTAGATGTGTAAACACTGAGAAACAAAGTATTATATTTCTGTGACCGCGTAGATTTTACGGTGATAGAGAATTCGTCTGGATCTGCATCGGTAGTGTGCAGTACGAACCGGGTGAGGGAATGTTGGCGAAAAGTGTATAAGGTATAAGGTTGTGGCGCGCTGTGGGCCGTAAGCTAAAACGAAGGGTAGGTTTGCCGTATTCCCGAAGGTCCACCAGTATACAGTTCCAGAGAAATAAACAGGCAATTGACGCAAGATTCCATGTTATTGGACGAGACTCAACGATGGCAACATTATAACAATTTAACAGACAGACATGTTTCAAACAATTCGGATATGGCCAGTAGTGGCCTCCGGACTCAAGACTCTGGGAGAGTCGGACGTTAGACAAGAAATGTTTTACGGATTTCTTAAATTTGTTTGTAGAATTTATTTCCTTGACCTCAAAATGCATTCCAATCTTCGATAGCACTGTAGAAAAAACATGAAAATTCTTTACCTTTAATCTTAGGTATAATAAAATTCCTATTATTTGCTTGTGATATTGTTATTCAAAAGATCATTAAGACAAGCTGGTTCATTGCCACGGTATATATTAAAAACATGGTTGACTATTAATTGGACAATTCGATCTTCTACTCTGAACATATTTAAATAATCTAAGATGCTACCAGAGATATTGTCTCTTGACCGATGTTTAAAACGAATCTTACTACTACAACTACTATTACTACTACTACTACTACTACTACTACTACTACTACTACTACTACTATCTTACTACTTACTACATATGTTTTTTTTAAAGTATTTTGTTGTGCTTGGTGTGTATTTTCAAATAGTTTTTTTTTTATCAAATTATATCATTTATATTTTTAAGCTCATAATATTGTATTGAAACAACAATGATACAATATTGAAAATGATCAATATCTTAGATCGCAAATATGTTTTGACAAAGAAATATAATCATGTGTCACTGTTATAAAGAATATATTTTATATTGATTAGTATCGCATCTAAAACATTTTCGAAAATAAATTCAGAGTGTGAGACTGGAAAGTACGGGGTTAACTGTTCAAAGAGCTGTGGTAATTGTCTCAATCAATCCCAGTGCCACAATGTCGACGGATCCTGCTATGAAGGATGCTCTGCTGGATACAAGGGGATTCTTTGTACTGAACGTAAATACAATTTTACAATAAATACATTTTTATATCATTAAACAGTTCTTAATTTTTTTACTGAAGATGCATGCGTTTTCCTTTCGGCTCCACGCTTTTGATACTGCATGATAACCAATGTTTTACGTTTTGTCATTGAAATGTATTGGAAGAATATCAACGCTAATCCACCTTGCCCAAGTTGATAAATGCAATGTTTTAACTGCACTACCATGCATAACCAAATAACATGACAATATGGTACACGTATATCATTGATCAATGTACAACAATTTTGTAAACACAATAAACGGAACTTGTTTATGTCACTGTTACATGTAGTAGGTAAAAGAAAATCTAGTTTGTAAACTTACAGCATATTTCACTGGCAGGATTTGCAAATGTTGTTAATCACCATTACAATTTGTTCGCTCACCTTTCAATTGGTGATCTATTAGTAATTCACTACATCTTAATAAATGCGTAAATGTTAAAATCAAATGTACCTAGTATTCTGGTGCAAAGTGGTAAGACGTGGACGACCAGATCGCCTACTATAATTTTCCTTTATTGATTGAAGCAAATATGCAGAATACGAGAGTAAGTGCTCTTGATATTGTAATTAAGTTAAGCTTCTAAACATTTGGACACCTCAGGTAAAAGCTTAATCGCGCAAAGTATCAACTTATCCAAACATCGCAAAGTATCACCCTTATACTGGTAAAAACATAACTTTCATTTTTCTCAAATATACACTGCAATACATTGTAATTGAATAAATCTCGTCCTGGTTTTTTAAAAGCAGTCACACTCCTTTGTTCATTTTGTTCTTTTTACTGATATTCCTGATTGTCTTTTGTTTGAAATGCTCATAACTATAAAATCGGTGAAAAAGTAAAATCGATAGTTTCTTTTATGGAATATTACATAAATAAAAACACATTTTTGTTGAGATGAGCATATGAAATAAAAAAAAAACTGGCTTTTGCACTTTTCTTATTCAAAAGTACATGCATCTTCTTCTAGAATTAACACAATGTTGAAGAAAATGGGTATAAAACAAGGATGTATGTGCTGTTGTTTAGTCCAATTCTTATAACCATTATTGATGTTTTTAACATACAAGTATCATCAAAACAATAGATTTAAATACAACGAACAATTTTATCAATCCCTTAAATTCGTAAAGGAAAATTAAACATTTTTTACTTCGGATAAAGAGTGTGATTTTAGAAAATATGGCGTAAAATGTGCCAAAACATGTGGCAATTGTCGCAATCAATCCCATTGCCAAAATGTCGACAGATCCTGCTTGGGGATGTTCTGCTGGATATAATGGATTCTTTTGTACTGAGCGTATTAAGTACAATGTATATTTTATTTATAAATGCATGTTTAATATTGGACGTGTTTTCAATATTAATTGGAAAGATGCATTATTACTTGTTGTTACCATATTTTTTAGCTGACCTGAACATTTTGCTCAAATAAGCTTTTCTGATAACATTCTATCCGTTGTCTCTTGTCCAAAATTGTCGTCGTTCTAGTCAAAAACATTTTACATTTTCATCTTCTTCTCTATAATAACTGGGCCAATTTTAAACAAAATTGACATAAAGTTTTTTTTTATGAAAAGACTTTCGAGTTTCTTAAAATGATATAATGGGAGATAATTTAGAAAGAGTAAAAATATTACGATTTAGTTATTTTTTCTCACAAGTACCCAAAAGCCTGTATTTCCCTACTTTCGTCATTACATTTCTGATAAGTAGTAGATGTAAGTTTGAACAAATAATGACCCCAAGGAACGGAAAGGGACCCTCATAGGCTGAAGGTCAATGCTTACAATGTAAAATAGGTAAAACTAAAGACGAGCTCGTTGCAAGCAACGATTAGGTTTTCCGTCGTAGCTGCGTCATACTTGTGACGTATTACAAAAAATTGATAGCTGACCATAGTACAATATTAGATGTGTAAACACTGAGAAACAAAGTATTATATTTCTGTGACCGCGTAGATTTTACGGTGATAGAGAATTCGTCTGGATCTGCATCGGTCGTGTGCAGTACGAACCGGGTGAGGGAATGTTGGCGAAAAGTGTATAAGGTATAAGGTTGTGGCGCGCTGTGGGCCGTAAGCTAAAACGAAGGGTAGGTTTGCCGTATTCCCGAAGGTCCACCACTATACAGTTCCAGAAAAATAAACAGGCAATTGACGCAAGATTCCATGTTATTGGACGAGACTCAACGATGGCAACATTATAACAATTTAACAGACAGACATGTTTCAAACAATTCGGATATGGCCAGGAGTGGCCTCCGGACTCAAGACTCTGGGAGAGTCGGACGTTAGACAAGAAATGTTTTACGGATTTCTTAAATTTGTTTGTAGAATTTATTTCCTTGACCTCAAAATGCATTCCAATCTTCGATAGCACTGTAGAAAAAACATGAAAATTCGTTACCTTTAATCTTAGGTATAATAAAATTCCTATTATTTGCTTGTGATATTGTTATTCAAAAGATCATTAAGACAAGCTGGTTCATTGCCACGGTATATATTAAAAACATGGTTGACTATTAATTGGACAATTCGATCTTCAACTCTGAACATATTTAAATAATCTAAGATGCTACCAGAGATACTGTCTCTTGACCGATGTTTAAAACGAATCTTACTACTACTACTACTATTACTACTACTACTACTACTACTACTACTACTATCTTACTACTTACTACATATGTTTTTTTTTAAGTATTTTGTTGTGCTTGGTGTGTATTTTCAAATAGTTTTTTTTTATCAAATTATATCATTTATATTTTTAAGCTCATAATATTGTATTGAAACAACAATGATACAATATTGAAAATGATCAATATCTTAGATCGCAAATATGTTTTGACAAAGAAATATAATCATGTGTCACTGTTATAAAGAATATATTTTATATTGATTAGTATCGCATCTAAAACATTTTCTAAAATAAATTCAGAGTGTGAGACTGGAAAGTACGGGGTTAACTGTTCAAAGATCTGTGGTAATTGTCTCAATCAATCCCAGTGCCACAATGTCGACGGATCCTGCTATGAAGGATGCTCTGCTGGATACAAGGGGATTCTTTGTACTGAACGTAAATACAATTTTACAATAAATACATTTTTATATCATTTAACAGTTCTTAATTTCTTTACTTAAGATGCATGCGTTTTCCTTTCGGCTCCACGCTTTTGATACTGCATGATAACCAATGTTTTACGTTTTGTCATTGAAATGTATTGGAAGAATATCAACGCTAATCCACCTTGCCCAAGTTGATAAATGCAATGTTTTAACTGCACTACCATGCATAACCAAATAACATGACAATATGGTACACGTATATCATTGATCAATGTACAACAATTTTGTAAACACAATAAACGGAACTTGTTTATGTCACTGTTACATGTAGTAGGTAAAAGAAAATCTAGTTTGTAAACTTACAGCATATTTCACTGGCAGGATTTGCAAATGTTGTTAATCACCATTACAATTTGTTAGCTCACCTTTCAATTGGTGATCTATTAGTAATTCACTACATTTTAATAAATGCGTAAATGTTAAAATCAAATGTACCTAGTATTCTGGTGCAAAGTGGTAAGACGTGGACGACCAGATCGCATACTATAATTTTCCTTTATTGATTGAAGCAAATATGCAGAATACGAGAGTAAGTGCTCTTGATATTGTAATAAAGTTAAGCTTCTAAACATTTGGACACCTCAGGTAAAAGCTTAATCGCGCAAAGTATCAACTTATCCAAACATCGCAAAGTATCACCCTTATACTGGTAAAAACATAACTTTCATTTTTCTCAAACATACACTGCAATACATTGTAATTGAATAAATCTCGTCCTGGTTTTTTAAAAGCAGT
Organism: Magallana hongkongensis; assembly: GCA_015776775.1. Taxonomy (NCBI): domain Eukaryota; kingdom Metazoa; phylum Mollusca; class Bivalvia; order Ostreida; family Ostreidae; genus Magallana; species Magallana hongkongensis. The sequence continues at coordinate 275,295 of VIAA01000058.1, read as the reverse complement.
CACACTCCTTTGTTCATTTTGTTCTTTTTACTGATATTCCTGATTGTCTTTTGTTTGAAATGCTCATAACTATAAAATCGGTGAAAAAGTAAAATCGATAGTTTCTTTTATGGAATATTACATAAATAAAAACACATTTTTGTTGAGATGAGCATATGAAATAAAAAAAAAATGGCTTTTGCACTTTTCTTATTCAAAAGTGCATGAATGTTCTTCTAGAATTAACACAATGTTGAAGAAAATGGGTATAAAACAAGGATGTATGTGATGTTGTTTAGTCCAATTCTTATAACCATTATTGATGTTTTTAACATACAAGTATCATCAAAACAATAGATTTAAATACAACGAACAATTTTATCAATCCCTTAAATTCGTAAAGGAAAATTAAACATTTTTTACTTCGGATAAAGAGTGTGATTTTAGAAAATATGGCGTAAAATGTGCCAAAACATGTGGCAATTGTCGCAATCAATCCCATTGCCAAAATGTCGACAGATCCTGCTTGGGGATGTTCTGCTGGATATAATGGATTCTTTTGTACTGAGCGTATTAAGTACAATGTATATTTTATTTATAAATGCATGTTTAATATTGGACGTGTTTTCAATATTAATTGGAAAAATGCATTATTACTTGTTGTTACCATCTTTGTAGCTGACCTGAACATTTTGCTCAAATAAGCTTTTCTGATAACATTCTATCCGTTGTCTCTTGTCCAAAATTGTCGTCGTTCTAGTCAGAAACATTTTACAATTTCATCTTCTTCTCTATAACCACTGGGCCAATTTTAAACAAAATTGACATCAAGTATTTTTTTATGAAAAGGCTTTCGAGTTTCTTAAAATGATATAATGGGAGATAATTTAGAAAGAGTAAAATATTATACATATATTGACTAGGGTTGAGGGCAACATTGATTATATTAGCCCCCGAGGGACGAAATATTGCCCGACGCGAAGCGGAGGGCAATATTTTCGTCCCAAGGGGGCAAATATAATCAACGTTGCCCGAAAACACAGTCAACATTTGTTTTGTTATATGAAGAAACAAACCAAAATTTAATAAAGTAATTGAAAACAGGTCGTCGTAATTTTCTCAGCTCCACAAAGAATTCACGAATTCAATATTGTGCAAAGTTCATTTCAAAAATATCCTCAGCATCAAACGGTCACTTGTGATATTCCGCCGACCGTAAGAATTAACATATAGATGTTCTACCTGATTTTACTTCACAGTAATTCGCAAATCCTTACATCCGTTATGATAGCAAACCGTCGCATTGCGCGTCCGTTGTTTACTTGCCTTGACTGACTGTCTATTATGACGTCACCTTGTTTTTGGAGTCGCGAAGAGTTATTTACGTCATAGTTTACGAATCTTCAAATCAGAGACGATTATTTGAAATAGATGGAATGTTCTCTAGATATTATTCCTAGCCGGTCAATATCAAAAAAATATTGACCGGTCAATATTTTTCGGACGAGCTAATATTACATTTATTGCCTATTCGTCTATATAGAGTTATATAGTGAGAATATACTACTGAATATAACAATACGGTTTAGTTATTTTTTCTCACAAGTACCCAAAAGCCTGTATTTCCCTACTTTCGTCATTACATTTCTGATAAGTAGTAGATGTAAGTTTGAACAAATAATGACCCCAAGGGACGGAAAGGGACCCTCATAGGCTAAAGGTCAATGCTTACAATGGAAAATAGGTAAAAACACCACTTACATAATTCTTCTGAAAAACAAAAGACTATAAGTTGCGGAAATATTATAGAAAAAAGCTATTATACCAAATTATTGCTTTCAAAACTATGTCATGACATAATATTTTAGGTTTGTACAAATTACCTTTTAATAACTTTCTAACTTCCAAATGATATATTTCATGCCTTTTTGGGGAATATTGAGGTCAATTAAAGTCGGGCTGGGGATCCTCAAATTCAAAACAAGCAATGAAATCCGAAAGTGAGAATAGCACAGCCAAACTCCATTCACATTCTTAATCTGTACATTGTAACTCATTACAAACCTTTAACAATTTTAAATATAGTTATGCCAGCTTACGCATTTTAGTTATACCGAGCGCAGCTAGATATGGAAACACGCAAGCCTAAATGGTAACACTTATATAAAAGAAAATCAGTGAAAAATTAAAGATGAATCAGGGGTACTAAGGACTTAAATATTTTTTCCAGCTCATCATGGGCGCCGGCATACTGGCCGCTATTTTGTTAAAAAAATTAACTCATTCAATAAATGAGTGGCTCTTATCTATGTTTATTGTCCATTAACTCAAACTTTCCAAGTTTTCAATTGAAAGAAAGTCGAATGAAAATAATTGACTATGCAAACCAAGTAAGGTTACAACTGACCCCTGGGGTCATCTCCAACCCAAAGGATTTAAACATAACCATATAAAAAAAAATAGGTTGTAATCCTGACCCTAAAACCGTACACATTATTGTCCTTGTGTTAAGGGGCATCAAATGGTATGTAGGACACAGGGTCGGGGTTGATTCTAGCCCCATCGAACAGGACGTGACCAAATATCTTGAAAACGGTTGAGAATATAATTTTATCTTGTTAAAAATATTCTTATTTACGGTACCGGTATCAATAAAGTTACAATATAGCCTTTATTCTATTCTGTGTCCATCATCAAGGATCATGCATACTACATTCATGATCATATTCATTCTATCTTTTCAGATTAAAACTCTAGCGATTTTCAAAAACTAAGAAATGTTCAAAATATATGTTGAACTCCATAAAAGGAATTTTCGAGCAATTCATTCTAGCATAGTTTTTAGACACGTATTTGCAAAACGGTAAATTTTTCAGTTTTAATTCATGATTACCATTGAAATTTCGTTTGGGAAAAACATCAAGAGAAATTATTTGATCTCATTTTCATTAAATTATGTATTTTTTTCCTAACCAATCTACATGTAAACGTAATTGAAAGCGGAAATGTAGAACTGCAATGCTACAATTTGCAATATAGTTACATGTATGTATTTAACAAGCATCCCAATTCTTTATTGTTAATACAAAAAACACCGAAACAGCACTGGATTTAAATTTTGCATATAACTTTATAACGCTGATAATGAATAGATTTATGGTAGGTATAACTCAGATTAGCAATGTGGCCCCTGGAGCTTTCGTTTACTTTCCTTGTAATTCATCAAATTCTCCTTAGCATTAAATATATGTACATAATTTAAAAAAACACTTCATTTTAAAGTTAAAAACTGTTTCAAAACTATAACACTTAGAATCATGAAATCTTAGAATCTATAATACATTCAAAACCCTCTTTTTGAAAAATGAACTTACCAAATATATTTACAATCAAAACCACTTTCTGGATATGCAATTCCTAAAATTCTCTTCCAAAACGTAGTAATATAATAACATTTTGTTTTTTAATCAGTTTGTTGAATTGACAATGTCAGAAAATGGCTTGAAATCTTCTCTTTTAAAATTAATGTTATTTCTGTTTATATGCTTCTGTCTTGCAGAATGTGAACAAACGTTGTATGGCGTTAATTGTTCACAGAATTGTAGTACAAACTGTAGCAGTCAAGCTTGTGACCACAAGACAGGAGAGTGTATTGATCCTTTAAAGGTACTTTACTCCTCATTCAATATTGTTACCATTTTTTGTTTATTATATATTTTTTTATTATTTTGATCGCTTTTTAAAGTTGTGTTGACCATTTAATGTTTTGTAGACAGGCGCGGAATATGATAGTCATTATTTTTGGTTCGCCGTTCCCATTCCCGTCGTTCTGATCCTGACGATCATGCGGTATATATTTTTACATATAGTACTGTTAATAAGGCAAAACATATCTACAATGAAACAACCACTCATTTTTTGGAAAATGTAATGTTTACTATTATGACAAATATGTTTGCACATTGTGAGTAAAAATGAGTGCATGTAAATTGTAGGATTTTTTCCTGATATCCATGTTTTAATCGTTGCCCCTTTAGTTGGTCTGATCATGACGATCGGGTATTTACATATAGTACTGTTAATAAGGCGAAACATATCTACAATGAAACAACTTCTCATTTTTTTTTTTGGAAAATGCAATGTTTCCTATTATGACCAATATGTTTGCACATTGTGAGTAAAAATGAATGCATGTAAATTGTAGGTGTTGGTACAAAATAAGGAAAAGGTACAACAACAAAAAAGACAAAAGAAATCGCATAAAAATAAGGAAACACGAAAAAAGCGCAGAGTGCTTACTTGAATGTAGGTGTAGTATATTCTGGTTGAAAGATGTAAAAAGGTGACTGTGTAAGTTATTACTAAAAAAAAAGGTAGAGATGGAAATTTTAATTTTTTAAGTTCAATGTTCTTTTAGACGTACCAACGACAATGAATGATGCGTCAAGGAGTTATGAGAACTTTGAACTTGAAGATCACGAAAGTATATCCATTACCGCAAAACCAACACGGAAACAGGGAAATAAATTTGAAAAGAAATATGAGGATGGAGATTTCGATATTGATGAACAAATACACATGGAAAACCCATATGGAGATATTTATTTAAATACTGAATCTATTAAAGACATTTCTATAAGTAACTTATGGAATGTAATAATTGAAAACTCGAAAAACGAAAATTATGGATTCAAGAAAGAATATGCGGTACGTGGTCATTCAATATATATATATATATATATATATATATATATATATATATATATATATATATATATATATATATATATATATATATATATATATATATATATATATATATATATATATAAATATATATATATATATATCAAAAAAAGAAAGTAAACAGTTCCAAAGTCTCTATACACTAGCACTTTCTGGATTTTAACAGCCTTTATCAGATGAACATACATAAGATATCATCTTATGTATTTTCATCTGATAAAGGCTGTTAAAATGTTTAAATCCAGAAAGCGCTAGTGAATAGAAACATTGGAACTGTTTTTTTTTCTTTTTGATTATATATATATATATATATATATATATATATATATATATATATATATATATATATATATATATATATATATATATATATATATATATATATCTTTTGTTTCTTCTTTCTTCATATGAAACTGTTGTGCAAATCCTATAATAATATTATTCACGATCTCGTTGCGAGCAACGAGGAGGTCTTCCGTTCGAAGGTGAAATGACGTCATCCACTTTAATTTTCGAGAATATGGATATGGAAATAGGAGTGAAGTACTGATGCTTTCCTGTAATGCTTTTTTATAAGTTCTCTTACGTTGCCATTTTAAATACTTCCATTTCTTCCAATTGAAAGAGAAAAGATTAAACTTTTTTACCTCTGGCCCCTAATATCCCTAGTTAGGTAATGCATGAACAAATCATTATATTGTAAGGATATATAAACGTATTATACCTAAAGTCTGTCCCAAGATATTTTTGCCCCACATTTTTTAAAATTATTCGATATTTGTAAATATATTTTGATTCAGACGATGTTCATTCGAAAGTATGAAAAAATCCAAAGATTTCCTTTTTGTAACGCCCCCTCTAGCTTGTCAGGTTTCAATACACGGCTAAAAAAATGTCTACGGGGATTTTGCATTTTGCATCAGCCATTATAATGCCCGGATGATAACGTTGAAAAATTGTGCTAGATATTCCGAGAGACTTCCGAATGGAGAAAAGATGTAAACATTCCCCATTATAAATCTCTGTAGGAAATCTGTTTTCGATCCTATGAATGTTTACGAAGGAAAAATGGTAATTTGTGAATGAAGTTTGACCCCTAAAAAACGTTATTACCTAATTACGTAACACATGATAAAATCAATAGATTTCTTGGATACATAACAATTGAGATCTACACAAAATTTAAAATATTGTTTAATTCATGTGATTTTGAATGACAGCAGTTGTGAATGGAATTGGAGATCATTGTGGAGAATAAGCAGGTATTGAAAATAATTAATGCACATGACCATGCACATGACAAATAAAGTGTCTTACACATGTAAATCTTAATGTTAAAGCTGCCTGGTCCGATTTTCAATAAAATAATTGTACGCTTTTAAACGATGGTTATGCTAAGTATGTGTGCAATAATATACCTTGCAGTAGTTTTCCCGGTCAGTTAAGCCATATTTCAATGAAAAAATTATGTACATGTTGAAACTCGTTGAATCCGGATGTTGTGTATTACGGCATGCTGCCAAATCCTGCGACATTATTCAGCCCCGTGACATTTTCCCATCATTTTTGTTTTAAAAAATTTGTGCAATCCGGATCCTCTCTATTCTGTAAACCGGCGCAATGAAAAAGCCTACTGCTTATAATTAGTGAGAGTTATCTCCCGTAGTCCGTCCACTTATCGATCGATCGGCCTTCTGCGAGATATTAATGCTCTATTGTCGACAATTTTTTCTGCCGTTGCTATTGATTTAAACAACTGTAAATATAGATCCCAAGTAGCAACTTATTTCAGTTAATACCCTAAAGTCTTCTTATGAATTGTAAAAATTTGATAATTAGATTATAGCTCACCCAATATTTTTCAGGCCGTGATTCAGGATACTGTGAGACTAAGACTGCCGATATCGTTTGTTATCTCTGTTGTATGGCTACACGTGCAGAGTTGCATATTATTCTGTTAAAATGCTCAAGTTTTTTTTTAAATAGAATTTTCATTTACATTAATATTTATCCATTGTTTCCCTGCATCAAAGCAGGTCTCGCCATCAGGTATTTCAGCCACCTGTTGACTTTTTAATGTTTTGTTTAACAATTTACGGTTTAGCATGCACTTTTCAGGTAAATCGGATGTTTGAAAAATTATCAATAACGATGTTTTGATTCAATAAGTATTTCCATCGTATGTATTCCGTTATGGATTTATTGTTTCAAAAATAACAACAATAGAAAATTTTGCAAGAATACACGATCAGGACCTACTGCATTAAATACTAAAATTAATTTGCAACAATGTCCTCTAAACAGGATGTTGCCTAATCCGGCCATTTTTTTTTTCAGAACCCCCCTCCACCGGATTAGACAAGTTTTGCTGTATATTCACAAAATAATCGACATAAAAGAGTTTGGCGTTATTAAACTGGCCCCTTACGTCGAAGCTAGTATGATTGTATTACGACTTTGACATCTGTCTTTTTTATATAATCTATTATAACCCATAAAATATACGGCATGACTTTTTAAACAAAATTAAAGCAGTGTACATCTGTTCATTAATAGTTTTGATGTCTACGTTGTTACTAATTATTGCAAAACATGCAGGATGAATAAACACAATCATTCGGAGGATAAAACCCAACGGGTTCATTTTTTAAACATTCCAATGATGTATTTTTTTTTTGGGGGGGGGGTTGAAATTTATTTTTATTTACTTTGAATATTTCTAACGTTGAAAGGAGAGCAATTCCGTGTAAATACGTCTATAACTTTGTAAGATCATTCGTTTGGTTTGCAAGGAAAATTATTTGTAATGGCCGACAAATCGGAACATGCAGCTTAAAGAAATTTCTCAACTTATTATACCTCGAAACGTTATTTCAAATCAGGCACCAAACAATGAAGGGAAATGGAATTCGGCGGATCCAAATGTTAAAATATTCTTATGATAAAAATTTGTATTTATGGCAAACATAGATTAATCATGTTTTTTATCTCCTACAAGATATGATCGCACCTGTGTTTTGTATCCATCTCTTTTAAACTCTTTGTAGCCAAATTTGTCAAAATTCGTGGTCGTTTCACCCTGTAAACCCCGCTGAAAGTTTACAATCGATGCGCTGTTGAACGAAAATCTCGAATAGAAAAACTTGCTGCATGGGCCGTCTAACATTATTTATTTTAATGATGAATTCAGAAACTATTAGATTTCAAAAAGTGTAATTTTTTGTTAAGTTACAGGAACATTGTTATTCATGCACATAACATTTGTACAAAATAAGTTATATGTTTTTTAACCAGTGTTTGAAATTTGCGACCGTTCTTGAAATATTTGGGAAAGAAATTTTAGGGGTCATCCTTTCATCTTCTTATCGGGCCCGTGTAACAAAATTTGAGCCATTTCCGGATAAACGTGTGCACAAAAATCGTTAATAAAAGAATGCAGGTAACGGGAGCTTTTATCAGGGGAGCAGGGAATGCTTTAAAATTCATATTTACAATGTACATGTACAGTATTAATATACCTTGTAAAATTATCAATCATAGGTATTGGATAACTGCTATTGCCTGATTGTTGAATTTTATTTGCCTATTGACTCCATGCCATCTACAATTTCGCTTAGTTAAACGTACACATTTAAAAAAAAATGTATATAAGCATGTACTCCAATCAGGTGTTGTGCTTTACAGAACGTTTTTTACGCGATCGCAGAGCGCTTTTTTGGGGGGGGGAGAACAGTCCTAATCAGACAGCAAATACATAATACAACATACAGACGTTTTTATTAATATAATTATATGTAATTTATGTCTTAACTATTTAAGTGTGCTTGAATATGCAAATTTTAAAGCCAATTCGATTTGTATTAGAGAATTAATCTACTAAGTACATGTAGTATTTTTAACCATGTGTTCGCTACTCGATCTTCACAGCTGTCCGAAAACAATCAAAACTTTTACAATGAATGTACATGTACATAGAATTTTTAAAACTCACATATTCTTTCAGAATTAAAAAGAAATTAATTAGTAAATGAATAAATTCAGCAAAGAGTATGCTTTTTAATGAATCTGACTACCATTGAGAAGAGGTTATACCAATATTGTGACCCTTATTATTTTACGGCCTGAATAAATAAAACTTCAACTTGTTTAAAAATGGTTAGTTTGATCGTGCCCGTACTAACGCAAGCATGTAACATTGTACGTCTTAAGCTGCCTTATCTCAAACGCTCTTTAAATATATTTCAACTTTTACTTACTACATCCTGCTTAACTCTCTCTCTCTCTCTCTCTCTCTCTCTCTCTCTCTCATAACACATAAACAATTATAATATTTTGTTAGCCAAATGAAGTATCACATTATCATAGATTACAGATATTTATGTGAATATCGCCTATATTTTGTTGAAATTGGTAGTATAATGCATTTAATTCTCAGCAGCAAAATATTTACATTTCAAATCGTACGACTGTAAAACGTATTATATTCATTGGTGGCAGCTTTTTCCTTAATTATTTAAATCAATGGTTTGATGCATCGTTAACCAATATATAACAACGAATGTGTGATAACGTATTAACACGAGAAGCATGTGTCATACATCGAATCGGCTGTCCACTAGCGCGGCATCTCCTAGGCCCGTGTTATGAAATTGTACACTCAACGTGGTGGGTTTGAAATGTTTGCAGTTTGATAACTGAATTTTATTTTCCAACAAAAAAACTATTTCATGAATAGACAAGATCACAAAGAACGCCATTTTTTCAATGACAGTCATACTATTTTTTTTTTAATTACGAGAGCAAAACGGCAATACTTCGTAGGTAATGGTATAATCCTTTTTCATTTACTCTTTTATATCGTTAAAATCTGATGTCTTTGTGTTTGCAGCTACATAAATAAACCCGTGTGTGCATTACAGCAAGGCGCATATCTTGTGTATTGGATAACGGTAGACTGCTCGCTAGTCCAGCCGCGACCCATTTCCTCGGCCACTGGCAAGGATCGGATATGTATAATTGTTTACAGACATGAAGCTCGGAATACAGCTAGCTAGATTTTAAATGCGACTCAAATACATTGCATAGAAGCAATTCTTTTACCCATAATGTGTTCCCCTAGAAAAGAATTAAACTGTTTAAACACTTTCCGAACGCAAGCTAGTACACTTGTCTATGGTAGAAGGTAAAGGTATAATCTTTTTTATTTACTATTAAAATCGGAATTTTTGAGTTTGAAACTACATAAATAAAACCCAAGTGTGCATTACAGACAAACGCAAATTAGATAACGGCAGACCGCTCGCTAGTCCAGCCGCGACCTATTTCCTCGGCCGCGGGCAAGGGATCGGATACGTAATTGTTCACATACACAGCTCTGAGTTCAGCTAGATTTTAAATGCGACTCAAATGCATTGCATAGAAGCATGTCTTTTATCCACAATGTGTTTCACTATAAAATAACTAAAATGTTTATACACTTTCCGTATGTAAACTGGTATCCTTTATGCCAGTTATACGCACAATACCCCGTTTATTTGCCAAATAAAACACAAATACATGGTAACAAGTTAAGCTTTTTGCACTCACATTACGCAATACACGAACAATTGTTACTGTTACGACATTAATAAGATCATAATGAACATATGTTGCAGCGACAGCCATATTGAAATCTTAACCGCTTTTGAGTTAAAGAGCTAATACTTTCAGGAACTCTAGGTCCCTAATTTGAGGGGCAAGTCATTTTTTTCTTGATGTCAATTGAAAGATCTTTTAAACATTAATCTTTTTTGTTCTACATGTCTCAACAAAATATTTCCGGACAAAAAGATAGATTAAGAAAACCATGCAAAATCACAACGCTTTTTTATCTCATTGCTGAACAATTTTAAATGCCCTATTGCAAATCTACATTCTTTGGACTATCATTCCTGAAATTTTGAACTCAATATCTTGTTTAGTTTATGAGAACCTTCGTGGACAAGCCGACCCTATAAAAATCGTTGAATTGTTAATATCTAAAAACCGGAAGTGACGTCACCATTAAAAAAAATTCCAAAAAGGTTCAGAGTAATATCTATCAGATCTGAAAGTTTCATGTTAATCGACCAGGTAGTTTTTGAGAAATCGCCTGCACAAAATATGTAAGAAAAAATAAAATAGGGAAAAAGAAACCGAACGAAAACAATAACCGTTGGAAACGGAAGACCTTAATAAAGTTTACTAGTTTCGCGCTAGTCATCTTATCATTTTCACGCTGACGTGAGTTAGGGTGACCTGGTTATCAATATTATTGAATATTACTAAAAGGCTGATGTACCTTAAACTAGTGTATTTACATGAAATGTAGAACATATTAAAATCATTATATTCCAACAAGGTAAGAGAAACATGTTCTTTATATTCCGGAATTGTTCAGCCCCTATTTTATTATTTGTTTTACATTGATATCACATATACTATTTTTTAAAGATAAAAACAAAACAAAACACTAAAAGCATGTTTATATCAGCAAAAACTAATGCTGTAGTACAATACATTTCTTTCTTTAAATTGAAAATATTTAACGCAAGTTATTTGCACACCTGAATTCAATAAATGAACTGTTGTGGCATCAGGAGTTTTTTAATCAAACATGTACATTACAATCAATATAAAACAATTTGCCGTTTATAAACCAAACGCTGTCAAAACTTATATATATGCTATGATGCGGGTAAAATGAATTTAATCTTTTAAAAAGTATATTAATATTTCATGTTTAGCACCCAGGTGTACCAAAAAGTACGTTACAAGTACCAAAAACAGTAAACTTGGCATCGGATGCACAGTTGACCAGCATTGCCGAAATTAGCCCATTAAGCATCACTTTTGTCTACATTTATCACTGTATCACTAGATTGAAAGCATTATTTTAAATCATTTTTCAAACGTCGGTGAAAGTGGTTTTGATTTTTATTTTTTTATTTTTTTTCTTTCCTTGCACTATAAAATCACCATACTCAATTTTATATGAGAAGCATCCCAGGGTTAAGAAAGTATGGGACTGACACCAAAGTAATCAAAACATTTTAAAAATTGGTTCAACAAATGGCATTTTTTTCTAACAGAATATAACAATTTTCTCTGCACGGTGCAAATTTGTTGCTCTTTGTGTCGACCTTCAATGAAAAATGGTAAAAAAAAATTGATATAATCAAACATTTTATTCTTGAACTGAAATGAAATAGACAAATGTTATGTTTTCGCTGGAAAAGACTTAGATAAAAAGATATTGAAGTCTGAATTTTCTTCTGGTCTGTTTTTTTTTTTCAATTTTGCGCCATTTTCATTTATAATTAATAATTGCATTTTTTTTATATAGCGTCTTTAAATTGTTGATGCATTTCTCAAAGCGCTTCTACAATTATTACCCCAGCACACCCTTAAAGCATTCCAGAGCCTTTCTCAGTGCGGCAGTCGTTAAGGCGCTCAGACACTCACATTCTGACATTATCTTTCACTGTCTAAAGCCAGGTACCCATTTTTCACTTGGGTGGAGTGAGGAAATTCATGTAAAGTGCCTTCCCAAAGGACACAACGTCGACCTGCCGCGGCCTGGATTCAAACCCACAGCCTTTCGGTCATAAGTCCTGCACCTTAACCACTCGGCTACCGACGCCCTATAAACACTATTCTGGTGTACATAAAATAATCAATACCAACTTTTTGTTTAATAAACATTCAGTCAACTAATATTAATAATATCTTTATTTCAATGATAATACTTTATAAAATTCACCACAAAAGTAAACATTTATTTATTTCAATCCCAATTTTCCTCCGTTTAACTTGAAATTAAGAGACAAAGTACATGTGGGACAGGATTTCGTTCTTGTTGAAAATTTTTCTACCTTTCAAGAAGAATGTCCCGATCATAGATGAATTACCTGAAAGATGGAAAATAGCATCAACTAAAAAACTTATATATAGTGAAATATATAAACAAAAACTGTTGTGACATTCAAACACAATGATTTTTTATGATGTAATATTTATGGTTCATTAAGATTAGGGCGGGGACGATTCAGGGTTTATTCAATTGGTTTGAAATCTATGGTGGCATATCTCTGCCCCTTGTGTGCAAGTTATTTTTCTATTAATTATGTGCATATGCAAGATAAATATGTAGACATGCAAGATAGTTATGTCAACATGCAACATAACTATGTTGACATGCAAGAAAACTGCAATCAAATAAGAGTTATAAAAAATCTCAACTATCGCCAACATGTGACATTCAAGATGCTAGATACGCTACCTATTGATGTCAACATGCAACCTATTTATGTTAACATGCAACTTCTTTATGTCGAAATGCAACTTATTTATGTTGACATGCAACTAAGTTATGTTAACATGCAACTTCTTTATGTCGACATGCAACTTATTTATGTCGACATGCAACTTAGTTATGTTAACATGCGACTAAGTTATGTTGAGATACAACTTATAAGTTGCATGTCAACATATTTATCTCGCATGTTAACATAACTAAGTTGCATGTCAACATATTCATCTTGCATGTCAACATAAGTAAGTTGCATGTTGACATAAATAAGTTGCATATTGACATAAATAAGTTGCATGTCGACATAAATAATTTGCATGTTAACATAAATAAGTTGCATGTCGACATAAAAAGGTAGCATCTAGCATCTTTGATGTCACAAGTGGGCGATATTTGAGAATTTTTGAGATTTTGTATAATTCTTATCTGATTGCAATTTTCTTGCATGTCAACATAGTTATGTTGCATGTTGACATAATTATCTTGCATGTCAACATATTTATCTTGCATGTCGACATATTCGATGGAAAAATAACTTGTACACAAGGGGCAGAGATATGCCACCATAGAAATCTATTCAAAATGCTACAATTCATTTTTTTCGAATCGATTAAATATAGATCAGCCCTTATATTTCTCATTATAAATGAAAATATTAATCTTCATCTTGTAGATTCTTTTACTTAAGGATAACAAAAAAAAAATCATAAAAAAATACATAATTTAGAATTTACTTATAAAATAAACATATTTTTAATAAATGACACACTTTCAATAGACATACTAATGCTTAGAGTATTAAACAGAATAAAAGCAATGAAAATAAATGGCCCAGTGATAACATGTAAGCTCAGGGACTATAGATTATATGGAATAGTACAGTTAACTTTTACCTTACTCTCAAATCTTGACTTTTGTGAGGACGAAATTTTTGGAATTGTTATCATTCATTAAATGTTCATTGGGATGCATGAATAATTTTGCACAATAAATGAAAATAGTTTGGGTTTTTTTGTTTTTTTTTGTGGAGGTTTTAATTTGTTGATATGAAAGAGTATACCCTTGAAATTCATAAAAAAATAAACCCAATCACAGTGACACCAATGAATTGAACGTAGCTTATGTAATTTATCAAATACCTGACAAACTGTCATGACTTCTCTCTCTCTCTCTCTCTCTCTCTCTCTTTTCTAAAAATAGCCATGACCATCGCGCTCTCTTAAATGCATTATATCTGCTTACATCTCTAGTTCCACCAAACTCCTCCACTGTCTTCAACCACAATCAGACAGTTTGGTTAACATCTGAAATATTGAGTAACATAATCAAGATTGTTTGCAACATTGGAGAATAATAATTGGAACACAAATTGGGGGTCCAAGTTGATCAGTAAAAAAAAGATATGCATATGTACTTGATATCATAAATGCATATACAGAGGTTAACTCAGATTTAACAAACATACTAATATTTACTGGGGGAGGGATATTATTATTAGATACTGACTTCTACAATCTTTACTTTTAAATTATTTGTTCTCATATCACATAGATGCAAATCTTTCCACATGTAGAAAGGCATGGGACTGTGAAAAGTAAATTTGGGGGGAGCATTATTGTAAAAAACTGAAAGTCTTACAAAAACTGAAGACACTGTTTTAACGGGAAAAAGACACCAACTGATGATAAATAACAGCAAAATTGCACTTGACACCTATTTCATAACTATTTGAAATTTATTTTGTTGTCAATGTGTATATACCATAGCAAATATCATTACCTAAAGTGCCCAGTCTATCTTTCTATTTCAAAATACATTTACTGATGTCATAAGTTGCCGATAGTCTAACACTTAACGCCACACATAATGGCTGTCAGTTAACAATTTTTATCTAAACTGAATAATTTTTTACCTCACTCAGATATAGCATCAACAATTAATGATAGAAAACCAAAGTTAGTCGTCATCATATGCAGTTTCTACATGTAGCTAAAATATAAACTGGATGCCACATAAATCGACGTCTAATGGCTATGCATAGACTGATAGGGACGACAGGAGATTTTGTATGTGTAGTATTACATCATTTTGTAATATTTACATTTGCAAATATGTTTCCTTATATGAACCAAAAGAATAGCGAAAACGTTAAATTCTGTATGAACGTTTTCATGACGTCACAATGATCATTGTAAACTTAAAATTTCGATAATTTTGACAGTTCTGGAGGATTTGTCTTTTTCATACGTAAATATAAGTAATAAACGGCATTCAGAAGTTGGAGTTCTATTCGCCTTTTGCTACTCACTTTTCGAATAGAATTATGTGGTCAGTACGCTTTTATATTTTACCGTAAACATGCTAATAGACGTAAATTCAAAAGTTCATATAAACTTCCATTTTTAATTTAAAAAAAAGTTTTTTAGTATAAAAATATTACTTGCTGACCTGAACTAAACATTGTTATAATTTACATGACCAGTAAGAGATTTAGCTAGCCTGGCGAATATAATGGGATTTCATTAAAGGGGCTGGCTAACACACTGTATCCAATATTTATGCCTTCATATTTAGTGAGGTTGGGGCCCCGGGACAGCCCAGTCGACCCCTCAAAGAAATTGGGTTTACATGACAAGACTGAGGCTTAGATAGCCTGTCGAAAATGCGACTTTTCTTATAATACAGGTATAAGAGGATTTCTTTTAAGGAGCCGGATAACACCCTGTAACCCATATCTGGGCCTTTATATTTAGAAAGGATGGGGCCCCGGGACAGCCCAGTCGACCCTTAAAAGGAATTGGGTTTTCACGATCAGTAAGAGGCTTAGCTAGGCTGGCGAAAATGCGACATTTTGTTTAATACAGTTATAATGGGATTTCTTTCAAGGAGCCGGCTAACACCCTGTATCCCATATTTGGGCCTTCATATTTGGTGAGGATGGGGCCCGGGACAGCCCAGTTGACTCTCAACAGGAATTGGGTTTACACGACCAGTAAGAGGCTTAGCTAGCTCGCGAAAATGCGACATTTCGTATAATAAAGTTATATTGGAATTTCTTTCAAGGGGCTGGCTAACACCCTGCATCCTATATTTGGGCCTTCATTTTTGGTGAAGATGGCGCCCAGGGATAACCCTGTTTTTTGTTGTTGCAGCAATTAATAATGTATCGAAATTTAGTAATATACACCTTATTTCATACGTCGCTTTGCAATTGAAAATTCATTTTTTCATAGTTATGTCTTATTATTTCTTCACTCTATGCTGAAACGCGAGATATTCAGTCATATTACACTGAATGTTAAACATAAATATGTTTTATGTGTGGAGGAAAGGTAAAGCAGATACTGGTTGTATTTTTGATACTTATATTTTATAAATATATTCATAATTTAAAATATTTAATTTGTTTTACTAGTTTACATGTAGAGGAGACATGATCAGGACTCATTTCAGACAATGCGGAATAAGAAGTATACAAATTACATAAAACATTTATTAGAATAGTCAGGGTCCATCTCAAACGATTTTGAAGAATTGTCCTTTATTCATTTTTTTCATATACGTAGATCCAATTAACTATCTAATCCGGGACGACTCCTAAAAACTACGATAGGATTTACAGCCTAATGTTTATTCATGCAAATATTCAAAAATTGTTTTGAAATCATTCACGTTCCATTCGAGTGAGATTTCATGTTCTGACACCCCCCCTCCCCTCTTTTCATATAAAAATGAAAGTGAAAATTGAGGGCACAGTTTCGTATCTCAAGTGTCATATGTTAATAATATAGACATATGCCCCTTTATCCACAAAATATAAGAAATAAATATTTTTGGAATTTTTACCTCTCCAATAACCACCCAAGCCTCATTTTTACCCATTTTTGTGAAATTTGACCGGGGCTTTCCTGCGAAACTGTCGCATGCCACCACCCAAATAAACAAAACCAGTATCAGTTTGTTGTCATTAAAGTCAAGGTCGCCTTCAATATTTAGGGAAAAAACCGCGCAAGACATTTTATGTTAATTTTATGTAAAATGCCTAATCTTGTTGAATCTTAATCAACACTAAGCATCGGATCCAAATTGATTTTAAGCAGCGATGACCCCATCCCATCTCCACCCCCCCCCCCTGCCTATCCTCAAACCTAAAAAAATGCCTCTGCTTCGCCCAATAACTCAATGAATTACAACATTTTATGTAAAGGAGGTGGTGTGTATATGACATTAAGTCCATTGGCATTATATATATTTCTATATATAGATACCCCAAAAAACTCCAATGTACCTAGGGGTGGCAATTATATGTGTAGATCTAGAGGGAGGGGGTCGGATACCCCACCCCACCCCCCCCCCCAACAAATTTATTTTTTCAGCCCCTCCTTTTGGGAGAATTTTTCATGATCTTGAAGGCGTCCTCTCTTTATATATATTATGACAAAACATTAACCATGGATACACATGTGTGAAATGCCCACTTAGTGACGGGACGATACCCGGATTCAGAAAATTCCCCAATGGGTGAGGGGTCTCTGAGAGATAATTATGTTTTGCAGGGGTTGGGCGACTCTCTTCTCGAAATCAATGCATATGCATGCTATCAGGTTTTTCTATGGTAACTATACGTTACGCCCGAAGAAAGGTTCGAACTTTAGTAATCTTAATGTGATGATTAGTCTTCTCAGTGTTCAAAATCAAATCCACGTTTCCTCCGCATTGCCGAAAAACGAACCGATATTTATGTCGTAAAATAGGAATTTGGGGTTAAATAAACTTTATATTATCATTTATGGTCACGTTTTGTTTTAAAAGAAACTATGAAGTCCTTTCAACAATGAATTTTAATTGTTTTATACATTAGAATTAAACCAACAGATTTCACAACTACAAACTGGTTTACGTCATTTGCTAGATTCAAAATCGTGAGTCTTATAATTCTTGAAGGACATCTAGCATCATCCCTATAAATATAACAACATATGTGTTCTTCAATTAATTAATCAAAAGTTTTTCCGCATGAATTGAAAGGCGTTTTCTAAATATTCTAACATACCCCTATATAAAAAAAAAATATTAACAATTATTTTAGATTTCAAATAACTTGGAAACTATTTTTTTTTTTTCATTCTCCACTATTTTCAAAGTTGATATGAAATGCTCAAAATATGGCATTCACGTTTGACATTACCACAATAAGATGTGTAATTTTATCATTGGATATGTCAAAGTATTATTAAGGTTTCCAACGGAAGACCTTATTGTTTTCGTTCGGTTTCTTTTTCCCTATTCTTCTTATTTTTTCTTACAAATTTTGTGTACAGGATTTCTCAAAAACTACTCGACCGATTTACACGAAACTTTAAGATATGATAGATAGTGATCTGAACCTTATTTGAAATTATTTTTACCGATGACGTCACTTCCAGTGTTTGAGTTATTCACAATTTAACGCTTTTCAGAGGGTCGGCTTGTCCAGGGGTAAACTCCTATACGATTTAAGATATTGAGTTCAACATTTCAGGGATTGTAGACAAAAGGTTGTAGATCTGACATGTGGTATATATATTTTCCTGTGACCAAAAGCGCCGAAGCTCGCCTGAGATCGAAAATCACGGTTAAAAAAGCGTCATGATTTTTCGTGGTTTTTTTCAATACCTCTTTCCTCAATAGTATTTTGTTATAACATGTAGAAGAAAAAATCTTTATAAAGTCAAGAGCTTTCATGCAAGGGGGTGAGGGGGCTCTAAATTCGTTTAATGATAACTTTTTACTGTGAAATATTTTGTGATACATTATGGAAGCAATTATGTTTAATCTAACGTTATTAACCTACACATGGCAATCATTTACTCCTATGTTACTTAATAAGGGATTTTAAGGGGCCAGAAGTCCAAAACTTTCATCAGTATCTCAAAATGGAGGAAAATTTTGAAAAGCAATATTGAACAAAAGATGCTCAAAATATTGAGCTTAACAATAATTAACCATAATTTCTTTGTTTTGCGGTCCCTACAGGGAGTTAAAGGGTCGGCCCCTAAAACGACCGTCTCAAGATATCTCGAGAACGGTACAAAATTTGTAAACACTTGTTGAAAAAAAAGTGTTTAAATTGACAAGACCTTTCATTTGAAATCATAAAAAGGGGTTGGCCCTTTAAATAAGGGGCTGAGGGGGCTCTAAAGTCTTTTTATGATAACTTTTTACCGTGAAATATTTTGTGATACGTTATAGAAGCAATTATGTTCATTCTAACGTTATTCACCTATACATGGCAACCGTTTACTTCTGTGTTACGTAGTTAGGGAGTTAAAGGGCCAGAAGTCCAAAACTTTGATGCTCCATATCTCAAAATAGAGGAAAATTTTGATAAGCCATATTGAACAAAAGATGCTCAAAATATTAAGCTTAACATTTTGTAACCATAATTTCTTTGTTATGCAGTCTTCAAAAGGAGTTACAGGGTCGGCCCCTTAAAACGACCCTCTCAAGATATCTCGAAAACGGTACAAAATTTGTAAACTACTTGTTGAACAAAAAGTGTTTGAATTGATTAGAGCTTTCGTTTGAAATCATGAAAAAGGGGCTTGCCCTTCAATTAAGGGGCTGAGGGGGCTCGAAAGTCTTTTAATGATAACTTTTTACTGTGACATATTTTGTGATACATTATAGAGGCAATTAAGTTAATTCTAAGATTATTTACCTATACATGGTAATCATTTTCTCCTATGTTATGTAGTGAGGGATTTTAAGAAGCCAGAAGTCCAACAATTTGATCTTCAATCTGGAAAGCAGTATTTAACAAAAGATGCTTAAAATGATGTGCTAAACAATGTACAACCATATATTGTTTGTTATCTGGACCCTAAAAGGAGTTTTAGGACCAGATATCAAAACGATTGTTCCCAGATATCTCAAAAACGGTAACCAATTTCTAAACACTTATTAGCGTACACAAAAATACTTCTTCACTAAAATGAATGAAAAGAAGCTGATCCCTCAAAAAGGGACACCAAAGGAATAAATAGTATTTCACCCATTACACTCATAGATTCCGCCTCCTTTTCTGGATACGTTTCGATGACGAAGATCAAGAGTAAGGTCATTCCTTATTCTAGTAATGGGACGGAAGACCTCCTCGTTGCTCGCAACGAGATCGTGTCTAGTTCTTTTGATTTTTCTTAATTAATAATTTGTAAAAATAACATTGCTACATAAAATTTCGTTCGACAGATTGCAGTTGAATTTACTTAGATATCCTCTAAAACATATTTCCCGCAACCATAATTCCTTACCTACAGGTATAATTGTCATCTTCAAAAAATTTTCGAAGCTTAAGCTAGAAAACAAGTGTCACTGATTTTGGTTTTTATGCTCACAAATATACTCAGAAAATTATTGATAATTCTTCTCTTTTCTGTTTCTTATTTTTTTTTGTCATCTTAGATATTGTTATATGGAGAAAGGCATCCGTGCGAGATCGGAAAACATCCAGGAAACATTCCAAAGAACAGATTCCAAACGACTCTCCCTTGTATGTACATTAAATCCAGTCTTTATAACTTAGAAGGAATTTAATATGAAACAAATTAACAAAATGAATTTTTTATTAATGATTAAAAGGAGTATTGGATTTTTGAGAGTTTTTTGGAATGGGTGTGTGTCTTGTGTTAATTTTATTTTACAACAATCACGGACATTTATGTCAGCTAATTGATGAAAACACCTACATGTATATATAAATATTATGTGTGTAGATAATTTCATTAACAACTACTTAAACTTATTTGCTAATTTCTAAAAGTAAATATTTATCGCAGATGACCACTCAAGGATCGTTTTAGAAAACCAAGCCTCGGACTATATCAACGCTAATTTTATCGATGTAAGTATCAGAACATTTTTTAAAAAATAAACTGTTACTTTGAATTTTCATTATTTAAGTTCACTCGTTATTTCATAGGGTCTTCGTCAGAAAGATGAGTATATTGCAACCCAAGGTAACGTACAAATTTCAATGCCTTTTTGTTTAGTAATAAATATTCATTTATCGAAACTTTATTTCGTTTTTAAACCCCCGCTCCAAAGGAGAAGGGGGTATATTGTTGTTGTTTTTTTGTGTGTATGTCTGTCATTTTGTCTGTCTGTCCGCAGATGCTTGTAATTTTAACATACTATTTGTTTAGGGATGCCATATTGTGGGATATATTTTTGTACCAATCAGACGTCAACTTCCAGATAAATGACGACTTTGTTTATTTTAGGCCCAAGTTTTTCAAACAAATTTTCAGAAAAAAATTTCAGCAACTATTTATCGAAGATGCTTGAAATTTTAACATACTATTTGTTTACGCATGTCATATCGTGGGATATATTTTTGTACCAATCGGACGTGCATTGCCTCACAAATATCTTGTTTTTTTTTTCTCACTTACAGGACCTTTACCAAGCACTGTGGATGATTTCTGGTTGATGATTTGGCAAGAAAACGTTGTTCAAATCGTTATGTTAACAAATCTAAAGGAAGGACCTAGGGTAATAAATCTTTTATTGTTTTTAGTCTGTGAAAGTTCAACCAAAAACGTTCATTTTTGTTGATATTTTAGTTAGTTTTATTTATTGCAGAAAAAATGTGCTAAATATTGGCCAGACTTAAATGCAGACAAGGATAATGGTGTTTTTATCATAAAAACATTAGAGGAAAAGCAGTATGCTAACTACGTTATCCGTAAAATACTAATGATAAATAAAAAGGTAATACATATTTTTTATCACAAACAAATTCAAATAAAAAAAAATTAATACAAGGAAAATTAAATGAAATTTGTGATAACAAAGGTAGCTCTAATAAAATATCTAGATTTCAAAAAACATAAGATAATTATTGGCAAGACATGATGTATAAACATTTAAACTTTCAGTTCTGTATAATTTGCTTACAATTTAAATTGTTTTAAAAAGTTGTTTATAGTCGTAAAATTTTAACCGAAACAAGTTTCAAAAAGACTGGATACGTATCACTGTAGATAGTCAAACTTCATGCTATTTACCATTTATTATGTTTTATTCCATGACATTCTGATCATTTTATTTTCTTCATTAAAGGGGCATGGTCACGATTTCGGTCAGAAATTATTTTTCCGATTTAAATATTTACAGTGCTTCAGATAGGCATTTTTGATAGGCAATCGAAATTTGAGTCTCATTTATTGAGTTATAAGCGAGTTAGAGCGCTTGAAATTCTTCGCTATGTAAACAAAGCGTTTGTTTACATTTTGAACGTTGGGGTAAAAATTTAAGTTTTAAACCTAAAACGAATGTGTTAAACGTTAGAAATTGTATATATATGCTTAAAATAAATAAAAAGATAGACAAATAAACTGGAAAAAGATTTTCTACTCGTATATGGAACATATGTAAACAAAAACAAGGCACAAACCTTGTTTATATGATAAAGAATTGTGAGTCCCATGTCTTGCCTATAACTCTACGAATGACTCTCAAATTTAATTTTATCATTAGAAATGCATTTCTAAAGCATTGTAAATAATAAAAACATAAAAATAAAATTTGACAAAAATCGTGACCATGCCCCTTTAAAACATGTTGTTCAACATGGATTATCTCGAGCTATCGTTTAACATTGATTAATTTAAGCTACACATTACTAGACCTTAACGTCATACAAATAATACTCCATAAGTAAATATAAAAAATATATATGTTCATATTGATTACATTAGCCATGACAAATATTGATTTTTAATTTCAGGAAAATGAAAAAAGAACGATTACCCAGAATCACTACATTACTTGGCCAGACCACGGGGTCCCGGATCCTTTTTGTCTTTTGTTATTCCACAATCACGTGACAAAAACAAAAGCGTCTACACACAAAGGTCCGACGTTAGTACACTGCAGGTACATATATATCAACATGTTTACGCATAATAATGTTACATTCCTTTTTAATATCAAGGTAATCCATCCATAACTAAGGCGAATTTAAAAATTTTGATTGATCTATACTGCATCAAATACATATTTTGAGGCTATTATGAGCCTGACATAAACCAAACTTGGGTGTATGTATGAAGTCAATTAAATAAACTTTTTGCACTTAAAATGTTTTTTAAAGAGTTATCTGCCCTTTAGAAATATTTTTAATAAAAATCATTTGCCGACAATATGTATTGTTAACTATGAATTATTTTAGCATATTCGAATACGGAGAAAGGTTTTGCAACTTTTTACCAAGAGAAATGTGAGAAAATTACTTGTACTGAAAAAATTTGTTTAAAAATGCATTTTTCCCATACACTTCAACATGTGATAAATTTATTAAAATCAATTTTTTAAAAAAAATTTCAAAGGTGAAACTTTATTATTTAATAAACTCCCTAAATTCACACTAAGATTTTAGTGATCAAACTTTCAATCTATTAGATATAAAATATGATAGTTATGACTACCTTAAATCATAAATTATAATCTGCTATGATATAGTGATATAAATCTAAGGTGAACATTTTTAATTGATTTTTTTTCATTAACATATATAAGTATGTGTAGTATTTTTAACATGCATGATATACCAACATTAAAAAAGTGATAATACCAAGGTGAACTTCTTTTTAATGCAGTGCATTTTTAGTCTAGATCATGGAACTCGGACTAATGATTGGTACCAGTAAGAAAAATAGATTGAAAAACAATATATAGAAAATAAACATATGCATTTGCCGCCGAACCTATAATAGAGCAACATAAAATATTCATTGAAATCGGTTCGGTTTTAATCTAAAATCCAGTCATGAAACAACACGATGATAGCACTTTTTATGAATGTTAATCTGAATACTGAAAAAAAAAGTTCTCTCGAAATAAAAGTGACAAAAACCAATAAAAATAATTGATGACATATTGTGACATATTCCTGTAACATTGTCTTTTAAATTATCAAATTCAAATCGCATATACCACCCACCCATCCTCGCACAGCACTCTTAAGAAAGCGTGTCGCCAAATTGTATTTTCGTAGTTTTCAATAGAAGAAAGAATTTAAAAAAAAAATAAAATAAAAAAAAAATTACAAAATTTATTTAGAAACTGCTACTAAAGTAAGCATTTTAATTTATTTACCTCTTGTTTATTTATATTAAGTGCTGGAATTGGAAGAACAGGGACCTACATAGCAATAGATGCCTTGCACAAGGAAGTTCAGCAGGAAAACGAAATCAACATTGCAGAATACGTGAAGAAAATGAGAGAAAAAAGAAAGAATATGGTCCAAACTTACGTAAATAGGAATAATGTTATGATTGAAAGAATTAGAACCCCTCCTTTTTTAATTGTAAAACAGTGGTCGTTAACAAAAATGACATTGTTCATGTAGTATTGAATATATGGAGCAATTTTCACTGCACAGAATCTGATAATAAAATATATATATTTTACAAATTATAAATCCTCATGTTACATGTACAACTCTGCTTCTAGGAACAATATAGGACAGTATTTCTGACTCTCTACGAAATGTATAAGGCGCCAGCGACTGTTCGGAACACGACAGAATTTATTGAAAAACTTGAGACAGCCAAAGTAGATACTCCGGCAAACATTTCCTTTTTAAGAGATGAGTTCCAGGTTAAAATAATTTTGTTTTTTGAATTTCTTTTAATCCCACATATGCAATTTAAATACATACAAAAAAATCTTTAGATTTTGCTATTCTTGCTTTCCTCCAATCATGTTTTTCAGGGAATGTTTTCATAGTAAAAAATAATAACGAAATCAAAGTGTTGTAAATATTAGTGTGTATGTCACTGTGTGATGATTGATGATTTGTTTGAGATCTAAAAAAATAGTTTTCACACTAAAAATGGTTTTAATAACCTTCGGGTAAATAGACATATACTCATGACCTTTGTATGGTTCATTAAAGTTACTTGATGAAATGACAATAGCTTTTGAGGTAACTACATTAGAAGTTTAAAAATCAGGGAACTACGAAAGATGCATCAACCTAAGCATACATAACTGTAAAAATAATTTGCTTCTTTTGTTCATTTTTACTGGCAAATGTTCAAAGAGCGTTATTCATTTGCTTAGAACCTTTTGATAAACATTTCAGAGGCTCATGTCAGTTCGACATCAGCGTAGCGACGACAATGACAAAATGGCGTCAGAAGGCGATGGTCTGTCTACGACAACATGTATCCAACCACGTAGGTTTAACTTTACTTCAACCCAATATCACTCTGTTAATTTTATAATACGAAGCTCTGTCATTCGGTCAACTAAAAGGTGGTAAATGTTATTTAATAACTAACCGTAAGCTATTGTTTTGCCATTCAGTTTCCTACCTACAAATTAGAGTCCTTTGAATGTGAAAAAGATTTGGCCCGTCAGTTCGAATATGCTTTTTCACGATTATGTTTTCAAACATTCCATTTTAACATCTTCGTGATAAAATATAATAACTTTCATTTAATTTGTATCTTCATTTTGTTCTTCATAGCTAGCATTGGTTTTGAAATAAATACATAATAAATTGTTGTTTTCATTTTCATTTTCACAGGGTATGAGAATGTAATTATCCGGACTTCTAGTGGAATATTCGTCCATGTAAGTTTAAAAGACATTACATTTTTAACAACAGTCTGATGTTATCAACTTTAAAATTTGTTTTCTTTTTGAACTATTGAAATGATTTCAAATGAGATTTAAAAAAAAATATCACATTTTCTAGTCATTTACCAACCAGAACGCGTTCATTGTTACGCGTTGTCCAGCAGCAGATGACGTTGTAGATTTCCTAGGACTGATTACTGAATATGACACTGAAGTTGTTGTTTTTATGGAGCCTCTCAACAGTATTGAATCTGTGAGAATCTCGTTATTTGAGAATTTGTTGAAAATGCATTACATTGTACCAACAACGATCTAATAAAGATACTATACTGATAATTCGTATGAGGTATCAATATGTTCGATTCGACTATTACAGACAGATACATGGGTACCAACACCATCAAGAAGTTCTAAAAGTGTTCCTCCTTTTACAATTCAACTACAACAAGAAAATACGATGGAAAATAATTGGCACAAAGTTGAAATAACAAAAGAAAATGTGAGTAGTATCGATGCTGTGAGAAGAAGGTTTAATAATGACTATACATCATATACATGAATTTTGAAATTCTTTATTTACTCGTATTTCGAACAGACTGATTTTAAACCTCGTATGGTTCACCTTGCGGCGCCAACACATGATCTGACTTCAAAAAACACTCAGACCGTTTCTCGAATTCTTGGGTTAGTTACATTTGCGCAAAATACAATGGGAGAAGGTCCAATAATCGTCGTCAGCAAGTAAGCAATGTATATTCAATAAAGCTGTAAAACTGTAGCTTTCTATGTCAATAAATGTACTGTGTTTATTTCTTGTGCTTGTTTATCAATATAGTGCGTTATTTAGTCAAACACAGGTTTGAACTCTGTTATTCAGTCAACAGGTATGTCACTAAAATGTGACTGAATGGCAAAGCATTTGATTCAGTTTTTTCTTGTGAAAATTAAATCTACAGAAAACACTAATACCCAATTGCACTAGTACATGTATATAGTTATATAGTTCTGTGATACAGATTTATAATTCTGTACATATTTATTAAACAACAATCTGATTCCGTCAGTGCAAACATGTATCCGCCAATATCTGTGTTTCTAAATGATGAATTTGACAGCTGTCATCATTTCTATTTCATACTTAATAAGTTATTTGTTTTAATAAGAGCTTTTTTTATCTAAATTTCGTTGCCAGAGATGGAGCTGCTCTGTGTGGTGTGTTTTGTGCTGTATACAACCTGATGCAACAACTGACAATGGACGAGGAGATAGACGTGTTCTCTGTGGTCAGACTCCTACAAACTAGACATCCTGAACTGTGCTCAACCATGGTAAACGTATTAGATTGTATAATGAAGCAAAATAAGCATCAAATAAAATAACATAACCTTCTTGAATAAAGGATAGTTAATGAAAACATATAAAATAGAATGTTAAATGAACAGTATTCTCTAGAATCTTCTTTTTTAACATCTAAAGTTTTAAATAGAATGTATTATACATTTATAACAGATATATAAACTTGACCGGTTTCATGCTCTGAATCTAACCATGACAAGCATGCAATACTGTTGAGACAATACAGTACCATATCATTGCTAAGAACTAACAAACATTTTTTTTATTTACAGGAGGAATATGAAATAATAAACCACGCCATTATGACATTTATACAGTCGCGAACAGAGGAAATTACATACTACAACCAATGAAATTAAATTCTCTTGAAATATAATGTAACCGCGAAGAAAGATTTCTTTCAGTAGAATATCTCGTAACAATTTTTTTACGGTGTTCATATATATATATATATATATATATATATATATATATATATATATATATATATATATATATATATATATATATATATATATAAATCTGATTTAGGCATTGAGGAGACCATACCTTAAAATATAGTTTAGGGAGACAATATACAAAATTTTTATATATGCTTATTTTTTGTTGCAAATTGTCATTTAGAGTTCTTCAAGATTCAAATAACTTTACATGTGTTTCAATTTTTCAATATATCTTGTCCTAAAAAATATTAAGGATAACTGGTCTTCTTAACATTTTGTTACTCTCTCATAAGGCTTAAGGAGACCGTGCATATATTTTAATACATATTTTTAGGGCTTAAGTAGACCACTCTTTTTTACCATTATTTTCATGATTTGCAAATGCTCTATCATTTTTTATCGCCACACAACATAGAACTAAGATATAATGCAAAGTCACTGTGTACATGTGCATGTGCATGTATGTAAGCTATGTTAATATCTCACATAGTTGATGATGTGGACTTTTTATATTCATAGATGGTCATTTAGAGGTCTGTGGAATGGCAATAATCTCACATGTTTTAATTATTCATTACTACTATCACTTAACAATACACTATACTGTCCCTCTAATATTTTGCTACCGTCTAAGCGGCTATGGGAAACCGATCATACATTTTTAAACATATTACTTAAGGTTTAGACAGACCATTCTTTTATTTACCATAACTTTTGTGATTTACAAGCCCTTTTCACTGTGTGGAGATACCACAACTTGTATTGATCATGCCCACACAAAAAATATGTAGCATTTTTAAACCTAATGAAGATTATCTTCTCAATTCAATTCATTCAACATGTATCCTAATGAATTTTAGAATTTCACATAAATAAATTAAAAAAAAAGACATTTCAGGTTCATCAACAAACTTTACTATTCATTGAAAATTCAAATAGATTTCATTCAAAATTTATGGACCAGGGTGTAAACATTAGTTCATTTTGAATGTTAAACAATATTTTCAAACTTATTAATAGAGCAATCATTTGCATTCAATTTTCAATGTACATAACATGTCCATTATTTTGGTGAACTGACAGTTCAATTACAACAGTTTCACTTATCTCTGAGCAACAAAATCCTGTATGTAAGGATCTGTAAATTTATGAAATGAAAATATTCATAATCTATTCTCAAACTTCATTTTTCAAATTTCATACATTTCAAAAAAATAAAGTTCTTAAAATTGATTTACTTATTCTTCATAATTCATATTTAACAATCAATATAGGTGATCAAAGATCATGTTTTGAATGAACCATTCATTAACAAATGTTAATGAATAACATTGATAATAAGTACACATATAATAAATTGACAAAGTTTAAAAGTTACTCTGGGAGCAAAAATGACTGATCAAATGCATGGCATAGAAAAAATACAAAAGGACAAACAGGATTATGCAGCTAGAAAATATTAGTTTTTCTTCAAACATAAAGACATTAGGATGTCGTCTGCAATATTTAACACCTTTAGGGCCACTTTATGACTTATAAGACAAAAACTATAAGACAAAAACTTTAACCAGGTCCGGATGCTGACTGTATAGCATAAGCTCCCCCGGCCTTCGTCTAGGTGAGCTAAAAATACATTATAATAAATGCCCTACGTCTTGTTGTTATATTACAGTTACATTACATGTAAAATGCTGAGATTCATTTTTATATTTTCAATGATTTCATTTCATCTAATTTTTTAAGTGTCATAAGTCTCATTGTTTTCCTCTCGTTGAATATTTTAGATCTTATTTTCAACAGTTTGGTCTTCTCACTCATCCCTTCTAATGAATGCATATCATGTTTTTCGAAGAACTCCTGGACTTCTCTTTTACCTTGAAAAGATTTTAAAAATAATATGATCAATCAGAATTATTATATTGTCACATATTCATGTAAAAAGGATAATACCTATGTATAGATAAAAGGCATACCATACTCTGTCCCGAGCTTTTGCTTCCACTACTTCTTGCTTGATATTTTGATTATTATAAATACATTCATGCTGAAACTACATTCATCCACTTATATGAAAAATGTCCAGATTATATGTTTTGAAATGCCCCCTCTACCGCTTTAGGCTTCAATACACAACCCCAAATAAAAAGCCTTTAGGGATTTTCCATTGAATCGGCCATGAAATAGCCTGAATGACATTGTTGAAAAATTGTATGAGGTATTCCAAGTAGGTTCTATGTTTTTATTTGTGAACTTTTATGAGAGAAAAATGATAATGTGTCAATGAAGATATCTTCGATATTTTCCCTTTTGTCGATTTAAACTGTAATTCTTTCACAAATATGCATATTAATTTTATTAAAAATAATAAAAAAGTGATGGAAGTAATAACTTGGGACAGACTATTAATATTCACTTGCACATGTGTTTCACCATGCTATGTTTGTAAACAATTTAAAAAGGTGTGTTCTTTTCACATAAATGTTTTGTACTAAAATAGAAAGCAAACTAGAGCAGAGCTCGTGGCAAAGCCACGAGTAGGTCTTCCGTTGTTGCTGCGGGTTGAAAATATATGTGATATGGTGTCAAACGATCATAATGACTAAACTTTCAGTTCTGCTTTTGTTATAAAAACGTGTTGTGATTGAAAGCTTGTATAAAAAACATGTTTTAAAAAAGAAAGGAAGAAAATATTTTAGGAAAACTATTTGTCGAACACAGTTTGTATAATCGTTTCAAAAATTCTTTAAAAATGAGATGTTAAATGGCGAGTTAAAATTTTTAAAGGGTAGCAAGCATTGTTATAAACAGTATGTACTCATGATTCATGTCAGGAATTGTATTTTTTTTTAACCGAACACGCCTACAAAACACGTAACCTTTTCTCTAAGATAACTTCTTTATTCAAATCTTTTCAAATTTTTGAAGACTATGTGCAAGTTTAGAATTGTTACGTGCTGACAAAATTTAGTAATTAGTCAAAATCGATGGCATCTCTGAACTTTTCTATAGGGAAATGTGTGTCGTCTGATATTATTTAATGAAACGAGTAGACTTGGACATTCAAAAAAATATATAATCAGCTAAAAAAAAAAGATCAGCGGGAGAATTTATGCAAAAGCGAGCATCTAAATTTTACACCATATGGTGCTGTTTCATAGAGACACCGCTATGTAACGTGAATTAAATAACCTTATTTACAGAAATGAATATCACATCTCTAAACGATGTAATAATATACAAAATCCTTATTTTTATGTCAGTGGGTTGATTTATAAAATTGAAAAAAAAACTTCAATTGCGCTTGCGTAAATTGGAATTCTGGGAAGGAATTAGACAGCCGTGTTAGAGAAATTCGAAGAAGTTATGAAACTGGTCAGTTTCTAGATTAAACTTTGCATTGATGTATTAAAATACTATCATGTGTATCGTCTGTGGAATCCGTATGTGCTGTCATACATTGTATGTACATCGATACACCTTTACCTCCTCACCTACAGCTATACAAATGAGGGTGCAACCTTCATATACACATGCATAGTATTATAGTTTTGGAAACTATTTATCTTGTATTTTAATATATTGGGTATTCATTGTTCATCTAAAATTAGTATTCCACTAGCTGGCTGTAGCTAACCTTGTAAGTAAATTAAGTTGCATTACAAACTCATAATACACAACTTCAATTAAAAGGTTGTAACATTTTCTCCTCAATGTGTCAAAGTTTGACTTCCAACTTTCAATTATAATATATTATGAATTATTCTGTTCATACAGAAGTTTAGCGTGGTCAACAGGTTGATTTATTAGGCACATTCTCAGGTAAGAATTTCACATCTTTAGTGTGAAGATGATTGACTTCGAATAATAGTCTTATTGTTAATAAAAGCACCGTCCAACTGTTACTCAATTACATATGTTCTGAGTTGTGTGCGCTAAAGCGACACAAGATTTTCGGTACGTGGCGATTGAATTAACACAGACTGACCGAATAAACAAACGAATGGGAAAGTGAAACACGTTGAGGAGAAAATGTTACACATAAGAAGAAGTCGCCAAAAATGATTTTCGAAATATCTGGATATCTTTTCGCCAATTTAAAAAAAAATACAGCGCGAGCACTTGTCAGCGGGGCGGGAGGAGGGGGGGACGCAGCAATGGGTTCGCTTCCACACTCAAACGAACAACCATGTATTAGAAAAACTACAGAGTTACTAATATGTGACCGATAGAATCTAATCTTAAGTTGTTTAAAACTCAATTGAATATTCTTTCAAATAATCATCAAATGCCTCAATTTAGGACAATTCAGGACATTCTTCTATCGTGCTCACCTACCGCAAACATGTAACATGGAACTTTGATTATAATTTGAGTACCTTGTATTCTATCTTGTAATCAAATCAATGCTTCATCAGCTGTACAAGTAAAATAAATTTATCTTTTCATCTTAAACATAAATAATTATAAAAACATAATAAATATAGTTCTGTCCGTGCAAAATATGAAACATGAATGCGTGATAAGGTACATGTAGAAGAACACGAGCCGACCGCGGATCACTCGTCCACTCGCGCTATATATCCTCGGCCATGTGCGAGGGATGATCATCATTTGATATTTCGGGGGGGGGGGGGGGGGTATAAATTTTTAGATATACAAACCAACCATTAATTTATTTCTGATGATGTTTCCGATTTGGAGTAATATCGTTCATTAATATTTATTTTCAATCAAATGTTTAATTAAATGAATACAAGATGGACAAATTTTATAACATAAAATTAAAACAGTTCTTGTATTTACGACTATATAAACTCAAACACGTTCATATTCATCTAAGTGTGCGTCGCGGTGTGCGAATCTTGTGTATGAGATAACCGCTTACCGCTAGGTAGTGCAGCCGTGGCTGATCTCCTCAGCCGTGGACGAAGGATAGATTACGTAAAGGTACAACTCGCAGACACGCACAGTTCGGAACCCAGGACGATTTGTAAAGTTTGCAGTATAACGACCATATTCTATCAAATAAAAGTTCTTTATTTTAAACTTAAACCCCACAATTGATCTATGTCTGATATTGCTTTAGATGAGAATGACATTACTTTTATTAATTAACTGAACAATTTCTTAATTGACACCGAATCGTTTAGTCCATAAACTTTTACGTGTAATCAAAACTAAAACAATTCTTGAGTTAGCGGCTAAATAAACTCGTATATGAAAGACGCAACTCTCGTGTATTAGATAACCGCTGACCGCTAGGTAGCCCAGCCGGGACCATGGTGACCGATTTTCTCGGCCGCGGGTGATAGAGAGTTTCGTTAACTTGCCGCGAGTACTGGTCTACACGTATTACTTTTTCCCTCACATTATGCAATACCCAAACTCAAAAACAGTTTAATGAGATCAATAAAGTCACAAACAACATTTTTTGCAGCGACGCCCATATCGAAAATTTTACCGTTTTAGAGTTATGAAGCAAAGACTTTTAAGGGCTGTAGACCCCTCATTTTAGGGGCTAGCCCCTTTTTGATGGTATCAAAAGAAAGCTCTTAATATTCTGCACAACTATTGTTCTATATATGTCTAGAAAAAATTTACAACTAAAAAGTTATTGAGCAAAGATATAAGCAAAATTTAACATTTCTTGAAACATAAATTTCGATGTAATTTTTGAAGGAGTATACGTGGGTAAATCAAACATATAAAACTAGGAGGACAACGTTCAAGATGTCTACATTAAAGATTTGTAAATTAAAACTACTTGCTCCGGATCAACTCGGAGCCTTTGCAGGTACACGAGACCCACTAAAAAAATATTCAAAGGGGAATAACTCAAAACCGGAAGCAGCGATTTTACAATTTTTTGTGCTATAGTAAGCTATTATCATTTCCAATAAACCCTGAAAATTTGAATAAAATCTAATGACAAACAAGCGAGATATTACAGTTTAAAGAAACGTCTAGAAGAAAAAGAAGAAGAAAAATAATAATGAAGAATTTCCAACAGAATCAGTACAAGGTCTTCCGTTCGAAACGGAAGACCTTAATAACATTGATCTTTTCAAGAAGTTTTAAATATTTTACTAGCAATACACTATCGGCGACAAGCAGTAATTGAAAGTACTGAAGAACTGACGGGAGTTGATTTCATCGATTATCATTTATTCAAAATCAACGATTTGTGATTTTGCATGGCAGGTAGTATCAGTAATTGAAATATTTCTGAGAAATTGTAAGAATCCATGAAAGATTGAACTCTTGTCTTGTTCAACCAAAAGCTTGGCTGTCTCCGTTTATCTCCGACAAGCAAGAGAGACTCTGTTTTGTTGGATATTAAATGAGACAGCCAAGCGTCTTTTCGAACGAGACTACATTGAACTCTAGCGTAGGAATATACACGACTTTAAAAAATATCTAAACTGTTTGTACAATTTAAAATATTATTTTCATGGTATTAATAAATAAGTTTTCTTGAGAAACACTGCTTCAGAATACATAGCATTGAATTTATCGATTATTTTGAAGAACTTAGTGTTGTCGACGGTATTGATTTGTGCTTAGGTCCAAACACTGTTTCACTTTCGGTTTGCCCGAGAAAGTGCAATGAAGAGTTGATTAAAATCAACTCCCAACAATGGCAATTGTCTCTTAATAATAAAGGTGACCTTAAAACATACTTACTAGGTAGGTTACCAGTATTGTTCTCTTTTCTATCAAAGATGTAACTTCGGAAGAAGCATTTAATTGCTTCTGTCTCATCTTTAGACCATTTAACTGGAAACAATTGACATTAAGAGGTCAGTTTTAAAGTTTACCATTTCAAGGTTCTGTAAAGGTATTGCATTTGACCATTTAGAAAGAAATTGTTTACTCTAAATATCATGTACATGTACATGGTAATGTTATGCACCTATCTATGGGTACATTTAATTATGTATAGGCTTAATTATGTTACTTT
The DNA here is from genome assembly GCA_015776775.1 of Magallana hongkongensis. Taxonomy (NCBI): domain Eukaryota; kingdom Metazoa; phylum Mollusca; class Bivalvia; order Ostreida; family Ostreidae; genus Magallana; species Magallana hongkongensis. The sequence continues at coordinate 240,851 of VIAA01000058.1, read as the reverse complement.
TATGTTATTACAAGTACATGTAATTTGTACACCATCTTTAAAGGCTCTTTGAACTTAGAGAAAATTTCCTCAAAATTAATTGATAATGTAAGATAACTAGAAGAATAGTTAACTAATAAACACGGCAGTTCTTTAGTAGTACACATGTAAGGCATAAAACTTGATTTAGTTATATGTTATGCATCAAAATACTAAATTTATATTCAATACAAAATGACATCAACAATGCAAAAAATAAAACTAAGGCAGTTTTTACATTTGACCTTGTTTAAAATAAAATTGCTAATTCGTCAAATTGTGGATAGAAAGATCCTCCAACAAAGATATATCACCTGAGCTGCTTTTAGTCTTTTTGGCTGTAACTGGGCTTGAAAGAACTTTAGCTCCATCATCGTCTTCAATCTCAAAGGAGCACTCTGTAATAACAATATCGTGAATATCTTACATTGTAAACACTAAGGACAGACATGCATAAAACCTAATGAAAAGAGAAAACGTTATAGATGGGTTTGAATTATATGCAAATCAATGTACCGATGTCATCTTAAATAAAGAAAGAAAGTTATTGAGAAAAGTTTTTATCATTTCAATAATATCACCTCTATTACCCCCACCCCTATCACACACACATACACGCATACGAATAAAAAAAAGATTGATCACCTTGTGGGGAAACATCCAATTCATTTGGACTTCCACTCTTGCAGGGCTTGTACATCAAATCTTCTTCAGGTGCTGTACTTGGACCTTTAGGATGCAACTCCGACACTGACCCTTTAAGATAAAATTTCAAAAATGTTTACAAATACAAAAATTATTTAATGAAAAACAAAAAAAAAAAAACATATGTCCGGTATTCATTTGTGTATACAATTATATGCTTTATATTATCACTTCTGACTTAATGTGGCCTTTTTAGCTTAATCCTTAAATAACTACTATCACTGAGTTAACTAATATTAATACTAATTTCAATATATACCGTATGCCGGAATAGAATATATCAAGTAAGTTAAAGTTTACCTTCATCAACAGAACTCAGCATTTTTCCCATGATGCAAGCTGTTCTAATTCCAAGAGGGCATTGATAGTTCTCTCTATTGATTTGTTCCTCGTGCCCCATGTGCTGAAGAAATATCTTCCTGTTCTCAGGAGACATATCCAGGCTTGCGTATATAGATGATAGCCTGTGTCGCATCTTCGTTGCTGTTATTATGTTGATACCTGCCTCAGCACAAACCTCAGCTACCGCATGCCAACCAGAGCAGTGTGATAAGCCATTTTTTGTCGCAAACAAAAAGGGGTTATCTTCACGAATACCAAACTTGGATCTGTCCTGTTTGAGCACCTGGATTGCTGACATCAAATCATTTTGGATCAACACAGGAACATATTTTTTACCTTTTCCTTTTAAGTAGGCAAGTTTGAAATGTCCCAAAAGGTATTGCTCAGCATGATCTTTTATTTTTTCTAGCTCCTCATCCGGCAGCCATGTCCCTTTTTCTGCCTCCTCCCACTCAGAAAACAGCATCTGTGATGCTTCCTCTCCCCTCCTAGCATTGAACAAGGTTAGACGGGCAACAACTAGGCTTCTTAGATATGCAAAGTTTTTCACAGTGTAATTCTTCAATATAAAAGATATTTCTGTAGCAATAAACTCTTTTAGTTGCAAAACTTTCTGCTCATTGGGTAAGCTTGCTGGTTTTCTGTTCGTCTTCCTTCTTCTTAGTGTCCTGCATAGTTTGGGCCAAATATCCCTCCAGTGTTTTCACAGATCGAAGCAGTACAGCATCCAGGAAGAGCTTTTGGCCATGTTTTTCTTGTTTGTCAGATGTAGTTGTGAGTTGCTTTAAAGCCTCCACTAAATCAAGTAGGTGTTCTCTACGGAACATATCTTCCACCATTCTCTCCTCGCTCCCACTCAAGCTCCGAAAACAAAAGAAAAGTTTTGAAAGTTCTCTCATTTCTGCCATTATAGTTTTCCGGACTTCATCTTGTTTTCCCTCCTCATGGCGACGCAAGTTAAAATGTTTGTATCCTATGAGTTTAATTGTTTTGTTTGTCCGACAGAAATCACCAACTTCTCCTTCCCTAAATCGGTTAAGTATATCCAAAAAACCTTTGTCATTGTCCATATTATAATTCATTACATTCTGAAGCAGCCTAGGTTTTAATGCTTGGGGTGCAGAATCTTTGTGGATTACACATTTATGCTTGAAAAAGTATTTGTTTGAGTAGAAGCCCTTACAGTCACTGCAAACTCTAAGCTGGTCCTCTAGTACTGGTTTTCTTTCCCTCATCTCTGGGTCTAATCCATCTCCGATAAGCTGCAGATTATACTCATATATCCCTTCACGTCTTTTTCCATCGAAAAATTTGTTTTGAATATGGGCTGGTTTGGAAATGATGGACTTTACTTCTGGGTCACTTTTGTGCTTTCTAAGTATGTGTCGCTTCAATTTTCCTCCAGTTATTTGTGATTTGCAGTAAGTGCAAAATCTATTTGGTTTCTGCAAAAAAAATAAAATCATTAATTAATAGTTTACAGTTCCTTAATTGTTAGCTAATCAGTAAAACACCTTTACAACAAAGTGACAGGGATGGGCTACTTTGCTTCATTATAAATGTAATTCGTTATATCCATTAGCTTCAAAACTGTTTAAAACACATGGGGAATGAAAATCATTTCACTATAAGCATCAATTCATTTCAAGTGTTTTGCTATTACTTAGTACAAGTATTACTTAGTATATGTTTACTGTGATGATGAGTGTGCATAGCAGTGATAGATATCTGCATCCATTAATTGCAAACCTTATTTACTTTACTGTGATACCATTTTTTTTATTTGGTGTATATCAATGACTTTAAAACATATTTTATTAAACTGTCTAGCTTAATTTATATCAGGCAGCATCAAAACAATAAAAAGTTAACATACTATTCCATGGCATTGTATCATTAAGTTCATGATTCCTGAAACCTGAAAATTATAAAGCTATACACAATACCACACATTGTTAAAACTTAGGAGCAGGTATTAATACCGACCTTCTTGTTTGAGTTTCCCTTGCCTCTGCTCTTGGTCCTACTGTTGCAGTCTTTCTTTTCATTATTCAATCTGAAAAAAAAACAAAAAAACATTTAGTCAAAAGGGGCAATCCTTTACCTCTATGTCATGTTACAAAATTAAATAAAAATGTAAAAAACCTATTAAGTGGTAATTAAATATATAATAATTAAAATAATTTTTTTTATAATCAAATGAAATTTGAGAGTCATTCGTAGAGTTATAAGCAAGATACAGGGCTTGCAGTTATTTGTCACATAAACAAGGCTCATGCCCTGTTTTTGTTTACATAAGGTCAATTTACCTGTTAAAAATCTTTTTTTTTAACTGGATTTTTTACTTCAACATTCAGAATGTAAACAAAAGCTTTGTTTACAAAGCAAAGAACTGCAAGCTCTGTAGCTCGCTTATAACTCAACGAATGACATTCAAATTTTGGTTGCCTCTAAAAAAAATGCCTTGTTAAAGCATTGTAAATATTCAAATTAAAAAAAATAATTTTTGAACAAAATCATGACCCTGTAACGCTGGTGGTATTAAAGGTACATGTTTTCAATAGTCAAACAAATGCATGAGGTTTTTAAATACTGGGTGTGGATGTGTGATTTACCACACTAAAGCTTTGTTTCCTTTGAATTCCCATATGCAAATGCGGGGGCATTTTACCCAGTTTTAAGATTAAGTGTAAATTTTCCATCACATGTAAATAATCCCTTTTACATTATTGAAAGTTGTACACAGCAAATGTAATTTAACACATTACATTTTTATTGAAGATCACAATAAAAAAAAAGGTATTAAAAGCATACTATCTGAACATTTCTTGAAAGTCAAATGGAATTGTGCACTAGAGGCTGTGTCTAGAGCCTTTGTCACAAGTCACAAAGAAATAACTCCATCTATACATTGCCATTCAAAAGCCAGAGGCCTAACACCTAGCTGCAATAATGTAGCGCTCTTCGGTTTTGTTTTGTTTTTTTCTGTTTTTTTTTTTTTTTTGGGGGGGGGGGGGAGAGAGTAAACATCAGATATAAACAAGAGGCCCATGGGCCACATTGCTCACCTGAGGAACAATAGGTATGATAAAATCAGCTTAATGGAGTCATAATACAAACTATCTGGACAATGTACAATAATACATGTAGATCCTGTATAAAAAAAATCAACATTTTTATCAAAATTCAGATATATAATAAAAATGTTATGTCCTCAAAACTAATTAAATATTTATTAAATAAACAAATCAAAATCAACCTGACCTTATAAATTAATGCACCATACTAAATTACAAATTAAATGCCAAATAAGCATACCTTGCAGTCCCCTCTGTCTATCAGTGAAGCCTTTAACTGAAATAACAAATATAATTGCTATTTAATGTCATGTTTAAATATGACATTGCTTATTCAATTGAGCATATCTTCATTGCCATCAATAAATACTAGGGATGTCAAATCGGACAATTTTTAGTACTCGGTTACTCGGACGTTTTTCCGATCGAGTACCCAGGTACTCAGTAAGAAAGAAAATAAATATGAACAAGTACATTGATAAAGTTCAGTAAAACCTTGGTCTTCAGTTCTTTTAAAATATTTCCAGACCTTTGAAGTCGGTGGCAGCATTTTAGGTCTGTTCAATTTCTCTACTGTGTGCTATCTAATTTATATAATAAACTATATAAATGATGTTCAGTGAAAACAAATCATTAAAGTAAGCTAAAAATAATGGTAGAAGACAGCCAAAGGTGAGAAAAGCTAGGTAACAGGTGTTTGGTCACGATAATTACTATATAAACACTGCCACAGGCGATAACGGTCATTTAGCATATTTAGAGGCGTAGGAAATCCTAATTACTGTATGTACAAGTTCAATGGACATTTTCAGTTTTAAAACCGATGTTTTAATGCATTAATAAATAAATTAGAAATATTAAAAAATATTCATCCGAGTAACCGAGTACCGATTTTAGTATCCGATACTCAGATGTTCGATCGAGTACCCGGTTAACCGGGTACTCGTTGACATCCCTAATAAATACATATAAAGATAAAGCATTACATCATCACAACAAATGTTTATGAATTTCTATCAAATAACTGAAAAAAAATCTAATACCAGTACTTAACAATAACACTCTTAAATCATATAGTACATTATCTATAATAAAATTAATCATAAATGGTACCTAACTTACCTAATTAACAAATGAACTCAATGTCTACCCAAGTTATATGAGTATAACCTGGGTTGGGGCAATTTACGCTTTATAATCTGCGAAAGGGTAAATTGCTCCAACCCAGGTTATACTCGTATAACTTGGGTAGATATTGAGTTCATTCCTTATAATTTAATTTTTTGAAATTTACTGTTCAAATTGAGTCTATTTTTCTTTTAAAAATGATATTAATCTGTTCAAAATTCAAACGTAATGTCAAGTGGATTAGTACATTTTTGATGTTGGTGCATTGTGACGTGTCTTGTGACATGCAAACCAGGTTATGCAAATTTATTTTAATTTTCCTATCCTATTAAATGCTGCGTTACATCCAGCATTAAATTATTGAATATTATATTGGAAAGAAAATTATTTTATTGATTGACGCTCCGTCTTCTCATTCAAGAAATACAATGAACGAACTAAAAAGACATAACAGCAAAGAAGGATTTTGCACTGAAGTTTACAATTTTATCTAATATAATAAAAAAAAAACCCTCCAGACAAAATTGTTTTACATGTTTCGATATAGACTTCTGTATGTTTGGAACTAATTAATCACAGAGTTTAAAGGCCAGGGCTCTAACTTTTTTTCCTACTTGTCAATTCGGACAAGTGACCAAGATATTTACTTGTCCGAACTTCAACTTCACTTGTCCAAACAATTTCAGTATTAAAGATCAAATATTGTCAACTTGAAAACTACAGTTCTGTATTACTAAAATAAAGTCATTTATCGATTATTCTTGCCATAATTAATAACCTGACTTCTTAAATGGAAACTTAAAGTGTCTTTTCTAAATGTATTGGTTCCATATAACATTAAACATGATTTCTCAGCTGTGGCTTTGTCATGGCAAATTACAAGACATTTTAAATTTTAAAATACATGTAACTCTTAAATTGATTTCTCATCTGTTTTTTAAACTAAACATAAAAAGTCATCATAGTCTATAAATGATGAATGAAACCTAATGTAAATTACATTTCTTTCCATAATCCTTTTAAGTTTATCTTTGCTACCTATTCTTCCTTTCTTTTTGATAACATGTGTGTTTGGTACTGTGTAAGAACTAAGATCCACATCTTTACAGATCAATATTGAAAGTTGTTTGTAATTAGTGAACTTCAATCCCGATCAAGAGTAACTCAATTGATTCAATTTGAAGTCAGGATCAAATTCAAAATAACTAATCGATAAACTTATAACGGGACTACAGATAAACTTATCACAAAACTTTCTTTACTTTTTAAAATGTTGGAGACTTCTTTACATAAAAATGCACTTGTCCAGTCGGACAAGTGGCAAGCAATATTCACTTGTCCGTATATTTTTTAACTGGTACCGGACAAGCGGACAAGCGTTAATGTCGAGCCCTGCTTAAAGGATTCAACCTTTAAATCATAATCAAATACCAACAAAACAAATGCACTAGATGCAAATTTTCCATTACCAAATAAGAGCTAGTTTTGCCCCACAACAGCAAATATTTCAGAACTGGAGAAAAATACACTCAGACATTAACGTACCAAATAATAAATACAACTGACCAGTATTCATCAACGCATGCATTAATAGTTGTACATAATTACATTAACATACCATTCGTTTTCCTCTTGACAAACTCGCCATTAGTCTACAAATTCAAAAAATCATGGTATTATTATAAGCGACTATTATTAATGTTGAAATGTGTTTGTTTTTCATAAAAGAGAGAGAAAAATAAATATTGAAATGTTTTATCAAAAGTTGGAGAGAGAGAGAGAGAGAGAGAGAGAGAGAGACAGAGAGAGAGAGAGAGAGTTGAACTTGATATATAGTCTACCATATTATCATATGTGCATGTTCTAGTGAGAACATACATTAAATTTGTAAACAACAAAATATCTTACAACCATCAATCATTTATATGTATAAAACATGTCATGTTATTCTAACAAATCAACAATTACAGGGAAAGGGGGTGCACATTACCATTAAAATACAAGTTATAAAAAGTAATTTTAAAAGTGTTGCTACATTGGTCATGCTTTTGGATTGAATGTTCTTGCGAGCACATTGTACACAAAGCTGTGCTGTGTAATTAAGACGTATACAGGTATCTCATAATATCGCGGTACTTATTTTTTTACCTAAAGAAATATACCAAGTTATCATTTTCACATGTCATCAGTGTTGTTCAAAAAGCTTGTATTAGACTAGCTTTTCTGAGGAACATCAATTTTCCAACTTACGTAATTTATTTTGTATGCTATTTTAAAATCACAAGTTTTATTCACCTTCAACATTAGAGAGTTCTATTGTATAGCGGGAAATCTGGAAGCCTGGTTCAGTTATAACGGACAGTTTTTATTTTTTACAAATAAAATATGATTCTTTATGAAAGCAAAGTCACTTAAACTGGTTAGGGAATGAAATATACATTATATTATGCGTTTTATTTAGTGTTTTTTTTCATCAGATACATTGTTGACTTTTGAACTTGCTTTCTCTACGGAATTTTTTTTTATTTGTGAGAAAAATAATATTTGCCGATATATTTAACAACCTTCTTTGCAGTTTGTGCATAAACTCATTGTGGAAAATCGCGGAAAAAACGGGAATCCTATTTTTTGGAACATACCGCGATACAACGGAACCCACGATATAATGAGAAGAGAGTAAACAACGTGGAATCTGCAGACACATTGTTTACGTTATTATTAATCATCAAAAGGCTAAAATTGTTACATACCTGATGATATCCGGAAAGCCAAACGAGAGCGATAGTGAGATGTCACGTTTGTAAATGTAGGGTGTGCATCCCGGTTCTAAACATAGACGCCTGACTATGGTGGCAGGGGATAGTTTCGTACTAAAGACCCGGTCAAATTTCTTAAAAATTAGTGATAGGTGCTGTTTGATGAGATATTTTATGAATAAAAATGAATGAAGTAATTATCAGATACATTTCCTGTATAGCAGAGTGCTTGCTGAGAAAAATGATGTGCAATATGTAGGTGTCACTATGATGCTTAGGATAGACATAGATGCAAATGCGAAACTAATACATGCTGTGAGATGCTGAGGAAATTCCGCTGGTAAGCAGTAGGGTTTAGGAGAAGGTCTGTATCTCAGAACGAAGGTGATTGACCCCAGATCAATTGGTGAAATTTCATCAGGGCATACAATTATCTACCAAATGCTTTGTAATTTATCTCCCTCGCTCGGGACTGGGAGGGGCTGTAGGGGTGCGGATGAGGCCCAAATTTTGAAAAATCAAGCCAAAATCTTGCAGGGTCCCCAGTGTGTTTTTAGTGCATCTGCACTGCAATATGTAGATTACATGCTCTGGGTGGGTCTATAATTTAAGCTAGGGGTATATGAAGTGTAATTAACCAGCCCTCATGAAACTGTCCCCCCTTATTTATTTACATTGACCTCAAGTATATGTCTACCCCCTCGGTACATGTTAGGCACTAAAAAAAACTGTCCCCTGCCACCTTCAAGGTGGCAGGGGATAGTTTCGTACTAAAGACCCGGTCAAATTTCTTAAAAATTAGTGATAGGTGCTGTTTGATGAGATATGTTATGAATAAAAATGAATGAAGTAATTATCAGATACATTTCCTGTATAGCAGAGTGCTTGCTGAGAAAAATGATGTGCAATATGTAGGTGTCACTATGATGCTTAGGATAGACATAGATGCAAATGCGAAACTAATACATGCTGTGAGATGCTGAGGAAATTCCGCTGGTAAGCAGTAGGGTTTAGGAGAAGGTCTGTATCTCAGAACGAAGGTGATTGACCCCAGATCAATTGGTGAAATTTCATCAGGGCATACAATTATCTACCAAATGCTTTGTAATTTATCTCCCTCGCTCGGGACTGGGAGGGGCTGTAGGGGTGCGGATGAGGCCCAAATTTTGAAAAATCAAGCCAAAATCTTGCAGGGTCCCCAGTGTGTTTTTAGTGCATCTGCACTGCAATATGTAGATTACATGCTCTGGGTGGGTCTATAATTTAAGCTAGGGGTATATGAAGTGTAATTAACCAGCCCTCATGAAACTGTCCCCCCTTATTTATTTACATTGACCTCAAGTATATGTCTACCCCCTCGGTACATGTTAGGCACTCAAAAAAACTGTCCCCTGCCACCTATTTTACCTATAATAAGTCAATTCGTACATAGAATAGTCGGCTATCTTTCCACTATACAAATGAAAAAGAACAACTGATCTTAAGTTGCTTTTAATTTATTTAGGCTAAGGTAACAAAGGGTACATGTACATATGTCTACATTACGTACATAATTAATTTAAAACAATATTACTGGTACATAATAGTAACATAGAAAATTCTTCATGTCGATCTATTTACATATAAAGCGACATTCTTCGATTAACTTGTTTGTCCTTTTTTAATAAACTATATAATAACTGGGATTTTCAGCCTTTTTTACTTTGAAAATGCTATTTTTTGGAATTGGGAAAATTTTATCGACATTTTCATGAAGTTGGGAGAAATCATACGTTGCATACATCATGATTTCTGACTTTATTATGGAAAATCAAAGAGCTAGACTTTTAAATAGAATATCTAACTTCACAATATAATCTATTTGTGTAATATTTCTATATTTAGTTATTAGAACAAGTCTTTTTCCCCTGAAATGAACACGTTTAACACTGGTCATAAAAGTATTACATTAAGAACTTGAATCTATCAAACATCGCCTTTAAAATTGATAATGTATTTTTCTTTTTTAAATAGTTCATAACAATAACCTTTTACTTATATATCAGTCTAGTGTGTGGTAAAAAAAAAAACATGCCTCATTTACAGTATAGGCTTCTACAAAATTACGATGTTTTAGAAACACAGAGGAAAATCGGATTAAAAGTTGGCGATGTTTACAGCGTGTCTTGAAACTTTTATGACTGCAGTTTTGCTAAATGAGTTTAATCATTTGTTAATAGAGAACATTTATGGCCATTTTGGTTATTTCACGAAGTATTTTTTAAATAAGAAATAAACATAAGGACTATTTTCCATGGGGGGAGGGTACTGCTATACTATAAATTTGGACAGCTGTTGAACCTATTTCCAATGGGGAATGGGGCCGACTTTTGCTCCGGAGGAGGTACTGATAAATCCTTAAATTACATATGACATCAAACGTACATGGGAAAATGAAAATTATGCTTTTATTATTAACTTCATTTCGAATGTCCTCGAAGATGAATCAACAATGGGTGTAAAATAGTCAAGTTGCACACATTATCGCCCTATTTCTTTTATATTTAAAAAAACTTAATAAAAAATAACATAATTTTGTTTAATTGTAGTAGGATTATCAAAAGTACTTACCATAAAATAGCTTTGATCCCTGAAGGCAACACGCTGGCGTTAAACATTGTTAAAAGGTCAATTGTTTTAACCCGAGACGTTCCGAGAGTACTCGGAACAAATGGCGGAGAGCACTTGCCAAAATGTTCAAACATGGTCTAGAAATTATCGACTTTTTTCCTAGTGAGGCTTTATACATAAAAAGTGAAAAAGTATTTTAAAAACAGGTTCATTTAGAATAATTAAAGGCTAAACAAATTATATATGTTAGATTTTTTGCAATATTGCAAGTTTTCTTCGGTCTCCTAAATGCAGAAAAATAGTCTTTGCAAATTATACAGTGGAGGCAGATTGAATTCCTTTTTACGAAATAATATAGACAAAAGGCAACTATTGGACGTCAAATGATAGACACATTGATGCATTTTAGGCAAAGACACACCGTTCATTGATTTAAAGATAAGCCAATTACATTTTAGACAAGGTCAAAATAATACGGAGACCAAAATATGTCTCCCTCATCTACTAGTCTCCCTAATAAAGATAAAATAATACAATCGGTCTACCAAATGCATAAGTCAGGTATATATATATATATATATATATATATATATATATATATATATATATATATATATATATATATATATATATATATATATATATATATATATATATATATATATCGTGCTTTAAGTATCATGTTATTTATGAATATTATTTTTTTAGTGTAACTGTTTACTTGTATCGTATTTAAGGCTTACCATATTTGATGTAATTTGTTGTTTGTTATTAAATAGTATCCAAATCGTACATTGACGGACCAGAACCACTGAATATTGATATAATTTCGATCATAATTCATACCATGACGAATAGAAAAAAAATATGTGTTCAATCAGATAATGTTTTGTTATACGACATGGTCATCCTAATAATACTGTTATTTTCTCATCCTCTTTTATTCATTGTTTTGTTAGCTCACCTGAGCTGAAATTTTAAGTGAAATTTTCTGATCATGTTTGGTTTGTCGTCCGTCCGTCTGTTCATCTGTCTGTCCGTCTGTAAACTTTTCAAATTTTCGACTTCTCTTTAACCACTAGACTATTTTCAGCTTAGCACAAAGAATTGCTGGGTAAAGGAAGTTCAATTTTGTTAAAATGAAGGTTCATTCGCTATGTTTAAGGGAACTAATTACGAAATAATGAAAATGTGTTTGTATTTTTCAAAACTCTTCTTTTCAAAATCAATTTTGCCAGAAAAGCTGTAACTTTTGTTAAAACACCCTTAGGTAGCGTACAACCAACTATGTTCAAATCGAAATCCAAGGGGGTAAGGTGGGGCCACAATGGGGGGGGGGGGTCGAGATTTTATGAAGGAATATAAAGAAAAAAATCTTCAAAATTTTCTTATCAAAATCAATGGACAGAGAAGCTGTAAATTGTGTGGAAGTATCCTCGGGTAGTGTAGATTTACAAATGTTCAAATAATAATCTCAAGGGGTAGGGTTGGGCTACAATAGGGAGGGGGGTAAAATTCTTACCTAGGAATATGTAGAAAAAACTTTAAAAACCGTCTTCGCATAAACTAATCGAAACTCAAATGTTATTATATATGCAAACATCTGGACATTTCTTGATCCTAATTGTTTAGATTGTGGCCCCTGGACAAATCATTTGCTACACAAGGGATTCAAATTTTCATGTAAAATTATATTTATATGAACATTATTTAAGATCTTAATAAAAGTGCAATGCTAATTCTCAATATGTGATATGACTCTGAAAGCATCTAGTTACAGGAAAGGGGCCCAATGTATAACATTATATAAATAATGCCTGTTTGGGAGGGAAACAGTTGAAATTGACACTGTCGAGGAAACCATTGTCAACCGACGCGAAGTGGAGGTCGACAATGGTTTCCTCGACAGTGTCAACTTCAATCGTTATCCTCCCAAACAGGCACATTTTTTTATTATACTGAATGTCTTAATATATAGATTTTTACTGCTTTTATATAGAAATGTCGTGAATTCTACGGCGAACCGTACGCGCATAAGTTACGCGCATTTAACAATTCGTTGTGTTACCCGTTGCTATGCGTGTTGCAATCGCCGCTGAGGGTAATAGAACGTATTATCAACTGCGTCTAAACCAATCAGATTTAACAATCAGTATTTAACACGAAAGTATAATAAAAGAAAATATTTATTATTATTGACAAATGGTAATACCCTTTATATGACGTGTGTATTTTTATTTTATTTAAGTCTTTTTATCTACATGTAAATCTTTATATGTTTATTGTTTCTGTTTGTCCGTCTGAAATGTTTTGACAACAAGTGTTATGTAATAGCAGGTGCTACGTCTTGGTCTTATTTGCTAAATTTAACTGTCCTGTGTTATGCAAAAAAATTAACCAATCAGAAAAGCCCCAAAGGTCGCGTATCTGTTTGTCTCTGGGTCAATGTTCTATTTTTAAATCGATTCTGAGAATTCGATAAGATTTGACCAATCAGCGTGGCTTCTCCGATCACGTGACTTTATTCTTATTAAATAAGATGAGAAGCCACGCTCAAATAGGCTAAAAATTATTTTCGGCAAAAACCCTAAATCCACCCTTTCTTCCACCTTAGGTTATTAATTTAACTTCTAATATGTTTTATAATGTTTGCGTTTTTTTTATATTTTATATATCCCACCCTTTTTTGATGGTTGCCGTATCAGGGTCATACTTTTCTGTTTTTTATGTAGGGGGTCAGATGCCCTATTATATGTTGCCAAATATTTTGAAAATGTATTAGCGGTGTTTTTCTAGTCCCGTCTGATCCCCTAAATATTACTGGGTTTTTTTTTCTTTTTTTACATTGTTGTCATTTATTTGGAAAAAATGGCCTATTTTCATTTTTAACTATGTTATGTGCTTCTAGTTTTATCAAAATATCTAGTGCAGTCGCCTTGCCTCTTAACAACAAAGGATCATAAAATATATGAAGGCAATCTTTGCAATGTGTTTATTACAGGATTTATTTTACTACATTGCCCAGATATTCAGCTTACATTCAGTTAGTTTCACAGTATTTTATTATTTTGTATTTCAAATTGCAAATGATCTATCAAAAAATTACATGCGAAATTTTTTTTATATACACAAGGTGGACTCGTACAAATTAAGTGACCCGTTGTTCTCCTTTCATGCTAAATAATATGTGTACATGTTTTTTTGATTTCGAATGACTGAAGGGAGTAACTTTATTCTAGGATAATAAGTAGAGTTAGTTATTCTCAAGAAAGATTGCAGAGCATTTTTTTAAAAAGCTGATGTAATTTTAACAAATCTAGTGTTTTAGAGGGTTTTTTTAATATTTGCTATTTGTAATTTTTGAACAATAAGGGCAACATTTTTCTCTTGATACCTTGCTGGGTGCTATGATTTATTTATTGTTCATACGTTGTTTTGTGTTCGAAGTTTATTTATTTATCTGAATAACTTCCCATTTCAAGTGTTTTGTCAAGTAATTCATGTAACAAAACAGATATCAATGTTTACTACTTTCTAATATGATACTTTGTTCTAAAATTTGTACATCAATAATTCTCAATAAAATAGTCACATACTATTAGTTTTTTAGAACTGGTTTAATATTTATTGAACCTTATTTAAAAAACGCTTTAAGCAAAACTAGACAATCAAAACTACCTTTACATCCGTTGTAGCCAATAATACTGGTTTCCAAATGAAAACCGAAGTGTAAAGATTTTAAACATTATTGTTGTAAGACAGAGATTGTAAGAAAGTTCTATAAATATAATGAGAAAAAACTTCAAAGCCATTTCAGTGCTAAGTCTTAAGAAACCTTAACCGTGTGAACCCAACTGCCACCCTCAAAATACCTAATGTCTGTCCTTGTAGACATGTACAGTGTATGCCACTGTCATTTCCTTTTCATGTCCCGTTATCTCCTTTCTGTCTCAGATTGCTCGCTCGGGTATACATAAATGTTCTCAACATAACTGTTATTTGGTTTGTTTATTAAATATACCGTTGGTAAAACTATTTTAGAATATGTCAAATAAAATCAAAAAATAAAATTGTTCGTGCCCATTTGTAGACTTTGATTCTTTTGTCTTTAAAGACCAAACAGTTTACATGTACAGCTCCGAATTTTAATCAAATTTAAAAATAATGACGCCAGAATTATTGACGTGGACGTTCTAACATGCCCAGGCCAGGAACTTCGGATTTTGTATCATAGCAACGCCATTATGTACATTACAATAAAATCCAACGAGTAGATATGACAATTTGCTTTTCTAAAATTTACAACAATAATTACATAACACTAAGCATTGTTAAAATATAGGTTGGAAATGATAACCATTGTTTTGTATATATATCTGCTTTTAACCTCTGCTGCACCTGTGCTGCGTCCTCAAAAAGAACCTGCTACCAAGAGTTTCTTTAACAACGCAACGTCGTCTTCATTCGAAAATAGATGGGGTCAAAAGTGCAGCGCATTAAGGTATATATTGTTTCTAGTCACTGATAAAATCATAGATAATCGCTAGACTTGCCGGTCGCCTAGACTCAACAAATGTCCTTCTTCTTTAGAATCACTGGTTGTTGACGATAAAGAGCTTCTCATGCAGATACCCTCTTCGTAACGCTACAGACTATTAAACAACCCGTACATGAAATATGTCTGGAGAGTAGCCTCAGCAAAGTTAGCCTCTTACGTCGGCGCATCCTAAGCTTACATGTACCACGCTGTCTCTTGCGCTATGCTTAAACAACGGGGGGGGGGGGGGGGGAGGTCCAATTCGTGGTGCAGCACATGCAAGTCAATTGCAGGGTGATTACTCAAACAGGTTAACTGTTTCTGTTTCAGAATGCACTCAGTGCAACGCGGCCTGCTCTCTCTCTCTCTCTGTCTCTCTCTCTCTCTCGTGTAGAAAAAAATCAGAATATGATTTTTAGGAGATGATTTTTCCAAATTTGATTTGTCTAATAGGTTCACTAGCCCCTACGTAGGTATAAGAAATGGCATGCAAGCAAACCGTGTTAAAACAACTAATATTGTTCATTGATATTGGTGGTGTAAATATTGTAATCCTTCATGTGGTATGCGCATGCTTCTTTTGCAATTCATTCAATATTAATAAATCGATTTAATTAAGGGTTTTGCATAATATTTTCCTGAGCAAAGATTTCCTAATTGGTATAAAAAGACATAATTTTTAAGTGATTTGATAAGTACAAAACCGGTTGTCTAAGATGGTTCTTGCAAATAATTAAGGCCATTTGAGATTGCTTATTCAGAAATCTTCCGGGTTGAAAATAGAATTAAGTGCTAGGAATCATATCATTTCTTTCACTTTTTTATGTTCTAGTGATTACGATTAGTAAGGTTTTATTGCAGTTGATTTGTTCTTACATTCTGCAAACAGCAACATTCTAAACGTACTACAGACTGTCAGTTACATTGTAAAACAATACAGTCTGTATACCTTATCACGTCTGTCGACTATGCAAGTCACTATGACTCCTTCATTGCTTATATCAATCACAAATTTGTACTTTAATAGTAAAATTATTGCGCAAATTGCTAATTACTTGCTTATATACAAACTTTACATTAGAAATGTTAAATGCAGTGATCCTGAATACACAAAATGATTAAGAATTGAAAGACATACTAATTTATCAAAAATGAATGAATGGTTATCGGTTTAAATTCATATTACATATACTTTTAATTTCATCTGAATTTTTTTTTCTGTAACATTCTGAATTGAAAACATTATATAATTTATTGAACTTGATACTGAAGATGCTTTGCAAATAATGAATTGTATGATATAATGTATATGATATGCATGTATAATGTAGTCCCTGTTATTTAAATCAAGTGGGTTGCTATTGTGAAATTTTTTTTTTTTTTTTTTTTTTTTTTTTTTATTGGGTTTTTCATTTCACAACATATGTACATATGTAACATAATAATGATTGTAACATTTTTATAAACATATTACATAGTCTTTATACTATTTCTACTTAATAGTACAGTTTTGTATATTTCATATGAAGTGAAGCTGATTTTGAGAGAGAGAGAGAGAGAGAGAGAGAGAGAGAGATAGAGAGAGAGAGAGGGAGAGAGATTATGCAGGTGGATTACAATACAAGTATAGACTATGCTATACTGAAAACAAATGAAATGATATGAGGGTTCACATCGATCAAAAAAACAAAAAACAGAAAAATTAAACTTATCTCTATAACTACAATTTTTCACAGATATTCTGCCAGTGGCTTTCGTATTCCTTATAATTACATCTTTTCAACAGCAAATATTTTTCAGTTAAGATTCTTTCTGTTATGACCTTTTTCAAGGCATGTATATTTGGTGTCGGATTACTTTTATATTTACATGAAAAAATATATTGCTTCACAATAAGAGCTATCAGGTTAAAAAATTTATAACTTTCTTTATTTTTGTATTTTCCAAAAAGAACTGATTGAATATCAGATGTAATCGAGATTTCAAACTGTGTAAAAATCCACTCTTCAACATCACACCACAATTCTTTTACTATGTTACATTCATAAAATAAATGACCAATACTTTCTTCATCTTTTTTACAAAAGGTGCAAACAGCAGATTCTGCCTTTTTTATATTAAAAAGATATTTATTTGTAGGGACAATCCTATGAAGTATTTGATATTGCAGCCAATGTAGTTTTGATTCCTGTGTACACTTAAAAGGGAGTTCAAAAATTCTACTCCAAGAAGTTTGTGAATAGTTATAACCCTTTTCTCTCCATTTTGATATTGATGTACATATTTCTCTTTTTTTGTCTAATAGTATGTTGTACATGGGTTTACAACCTTTACAAGTATTAATAAACAATAGAATATGATTAGGGACAATTGGTCCATATTGTAATGTGTTCTGTAGGTTTGGTAAGTGTATATCTTGTGTATGTAGTCTGGTTGTAACTGCAGTTCTTAAACTTGCATACTCTATGAAATTTGTCTTTGGATTAATGTGTTTCAATTCATCAAAGTTTCTAAATGTTCCATCTATATTAAGCAGATCACTAACAAAAATAAATCCTTTATTAACATAACTTTTGATAAATATTGATTTATTGTCTATGGTGATTTGGGGATTGTGCCATATATTATCATTTATAATTTGGGGTCTACTAAGTGGCGTTTGTTCAATTATTTTTAACCAGCTGAGGAGCACTTCTTTCCAAAAAGAATTTTCTAATTTTTTACATAGAAGGTACGAATAATCAGGACCATTTCTCCATATTTCAGAGATACTAATTTTCAAAATTGATTCTAAAAGCTTTACCCATTTTGTATCAGTTTTAATTAGTCTTCTCATCCAGGTAGCTTTGAGTGCTGTGATAAAATTTCCATAATCAACCATTTTGAGACCCCCATGATTATAATCTTGTATAATTGTACTTTTCTTTACTTTATGAACTTTACAGCCCCATAGGAAATGAAAAATATCATGTTCAAAAGTTTTTAGGTATTCAGTTTTTGGGTTGGGTAATGCTAGTATCAAATGATTTAGCTTTGGTGTTATTAGTGTCTTGATTATCGTAATTCGACCAATTGGTGTTAATTTTCTTAACTTCCACTGATTTATCAATCTTCTAATTTCAGACAATTTTGGTAAATAATTTAATTCTTCCATTTCATCTAATTTAACTGAAAATTTGATACCTAGAAGCTCAAAATTTAAATTGTTCCAACTAAGTTTCCATCGTGAATGATGAAATACATCTTTTCATGGAAACTTTCTTCATTTATAATTTCTCTTTTCTTATACAAGTGTTCATAAAAAGATTTAGTTTCTTTTAATATTTTCATTTGATCGAAAATAACCGACCCATCATCTTTTTCAATATTTGGTATTTGTTTACTTATGTAGTTCCTAGTCTCTAGGTTAATGAAATATTTGGACGGCTTTTCTCCCTCGTCAATCCATTTAGACTTTGACCTGATACATTGACCTTTTAATTTATTTTTTCTTATGTTGAGAAGCTCATCTTGTTTGTTCGATAGTAAATCTAAGGAGTTTTCCGTGAAGTTCTGCTCAAGACATGTAATCTCATTTTCTAATTCCTTTTCTCTTTCATTTGATTTTTTTTTCTTAAAAGCAGAGTATGAAATGGATTTACCCCTTATTTCAGTAAGAAGAATATCTATAAAAAGTTGATCATCAATTATAAATTGGATATCTTCATTTCTTATATTATCTAAATTATCTATATTGTATATAGGACAAACATATTGTCTTTTTACTTCCCTAATTATTTTTTTTATAGAGTTAATATATATTGTATCAACTAATAGGGAATTGTTGAATTTCCAAAAGCCTTTCCCATTCATAAATTCATTTACTTTAAATTCAAGAATTACTGGGGAATGATCTGAACGATAGCTATTTTCAAATTTAACATGTGGTACTCTATTTGTTAGAGTTTCAGATATAAGGAAAAAATCTAATCTGGCTTGTTTTATAGGACTTTTCCTTCTCCATGTGTATCTTTTTAAATTTGCATTATTTTCCCGAAATATGTCCACAAGATTAAATGTCTCCACTAATTTCAAAACTTCTATTCTTGCTTTTGGGTTATTCAGATGTTTATAATTCATAGAGTCTAAGTCTTTATTCATTACTAAATTGAAATCACCTCCAATTATAATATGTTGTGTATTAAGATAAGAGTCAATTTTATTCCTTAATTCTGAGTAAAAATTTGGTGTATCTGAATTTGGGCCATATATATTTACCAGTAAAAGGTGCATATTTTCAACAGTAGTGTCTAATATAAGATAATTACCACTATCATCTTTATCTATGTTATGTACTTTACATTCAAAATTGTTATTTAAAAGAATTGCCACCCCTCTAGAGTTTGTTCTGAATGAGTTAAAGAAAGATTTAGTTCCCCATTGAGATTGTATCAACATTTCATCTTTTTCACTAAAATGTGTATCTTGCAAGAAATAAATATTGTGGTTTTTTATTTTAAGATTTCTGAAAACATCTTTCCTCTTATGGGAGTCATTAAGCCCTTGGCAGTTTACTGATAGTATTTTTAACTTGTTTTCTTTAAGTGCTTTGTTGTCCATTAGGATTATTTAATAATATTTTACCCCTGCAGAAGACAGTTAAAAGAGATATATAGTGTATAGAAGAGAAAAAAGTGCTATGACATAGCAAAGGTGTTGATTCGGCGCATGAATTGGTTTTGTTTATCATTTGTAAACATTGGCATGCTATACAGCTGCCGATAAACCTGTATATGTTAAAGTTATGTTCAGGTAGAGTTAAAAAAAGTTTGAAAAATAATACATTTTATGGAAACGGACAGGAAGTATCAAATACATTCCCTCCTATTTTAATAAGAATATATTTAAGGGAGACAGGCTGCATTGTATAAAATATTATCCTATGCAAACGCTAGTGCAAATTTACAATCCTGCAACCTATCAATCTAGTAATAGAGTAAAAAAAAATAAAAATGCACAGTCAATAATTAACTCGGAAAAGGAGAATGCATTTTCTACCACCTAAGGACTAGTGGCTGAATATGTAAGGTTTAATAAACAAATAGAAATGGATAAAAAAAAGGTAGAAATCATACCTCGTTAGAGCAAATCAAACCGGATGTTGGTATGTATGCGGTAAAAATAGAACCGATACAAATACTTCCGGAATACAAAACCGAACAAGCCCATAGACCAAAAAATTTCCGGACTGTAATTTTGTTTAAAAAAAAGAAGAAAAAAAAACATCAGAAGCATGGTTAGTAAATTCGGAAATACAAAAAATGAGTATCTCTATTATAAGTAAATTAATCAATTCACGGGTAGATAAAAAGTAGCTCATTAAATTCCGGAATGTTTTGAAAAATCAAAAACATGTTTCAGAAAATTAATACAATCATGTAGATAAATACAGAAAAAGTATATATATGAATAGATAAATACGATTTCAATCAGTTGAAGAATTAATTAATAAATCCAAAGCACGTAAAATATGATTACATCAGTGAACGGAATGTCGAAGAGAAAAACTCGCATGTAAGTACATGTATGTAGCAGTGTACGAACTTGCATTCAACGTCAACACATTTTGGCTAGGACGGATTTATGTTTTTCCCGGCGCTCAAACCCGCATCAACGATATGGGTGAAGCGACGCATACCGATTTTGTTTCCGAACCATCTGGAGACCACAATCAGCGCGTTCTGGATTCCGTTGTCGTTCATGGCGCTAAGCAGAGTTCTCCCCGCCCCATGCTCGCCGTCATCTTCAGAACCCTCATGTACCATACCATCACTGCCTGCGAACCGGTAGGCGTACACATTGTGACTTGCGCTGGATATTGTTGGCAGCCTGAGTATTTCGATCAGCGACTCTTTGACCTGTTTGTACGAATTCACTGCCGTGGCGTGCGACTCGAACCGGTTTTGGTTGTCTTCAATGTGTTTGCCCTTGTTTACCGTTATCTTCACCTGGTCACCTGAGATGACATCCTCGGCTGTTGGTCTATTTCCTGTTTTGTCCCGATAAACGTTTCCACTTTTGGTGAAAATCAGCTTGTCTCCTTTTATTTTTGTTTCTACATTTTTGGCTGAGTACTTTTTTTGGATATCGTACAGACGTTTCCTTTTTTCGCGTATTTCTTCGGGTTGTTGGACAGCCAATCGGATATGGGATTTCTTTTCTTTTAAGACCCTCACTCTACTCATTACTTTGTCTTTGTGAGTTTTATATCCAAACTGGATACAGATGGGTCTTGGATATTTTCTCTTGTGCGTAGGGTCTTTTTCTCCCAGTCTAAAAAGGTTGAGAATATGGAACGAATCAACTTCTTCCACGTTAGATCCAGTTCCTGCATAAAAGCATCCCTTACGGCGCTTGCCAGATTTTCGTTTGGTTTTTCATCGAGCCCACTTATTATCACATTATTTTCCATTGATCGAGATTTTAATTCAAGAATTTGTTTCTCTTGTACATTAACCCTAAATTCTAGTTTAATGACATAGTCTTTGAGGCGGCTAATCTCTCTGGACATAATTTCTTGTGAATTATTTATTTCAGTTACCGAATAAACAGTATCATTAGCTTGTTCTTGAACTAGCTCTAGACGCTCTTGAATGCCATCTCGACCCTGGACTTCTTTTGCGAGTTCGTCCATTTGACGACCTTGACTGTCTAGTCTCAACATGAAATTTGCAAGAGTGTTTTGAATATTGGATATGCCTGACATAATCTCATTAAGTTGGTATCCTTCTGGACCGCCGTTTTCTTTTCCATCAGTAGAATCCATACTGTTGTGAAAATTCTTATATCATTTTGCACAATTAATAAGTGATTACTTATGGAATATTGTAATTTTTTCCGTTTTTACAACAAACTAGCAATATATTACATCTTATCAAGAATTGACAATAAATATATATATGTTGTAAAAAATATGCTTGAACCGACTGTATTATTATTCTTCATTTAAATTTTGTCGTTTTTCTGTCAAATTATATTCAGGATATGAACATTGAAGTTTTTCTTCTAAATTGACCTTGAAAAAAATATACGTCTTTTGATTTGTAATGTAAGTTTAAGTTAAAATCCAAAAGTTGTAAACACTAAATTGAATTTTCTTTTCTTTAGACAGGATGGACAGTTGTTGATGTGTCTTGGCAAGATGTACATTTATCCATCTCAGGAAATGGACTTCATAACATTCTTCACGTGATCGAACTTCTTCACAGGCTACCCTCTACGGGCGTATTATATTATACAGCATGTAACAAAATGAAATTACTAAAGACATGCTGTAGACATATGTTATCCAACACATCTGAATGATTGCATGTTTTATGATAAACTGCAGTCCCCAGCCATCAGTGAATTTGACCCAAAAGAAGCAATTGACAAATGAATTGTTATTATCTAATTGAATGTGAAGCATTGGAGCAAATTTTTTTTTTAATAAATGATTATGATTGAAATTAAATAACTAAATTGATAAAATTTAATAATTGAAAAACAGCTTTAAAATACAATCCTAATTCTTTGAATATATTATTAAATTTTGCATTTCAGTTATCCCTATCTGTACAAAGAAGAAGACGCACATGAACAAATAGAGAGAGAAAACGAGAATGAAATAGAAATGAGAGGACATGAAAGTTGAGAGAGAGAGAGAGAGTGAGAGAGAGAGAGAGAGAGAACTGAAATAAATAATAAAATGTTAAAAGCAGAGTCTGAAGAGGATTTAGAAGAGTCAGACTATGAGCAAGATCAAACTGAAAACGAGAGAGAAATTAGAAGCATTGTGTTCGAGATGGAGATTAAGAATGAAATGTATTGAATTGGATAATAAAATTCAAATACTATTTTTGGGAGTTGATTTTTAATCAACTCTCCTATGCAGTCACTCGGACAAACCGAAAGTGAAACAGTGTTTGGACCTCAGCACAAATCATTGCTCCTGACAAGACTTAGTTCTTGAAAATAATTGATGAATTCGATGTAATGTATGCTAAAGCATTGTTTTTCAAGGACACTTATTTACAAATACCTTTAAAATAGTCAGATTTTAAATGGTACGAACAATTTAAATATTTTTTGTAGTCGTACATGTATGTATTCCTACGCCAGAGTTCAATATAGTCTCGTTCAACTCGACGTTCGGCTGTTTCCGTAAACCCTTGTCGGAGATTTATGGTGTCAGCCGAGCGTTTGGTTGAACGAGACTAGAGTTCAATATTGCTTGGATCCATACATTTTTCGAGAAATATTTCTACCACTGATACATAGTTTGACTGAATTAATTTTATCTTTAAATATTATTTAACATGATTCATATGGAAGTTTCTCGACATTCTAGTCGAAAATGTTCAAAAATTCATATTAAAAAAATATGCGTAATTCAAATCAGAAACTACGTATACATGTACTTGTCATGCAAATTAACATATCATTAAAAACATCGACAAAATCAACTCCCGTCAGTTCTTCAGTACTTTGATTCATCTTTTTATTACGTTTTGTTTTTGATAGATAGAAATATGTCCGGACTGACAAACTTCATATGGTAGTAAGTCCAAATTACTGACAGCTAAAAAAAAAATCAAGATATCCGTTCATACGTCATAAACAATTTTGACGTAAGGATTTGCATTCCATTTGATAATTCGCATGGAATGTATCGGAACTTTAAAAGTAAATTATAATGAATCAGCAATACAATCGCTTGTTTCCTTTACATAGATGATGCCGTATATTTTTCATTCACATCAATAATCAGTATCAAATAAGTGGCAGTTTCGTTTGAGTAAAAGACTATCCATAAAAATAGTATTTAAGAGACCCTCTGCAACACCCTCCCTTAAGTGAAGAAATTTTAATGCATGTATAAAAAAACCCAGCTTAGCGTACATGTAGGAGAAAAATCAATACAGTTTTATAACATTTTACGTAAAATTGGTAGGGAAGATAAGTACATGTACCAATGTAAATCATGTTAGGGAATCCTAATTCTAATGTAATTTTTTTTTTTATTTATTTTACCATAAATCAACTGCGCCGATGCTTTTGAAATAGGTCATTTGTACTGTTAGGAAACAAAAAAGTACATCAAATATAAAAAATTAACATTGTTGTCAATATATGTTATAAAGATCTTTAGAAATACTCCCGGTCAGAGTAATTTTTTTTTGCTTAATAGTTTTCCTGTCGTATGTTAGCTCTAGGAAACCTGAAGATTGCTATGTAAATATATTTCAAACATATCTAATGTTAAAATGTACGTTATATATAAAGTATATTTAAAAGAAAAGTATATTGGATTTCATAAAATTGTTTGACTTATTTCATTTCCGTCAAAACAATCTTCTGCAAGAAAATAATAGCTCCCCCTAAAACTTGTTTGTTTATTGAATTCATATGGGCTCTTTTTATGAATGTTGAGCAATTATAAACTAATAATTTTTCTGTGTTAAATACGGAAATAAAATCATACTTATTTCAAATTTGATGACCGTGTGCGCAATGGAATTAAAACATGAAAAATGAGATAAGGGTATGATAAAATAAATAAAATGTATTTGAAGGGGGTCGTTTAAAAACAGAACACGATGGATGTCAGGTAATATATTGGATGATGTATACCACAATACATCTCTATGAACATTTGCTTTTTTGGTAGCAAAATACGATTATGAATTCAAATTAGTGAATTTTGTTTGCAGCCTTTGCATATCCTGTCTTTGTGTAAATGGCTTTATAATTTAAATTTCACAATCATCACTGCATGAATATTTGTAGATGATTTAGTCTCACAGTATAACTTATACTACTACGAAAACCGGAAAAAATGCTACGTAATTGTTTCCGTTTTCTACATGATAAGTATGCCTTGCCTTGGCTAGAACGCAATGCGAAAGACGCATAAATATAGAAAACGGAAAAAAGATGGGGTCAAAAGTGCAGCACATTAAGGTATAAATTGTTTCTAGTCACTGATAAAATCATGGATGATCGCTCGACTCGCCGGTCGCCTAGACTCAACAAATGTCCTACTTCTATAGAATCCATGGATGTTGACGATAAAAAGCTTCTCGTGCAGATACCCTCTTGGTAACGCCACAAACTATTAAACAACCCAGACATGAAATATGTCCACAGACACTATATTCGCCTCCGTTTTCCTTGAGAGGAGTAGGTCCACTTCTGGTACCAACGTGATTACCGAATAACAAAAGACATGGAAACATCCATCCCGACAAAACACCCTGGGTACTTGGACACTGGGGTAAGGTCCATCCAAATGACAAGGCCCTAGGGACAAACAAAAGAAAATTAAAAGACATTACAAAACGTTGTTTCGGGATGCTGGTCCAGTCCGAAAGGGCAGTTCTACTACGATGGTCCACGAGACGTCCCTGCAAAATCCAGAAGGCAAAGAGGCCATCTACAGTGCATCCATCCCTTCAGTCAGGACACCAAAACGGAGATATTCAGAGTTTTCTGCTGCTTTTTCATGTTGTCCTCCTGCAACTGAGGCCCATTTCCTAATTGCAGGAACTTGGCCATCCTTATGGACTGTATTGGCAGTATTCATCCTGCGAGACTTTCCCCTTAATCTGGGTTACAGAGTCCTACATTATATCATTCTTGCCATTGGCCCCAGTATTCCGTAGAAATCTCCTCCCAGCGGCGCAACTGCTACCCAAGATTATTGTGTACTGGAGGAAACTTTCCCTCTCCCCTATGATCTCTGGAGAATGACCTCAGCAAAGATAACCGTTTACGTCGTCGCATCCTAAGCCTACCACGCTGTCTCTTGCGCTATGCTTAAACAAAGGGGGGGGGGGGGTCCAATTCGTGGTGCAGCACATGCAAGTCAATTGCAAGGTGATTACTCAAACAGGTTATCCGTTTCTGTTTCAGAATGCACTCAGTGCAAGGCGGCTTGCTCTCTCTCTCTCTCTCTCTCTCTCTCTCTCTCTCTCTCTCTCTCTCTCTCTCTCTCTTTGAAAATAAAAGCACCAGCTTCTAAATGGTGTAGAAAAAATCAGATTATGATTTTTAAGAGAGGATTTTTCGAAATTTAATTTGTCTTATAGGTTCACTAGCCCCTACGTAGGTACAAGAAATGACATGCAAGCAAACCGTGTTAAAACAACTAATATTGATCATTGATATTGGTGGTGTAAATATTGTAATCCTTCATGTGGTATGCGCATGCTTCTTTTGCAATTCATTCAATATTAATAAATCGATTTAATTCAGGGTTTTGCATAATATTTTCCTGAGCAAAGATTTCCTAATTGGTATAAAAAGACATAATTTTTAAGTGATTTGATAAGTACAAAACCGGTTGTCTAAGATGGTTCTAGCAAATAATTAAGGCCATTTGAGATTGCTTATTCATAAATCTTCCGTGTTGAAAATAGAATTAAGTGCTAGGAATCATATCATTTCTTTCACTTTTTTATATTCTAGTGATTACGATTAGTAAGGTTTTATTGCAGTTGATTTGTTCTTACATTCTGCAAACAGCAACATTCTAAACGTACTACAGACTGTCAGTTACATTGTAAAACAATACAGTCTGTATACCTTATCACGTCTGTCGACTATGCAAGTCACTATGACTCCTTCATTGCTTATATCAATCACAAATTTGTACTTTAATAGTAAAATTATTGCGCAAATTGTTAATTACTTGCTTATATACAAACTTTACATTAAAAATGTTGAATGCAGTGATCCTGAATACACAAAATGATTAAGAATTGAAAGACATACTAATTTATCAAAAATGAATGAATGGTTATCGGTTTAAATTCATATTACATATACTTTTTAATTTCATCTGAATTTTTTTTCTGTAACATTCTGAATTAAAAACATTATATAAATTATTGAACTTGATACTGTACATGCTTTGCAAATGATGAATTGTATGATATAATGTATATGATATACATGAATAATGTAGTCCCTGTTATTTAAATCAAGTGGGTTGCTATTGTGAAAATTGTTGTATCATTTTGTACAATTATTAAGTGATTACTTATGGAATATTGTAATTTTTTCCGCTTTTACAACAAACTAGCAATATATTACATCTTATCAGGAATTGACAATAAATATATATATGTTGTAAAAAATATGCTTGAACCGACTGTATTATTATTCTTCATTTAAATTTTGTCGTTCTTCTGTCAAATTATATTCAGGATATGAACATTGAAGTTTTTCTTCTAAATTGACCTTGAGAAAAATATACGTCTTTTGATTTGTAATGTAAGTTTAAGTTAAAATCCAAAAGTTGTAAACACTAAATTGAATTTTCTTTTCTTTAGACAGGATGGACAGTTGTTGATGTGTCTTGACAAGATGTACATTTATCCCTCTCAGGAAATGGACTTCATAACATTCTTCACGTGATCGAACTTCTTCACAGGCTACCCTCTACGGGCGTATTATATTAAACAGCATGTAACAAAATGAAATTACTAAAGACATGCTGTAGACATATGTTATCCAACACATCTGAATGATTGCATGTTTTATGATAAACTGCAGTCCCCAGCCATCAGTGAATTTGACCCAAAAGAAGCAATTGACAAATGAATTGTTATTATCTAATTGAATGTGAAGCATTGGAGCAATTTTTTTTTTAATAAATGATTATGATTGAAATTAAATAACTAAATTGATAAAATTTAATAATTGAAAAACAGCTTTAAAATACAATCCTAATTCTTTGAATATATTATTAAATTTTGCATTTCAGTTATCCCTATCTGTACAAAGAAGAAGACGCACACGAACAAATAGATAGAGAAAACGAGAATGAAATAGAAATGAGAGGACATGAAAGTTGAGAGAGAGAGAGAGAGAGAGAGAGAGAGAGAGAGAGAGAGAACTGAAATAAATAATAAAATGTTAAAAGCAGAGTCTGAAGAGGATTTAGAAGAGTCAGACTATGAGCAAGATCAAACTGAAAACGAGAGAGAAATTAGAAGCATTGTGTTCGAGATGGAGATTAAGAATGAAATGTATTGAATTGGATAATAAAACTCAAATACTATTTTTGGGAGTTGATTTTTAATCAACTCTCCTATGCAGTTACTCGGACAAACCGAAAGTGAAACAGTGTTTGGACCTCAGCACAAATCATTGCTCCTGACAAGACTTAGTTCTTGAAAATAATTGATGAATTTGATTTAATGTATGCTAAAGCATTGTTTTTCAAGGACACTTATTTACAAATACCTTTAAAATAGTCAGATTTTAAATGGTACGAACAATTTAAATATTTTTTGTAGTCGTATGTATTCCTACGCCAGAGTTCAATATAGTCTCGTTCAACTCGACGCTCGGCTGTTTCCGTAAACCCTTGTCGGAGATTTACGGTGTCAGCCGAGCGTTTGGTTGAACGAGACTAGAGTTCAATATTGCTTGGATCCATACATTTTTCGAGAAATATTTTACCACTGATACATAGTTTGATTGAATTAATTTTATCTTTAAATATTATTTAACATGATACAGTTTCTCGATATTCTAGTCGAAAAAGTTAAAAAATTCATATTAAAAAAATATGCGTAATTCAAATCAGAAACTACGTATACATGTACTTGTCATGCAAAATAACATATCATTGAAAACATCGACAAAATCAACTCCCGTCAGTTCTTCAGTACTTTGATTCATCTTTTTATAACGTTTTGTTTTTGATAGATAGAAATATGTCCGGACTGACAAACTTCATATGGTAGTAAGTCCAAATTACTGACAGCTAAAAAAGAAATCAAGATATCCGTTCATACGTCATAATCAATTTTGACGTAAGGATTTGCATTCCATTTGATAATTCGCATGGAATGTATCGGAACTTTAAAAGTAAATTATAATGAATCAGCAATACAATCGCTTGTTTCCTTTACATAGATGATGCCGTACATTTTTCATTCACATCAATAATCAGTATCAAATAAGTGGCAGTTTCGTTTGAAGTAAAAGACTATCCATAAAAATAGTATTTAAGAGACCCTCTGCAACACCCTCCCTTAAGTGAAGAAATTTTAATGCATGTGTAAAAAAACCCAGCTTAGCGTACATGAAGGAGAAAAATCAATACATTTTACGTAAAATTGGTAGGGAAGATAAGTACATGTACCAATGTAAATCATGTTAGGGGATCCTACGGATTTAGCCTAATTTATTGTAAATCGCTTTTCATAAGTAAATATGCGCTTTGATATAATGGGTTGCTGAAATTCTTAAACAATATCTTTAATTCATGAAATACATATTTCAAGTCAAAGCAGGAACTTCAAATTATATGACGAAACCAATGATTCTAATGTAATTTTTTTTTATTTATTACCATAAATCAACTGCGCCAATGCTTTTGAAATAGGTCATTTGTACTGTTAGGAAACAAAAAAGTACATCAAATATAAAAGTTTAACATTGTTGTCAATATATGTTATAAAGATCTTTAGAAAAACTCCCGGTCAGAGTAATTTTTTTTTGCTTAATAGTTTTCCTGTCGTATGTTAGCTCTAGGAAACCTGAACATTGCTATGTAAATATGTTCCAAACTTATCTAATGTTAAAATGTACGTTATATATAAAGTATATTTAAAAGAAAAGTATATTGAATTTCATAAAATTGTTTAACTTATTTCATTTCCGTCAAAACAATCTTCTGCAAGAAAATAATAGCTCCCCCTAAAACTTGTTTGTTTATTGAATTCATATGGGCTCTTTTTATGAATGTTGAGCAATTATAAACTAATATTTTTTCTGTGTTGATTACGGAAATAAAATCATACTTATTTCAAATTTGATGACCGTGGGCGCAATGGAATTAAAACATGAAAAATGAGATAATGGTATGATAAAATAAATAAAATGTATTTGAAGGGGATCGTTTAAAAACAGAACACGATGGATGTCAGGTAATATATTTGATGACGTATACCACAATACATTTCTATGAACATTTGCTTTTTTGGTAGCAAAAGACGATTATGAATTCAAATTAGTGAATTTTGTTTGCAGCCTTTGCATATCCTGTCTTTGTGTAAATGGCTTTATAATTTAAATTTCACAATCATTATGCATGAATATTTGTAGATGATTTAGTCTCACAGTATAACTTATACTACTACGAAAACCGGAAAAAATGCTACGTAATTGTTTCCGTTTTCTACATGATAAGTATGTTTTCTTCTTGTCAAAACACCCAGACATGGAGTGTTCAACATTTAAATTGTCTGCAATGAAGTTGATGTTATACATCAGTTTGGTTAAAGTTAGCCTTTGCTACGGTATGTATCTATGTTGAGACAAATGCGTTAAATGTTATATATAGTCAATTTTACGCGGCCAATCAATGATTTTTTTTTAAAGACAAAAGCTTTAACTAAGCTTCAGAAAAGTTAGAACATTCTTTTTACAATACAATTTAAATAGGTAAATTCTAGGTATACATTCATTTATTCCCTTCAGATTTTTAGAATTAATACAACAAATGTGGCTAATCTATTGTGAATGCAAATGTGGAAATTATTGAATGTAAACATTCGTTAAACAAATTTCAAACTCTTCATTTACTACAATAAAATTATTTTCAAACAATAGGGGAATGTTATACCTTAAGCATATTCTTAAAGTTTTGTTTTTGTTTTTTTGTTTTTTGTTTTTTTCATTTTTATCTTATATCACATTTGATGATCAAATACGAGGCAATATACATAATTAGGGCCCCGCAAGGATTTGCGGGTGCCCTATAGTAATCACTCTGTCCGTCCGTCCTTCTGTCCGTCCGTCTGTCACTCTTCCGTCCACAAATTTCATGGTTTTTTTTAATAACTTTTTTTTATGGTTGCCCAATCAAGTTCAAATTTGGTATGGTAGTTCAGTAGGCAGAAATACATATTTTGATGCTAAGTTTGGTTCTCTGTGTCTTCTGGTTTGGAGCTGGGGTGGTGGGGTAGATTCCTAACTATGCATAAGAATGAATGGGCAAAGAGAGATAACTGCTGAGAATGAATGGGCAAAGATAGATAACTGCTGAGAATGTTACCATCGTATACATTGAAGGCTGTGCAATATTTGTCCTTTGGGATTAATTAACCTTCCACACTATTTTATTTTTTAATTATTTATTTAATTTTTTTCTGCCTTAATGCTGTTAATTTTAACAGGTTTTCAGATAATAACCCCATTCTGTCATTTCTGAAAAAAAAATCTTAATTGTAAATTTAGAAGAAAAGGATGAGAGAGCAGAACAATTAATCCCCTGGGATTAATTATCTTGCCTGCTGCAGAAAATTTAGAGGCATATCTCTATCTGTCATATCGAGATTAATGAACACCTTTGTCTGCACTGATGTTTGTTTTGAAGCAAATTAAACTCTCATTCCATGAGCTGCACCCTAATATTTTTACCCCTCAGTTTAAAGGATGGTATTTGATAAAGAATATATTTCATTCTAGTCCAAATACTAATATTCTGTAAAATAAAAAAAAAATATATGAATTACAATAAATAAAAAAAATAAAAAAATATTAGATATCAGTTTTTTTATTCTTTTTTTTTTCCCTTTTTAATGGATGTTTTGGTGTTGTTGTTTTTGGTTGCTATGTTTATATTAAAGGAAACTTAAGAATAGTACCTGAAAATGTTCCTTCTGTAAGCTCTGATTAAATTCAATAAATGGATGAGAGCAGGATAATTAATCCCCTGAGATTAATTATCTTGCCTATTTCAGAAAATCTAAGGTCTCTCTTTATCTGTTATATGTATTACCGTACACATGTGTATGCAAGTGGTTTGTTTGAAGTTGAGGCAAAGTCTAGGTATCATTGCATTGGTATCAATTCTTTGTTTTTTTTAACAAATTTTATTTCATCCCATGTTAACCTCCTTTATCCCATGGATATGACTCATTGGATATTTTTTTGATATCCCACAGTTGTGACTTTACAACGGGATTTGCGTAGGCATAATGAAGTAAAATAATGTGGAGTTTAATGAACAGTATAAACATTGATTGTGGTGTATAAAATATGGGATAAATAGAATCTCATATGATTTGTAGTATAATATGATTTTTATCCAACTTGTGTCTTTCATCCCCTCACTAAGGCTCAAGAAAAAAACACTTTAATTGTTGGATGAAAATCATATCCAAATACAAATCACGAGATCCTATATATTGCAGTTCTTTACATCTTATGCTGGGCATTTATTTCTCATCATTGTTAATATAAAGAGGATGGAATTCAAAGGTTTTTTTCACTTCTCTATATTAATTGTCATAGCGGGGCCCTTCCTGACTGGTCAGTTTTCTAGTTCACAAACGTTCTCATCATGATGGATATCATATGAGTTAGCTTACTTATAGGTTAATTGATGACAAGTATTATATTTAAAACAAAACTTAAATTAGAAACTGATTGTACTGAGAAATTTAAGGATCGATGGGGCTATCAATTAGTCTTTTCTTTCACATAGGAAAATACATGTACATACTTCAAGGATATTTGAAAAATGAACCATTTGAGAGAACACTTTATGTTCTTATATATGCATGTATTTCTTTAAACAAATTATCAAATTAATTTAAAAGTTACTTAGTTATTGATAAGTACGTCAGTACTTTAAAAGGAGGCGATGCCATTTTTTCCGTCTATGCAGATTGAAGTCTAACCTCATTTCAAGCAGCCTTTTCTCTTCTTTTTTTTTAGTTTATAAAAAACTAAATAGATTTTATTCAATGTTTTCTATAAAAAAAATACATGAGTTATGATTTTTTTCTTAGCAGGGTGTATCAATTGTGAGCTTTCTCACAATACCTCTATTTTTTTTTAGAATTATGAACCACAATCAGGTTTTTTTTAAAGAAATAGAGGAGAAAATACTCGTTTGATGTAAAATCTGTTCTTAAACAAAAGGTGATGGCCCTAAAGTGAAATTTATTTTTGAATTTGTCTTCTTAAGACTTCTCACATAGGAAACATATCTATGTCATATGCTCAAATTCAAGACTACTATTTATAATATTGTTATGCATTTGTCCTTGTTCTAATTTGTTGAAATTACAATCAATCAAACAACAAAAGCGATGCAATATTTCGCATAGGATTATAAGGAGTTCAATATCTTTTGAAGCAAGATCTTCTCTTTAAAATTGTTAACTATTTTTAAGTTGACTCCATAATGCTGTTTCTATCACAGTTATGGTTAAATTTGCTCTACCTGGATTTGGTTGCTCAAAACTGTGGTTAGCTTTGACCACTGGTTAATTTAACCTTTGGTCAAAGTCAGTATCCACTGGTTTAATAACCAGTGAACAAAGTTGTGTTGCTCGAAGTGAACTTAGCCAATGGGTATCTAACCACTGGTTACTATTGTTTAACTAGTGGTTAGTATCCCTTATGAAATTACTTTGTTCGTCTGTCAATTATGGCTGAGAAACAAATTGATAACTCTTTTAACAGAGAGCATTAATTTATCATTAAACAGGTTCAAGACTTTATATCAATCTATACAACCAAATAAAAATACATGTAATGGACTCAATGATTTGTTTGCTCCAATACAGGTAAATTGTGAGAAAAGTGAACTGTGGACATTGCATTACTCTAGACATTGCACCTGACTGAATTTTATGAATTGGCACATATTTTCTCTATACATGTGAATTAATTTACTATCGACGTAATTGTTAGTTTCCACTGACTGAGTAAAGGGGAGTTGACTTGCTTATTTTTAGTTTGGATTGGGCCATTGCTATTTATTGATTAAATGTAAAAGAAATCAGATGAATTTTATGAAGTGTACATAACAATCCTAAGGAAGACCCTAGGGATAGCTAAATTGTACACAAGTCATCATGTGTAGGAGAGGGGAGGATAAAGCCGTTTCTAAAATTGTTTATTGAACTCACTAAAAGCCCACGCTGTTTTGATAAAATAGTTAATGTAAACGTGTACTACAATACCTGTAGAACATAATTTTAATCGGATGTCTTTGGTTTAGAGTGGTTCAAATAGTAAAAAAATATCCAATTTTTTATCGTATACACCTGTACTTACTACTGTCCTATATATCCCTAACAAAACCTAAATATTTTAATGGTGTCGTGTAAGATAGTTAAGACTCTTAGACCATGGTGATTGTGAAATTTGCGTTTCTTTGAATATGTTTAAACTAAATATGTATAATATTAAAAATGTCTGATGTTTGCAAAAGGCTATATTTGCGGCCAAATCGTATATTAAAGGGACATTTTCACGATTTTGGTCAAAAATTATTTTTCCGATTATAATATTTGCAATGCTTCAGAGAGGCATCTTTAATAGGCAACCGCATTTTGATTGTCATTTGTTGAGTTAAAAGAGAGTTACAGAGCTTGGAATTATTCGCTTTGTAAACAAAACGTTTGTTTACATTTTGAACGTTGCAGTAAAAGTTTCAGATTTTAAACCTGAAACGAATGTTTAAAACGTTAGGAACTGTTTATCTACGCTTAAAATAAATAAATAGACAAATAAGCTGGAAAAAGATTGTTATTGGTATATTGACCCTATGTAAACAAAAACAGGGCACGAACCTTGTTTACATAACAAAGAATTGCGAGTCCTGTATCTTGCTTATAACTCTACGAATGACTCTCAAATTTTATTTGATTATTAGAAATGCATTTCTAAAACATTGTAAATAATAAAAGCATAAGAATAGAATTTGACCAAAATCATGACCATGTCCATTTAACTGCGATGTACCTCTTTACCTCTAGCTTGAACCCTTGCAGAAAAATGTGAGGGGAAGGGGATGATTCGAATTGTGATTTTAAGAAATAGAAAAGGGAATACCGGTAATATTTCAAATAATAATGAATAAAAATGTATTAATAATAATTAATGAAAATGTATTATACATATCATATTATTTAAAACAATATATAGTGGCGGGAGGGGAAACCACCAATTATAGTTTAATAACAATGCCAATACATATAAAAGAGTAAACTTTAAATTTACATGATTTTGTTAATAGTTTCTTAACTCCTTTTCTCAAATAATGCTTCTTTACTCAACATGTGCAAGCATGAGTGAAAGTCTAGCATTGTTGAAACAAACAAATTGGATCACACAAACGGAGTTACAATAATTTTCCACAAACTTTATTGCTGTCGCTGAAAAACGTTCTGTAAGCATTAATTCTTAACACCCCACCCAACTTACTTAAAATAATTTCGATTTTGGAAGTTATAGTATGTATCATTTAAATATTTTCCTCCTTTCCCTTTTTTTTCATTTTTTTATTTTAATTTTTTAGGAGAATCTATCATCACCTTAAAAATAGTACAAAACTGCACTGTTTAATAAATTACTAGTATCATCTAGAATACATGTTTTTGCATTGCTATGATAGACACTAATAATAATAATATAATAAACGCTCAAGCTAGTAAATAATTTACATGTATCTACATTATAGAGTTCAGAGATAATGCGTATTTCCCATTCCATTATTTTTCAGATGATATATTTAGTGAAGTCTTAGTTATCCAGACGCTTTTGTTCCCAAGTCCAGCCATCCGGATAGTAAAGCGCCCTGATATCCGAAATGTGTCTACTGTAGTCATAAATGATAATTCTTTTGTTTAAAATGAGTGTTTATGCTTTTTTTCCTTGCTTCATACTAAACAGCGATAAATAAGAGTTGTATTTTGAAATCCACATGTTTTTAATACACGAAGCCCTGCTTTATCTTTTCATTTAGCAAGTAAATATTAACCAAACTATTAAAATAGCAAAATGTATCTAAAATACATTGTTTCTATGTGATAAATGAGCCTACGTACGTTATGTTTTTATAATTTGTATCAAGACACTACAAAATTCAACCAATGCACTTCTATGATTTCCTTATTGTTTTTTTTTTTATACTTCCGTTTTTGACTTATTCTCACAAGAATTTCGCGAGTCACTTCATTTAAAATTCCGTTTTTGAATATAAATAACACAAAGCTTTGTAAAAATTTCCTGATTTATTAAGCACACTCTTCCTTTGAAGTAAGGGGGTATTTTGAAAACTGATTGTGCGTAAGAGGTGAGAACCAAAGTTTAGCAACTGGTAAAAATTTAACCACTGGAGAAGAGATTTGACCAGTTGTTAAAGTTAATTAGTGTTTTGAACAACCCAGTCCCGGTCCTTTGCCCCCTTAATTCATTTAATGTATTGGTAAATTAAATTTTTCAAATCTTCTTATTTTAAAGCCGGTCAAGAGACACTTTTAAATGCAAAAATAATATTTCAGAAATAAAAAATATTACAAAACGGATGTTAACCAAACAAGTCGTAAAAATACAGGAAACTAGAAAGTTATGAGTTCAACACATTTTTTCATACAGACACACACACATACATTTTATCGTACTTTGTGCAATGGTAAAACTGCTTTAATAGTTTTAAAGACATAAAATATATTTTGTTCTTTAAAAAGATTTTTCATTTTGATGAATTATAAAGATAACAGATCTTAATGATGGTGTATTATTATTTTTTGATTATTTCCGTTGAGTACAAGTACACATTTTTCAACACAAATTGTATTCTTGACATATATACCAAGCTAATACCGACACTGATTTTCACAGAATTAATAAGCACACACTTAGCGGCTAAAACATATAACAAAAACAAACAAACAAGACACATAAATAAAAGAAGTTGTTTAAATATGACGCTAATTTTCCTACCATCAGTAGATTTTTTCTTTTAATAACCTAATATAAAAGATCATTAAAATTACAGTTAATGTTGCTCTAAACAAGCCAGCATATCAACAGAATCCCTTTAAACAAAATGACAGTACAGGTGATGCCAGTAATGCCGTTGATGGGCAGAAGTCAGATCTGACTAGGAATGGTGGTCAGTGTGTCGTTTCAGCTGGCAAAGAAACCGCTACCTGGTGGGTCAACTTGACAAGCATTCACAGCATCCATCACATTACCATCTACTTCATGACGGACAATCGGGCATGGGGTATGTCTTTAAAAAAAAAGAGATTGGCTGTTTTGATATTTTTTTGATAATGTCAAAAAATGTACTGTATACGAACTATTTTAATTCAATAGTAAATTATCAAAAAATTAAGGAAAATTTAAATTTCTAAAAATACATTTCAGGGAATGTACTTGACTTGCAGCATAATTTATTCAAATGCAGCAACTTGTCGATGCAGATGTAGAGAATCTGCTTAAGATCGATACAAATCAAAGCATTCAAACGCGTATTGTTATCTTGTTTGTTTGTTTGATACAAGTCAATATATTGTGTACCACTTTTTAACATTGTTTTATATGTTGCTGATAAAAAATCATTTCAGGAACCTCTTTTCTGGGATTCCCTGTGTATATCTCCAACACCACAGATAGGCTAGGAGGAATACTTTGTTTCAAGGACACGAACTTTACACTTGATAGCATACCTGATGTGTTTACAACAACCTGTCCTTTACATGGACAATATGTCATATACTACAACGAAAGACTGACAGGTGTTACCTACCCTGATACTTATACTCCATCTGCTGAAAACAATGTATGTGAGGTTGAAGTATATGGTAAGCATTCATAATTGTTCTGTTGTTTTGTTTTGTTTTTTGTTTTTTGCTTTACCATATTAACCATTTTGCAATTATGTATCATTCTATTGTTATTGATTGTTAGGGACTTTGTAATAGTTAGTGCAGATTAGTACATGCATGAACATATAAGGTGATGACCACTTCACAAAATGCACATTATTATGTTTTCTTGCATACAAAATCAAAGAAACTATTTTCTATACAGTAGGTTTTACACTATATAAATAGTGCCTGTTTGGGAGGGTAACAGTTGAAATTGACACCCCGAGAAAACCATTGTCAACCGACGCGAAGCGGAGGTTGACAATGGTTTTCGAGGGGTGTCAATTTCAACTGTTATCCTCCCAAACAGGCACTATTTATTTTGTTATACTGAATGTCTTTTTTAAAATTTTTAAGAAAATTTTACTGCTTTTATATAGGAATAACGTGAATTCTACAGCGAACCGTACGCGCATAATTTTCGCGCATGTAATATTTTTTAATGTTACCCGTTGCCAAGTGCGTTGCTAACGCTGAGGGTAATAGTAAATATTATTAACTGCGTCTTAACCAATCAGATTTCAGTATTTAACATGAAAGTATAACAATAGTTATTGTTGTAGCTTATTCAATTCTTAGCTAGTTTGATTCTTTGTAAAATCTTTTAATAAAAATATATGCGTGCAAGTGTTATTTCAAGTGTTTCTTTTATTACTCGGATCGCACGGAAACATATTTTTAAACAATGCTATAATAGCGAGAAAATACTGAAGATTCCTATTTAAACGCGAGGAATTAATATCCGCGTAAAATCGCGAGAAGTAAACAACGCGATTTTTAAAATCTCGGTGTAAACGTCGAAATTCGGGATTCGCGATTTTATATTCTCGTGATTTGACGAAAAACGGCGGACTTGGAGAATTAAGTACTCGCGTAAAAAAGGAACTTACAGTAGCCATATATTTAAAGCTTTAATTTGTCTACGAATAAAAATAGGTTTTGAGTACAATTTTCTTAATGAATATTTTTATAATAATATAATTGCATTTCCCCGAGAGTATTATTCGTCGGTTGCTGTCACGTTATCGTGTTATAAATTATGTTATAAACCTTACTATACACAAAATAGAAAATTCATAAACCTTACAATACTTCAAATAGAATTACATGACTAAATACAGGTATTGGCATGGGCGATGTCTCCACAGATTAATCAACGAATATACGTAAAAAACCAAATATTTTACAACTATGTAATAGTTTGATCACATTAAGTAAAATTTACGCGATTAAGAAGGGGGCGGAGGGAGCTAAGAGTCCGAGCCCCTTCTTAATCGCGTCAACTTTACTTAATATGATTTAACTTATTTAGAACATAACACACTTTTTCATTGGCTGATCAAAAGTACTACGCCATTCATACATTACCTGTCATTTGTTTACGGCTCTCCTAGCTTTCAATCGATTTGTGACGTTGTTGTGAACTTAGAGAAATTCTTTTCGATTAAAGACATCACTTAATAAAATATTTAGCGATTGCTGATTGGATGAAAAAATGGGTTATTTTCTAAACTCTTGAAGAATATAAGATTAACATTTATTTCAATAAAACAAGTGTAGCTTTTGTTGTCAGTCGCGTTCTTGAAGAAATATTAATTTGTTTATCTTTATAGACAGGGTGAGAGTATATCAATATCGGACGAAGTTCGAGTTTAGTATACCTAATTAGCTTTAAAAAAATATTGACTAACATAAAAAGGCTATAATTGTGTATTATCATAATAAAAACTGTATCTCTCTATGAATACTTAATCGATTTATTTTGTGCAAGGATGTCCGGCTACCGGATGTTTTGGATTGTTGCCTTGCCCGGATGCAAATTGTCAGTATTGTCACAAAGAGACGGGCAGATGTCAAGAGTGTAAACCTGGTTACAAAGGTCAACAATGCGAGCTAGGTATGATATACGTTAAGTTAGATTGTCTTAGTCCATCATTTACTTCTGATTTCAAGAAAGAACAATTATTAATTGCAGAATAAAAAATGTTATGTTTACAATGAAATTGTTAAATCAATTATGATTCCACCTAAACTTATCTTAAAACATGTAAATGAATATGTGTTTATCTAAATATTTGTTTCATCATGAGACTGTTCCCTTTTTAAGTATTCTAGTTATATTATTGATAGTATATATTTGTTTTAAGGAAATCAAGGTATGGACTTGATATAATATATTGTTTTGCCTCGGACTGGAATGTCTCGACGTCATTGGATGAATAGCGTCACGTAATTGCCTTATAAATTTCTTTACACGGCGAGCGTCAAAATTTATACGGCAACATGGCGGACGTAACGTTATTTAAGCTGATTTTTTACACAAATGTTCAACCATACCTTTAATTTTTAAGCCCCAAAATATTTAGAGTGACCCCCCTTTGCCCGTGACGTAATATTATGATCCTACAATATGGCATCCAGGTTTGCATAGACGACTGACGAGAAAAGTAAAAAATTAGAGAATTAAGCTATGAATTTTAATATTATGTATTATCTTCTGTTTGTTCACATATCAAACTTTAGGTCCTCGACAAAACAAAACATTTATTAGGTTTGGTACTGACTGTGTAAAGAAATGTGTGGGATCGGTAAAGTCCATAGAAGGATCGGCTCCGCCTCGCCTTCTATGGACTTTACCGACCCCACAAATTTCTGTACACAGTCAGTAACAAACCTAATAAGTAATATTGATAATATTTAAAAAAAAAAGAAACAAATATATTATCGTAAAATCTTAAAATGATTTTTATAAGTTAAATTAGATGACGTTCACAAAGCAACATTTAAAAAGAAAAGAGAACACAGTTATACATTAGGGATTGTTTTATGCATTATTTTGATATAAAATTTATTGTTTTCTCTTAAAAATAATGACTCAATTAAATTAAAAATTCAATTGTTCATATAATATTTTGATAAATACAGAATACAAAACTATGCAAACAACCGCAAACTATGCAAAAAATCTCCATACGTGTAAAATATGTGTATAATTTTTTTCATATGCTATACACATACATGTATTAAACAAATGTAATACACGTGTGTAAAAATCTATGTTAAACACATGAATGATACTAATGTGTAACATTAATTTTACATGTGTTTAACACATACAAAATATAAACTAGTTAAAAACATGCTTGAAATTACACATTTAACATGTACGGATGTAAATAAAGTTTAATCTTATTTCTTACACTTATAGTAGTAGTCATTAAGAAGTAAATACATGGCGTATAAATCATATTAGTCTACTAAAATTTTGCCTGCTATCTTATTTAAAATAACTTTGATCAAATCAGGATTTAGATCTCGATCAACATTTACTTTGTTAACAAACAAACGTCGTATTTAACGTCACGGATGCAGAAATTTTTGAATAATTCCTAATTCGACATGAAGATTAAGGTAAGGATTGCCAACAATTTTGACTTATTTATTTGCATTTTAGTATTTAATTGTTATAGCTGGTAGTAACCGATTCATCCTACAACGTGTAATTTAGCTCAGAGCTGTGTTCTCTGGGAAAATTAAGAACGAAGAACTTGTCATCGATCGATGATAATCATTAATTTTAGTTTTCATTTTATCTACTCTTCTTCAACTATTGAAACTACTGACCGATTTAAAAGGATTTGTTTTAGGGAAATCGGTTCCTTTATACACAGCCAATTGTTAAACGGTAAGTCTGTCAACAAACATTTTCCACAGAACAATAACTAAGCATTTAGCTAGCTCGAGTCGAATAAGAGACAAAACAATTTTAATGAAGATATTATATTGAAATCTTGAAAAGTGAAAGTAGAAAAAATAACAGGCAAAGTAGCAAAGTAACGCGTAATTTTCCATCAAAGCTCCGAGTCGAAAAGTTTGGAAATAATTTAATAGGTATTAGAAATTGTCGGATTTTTATTAATATATTTTTCTAAATTCTGATAACGTTTCATTGAAAATAGTTTTTTATTTCAATTCATTTTAAGTAAATCTAGAAAGAAAAAAAATGTTGTTTTATAAACACTTAACATGTGCAATGGATTTTCAAATACTTTAATTATTATACAACCATTTACTGAAATGATCTGTAAGTTAAAATATTTAAATCTTTTTTTCCCCTTTTCTAAATGCTAATTAAAAGTTTATTTATGTTTTAAACTTTTTATAAGAGAAAGTCGCTGAATCTTTTATATACAATGTTTATGTCATTTTTCATTGTTTTTTTTGTTTTATAATACATGTGCGTGTGATACTAATATATTATGGTTTCCAGTTTATCGTATACATTCAAACACTGTGCGACATGTGTTGTTTTTATACAAAGACTAAACAGAATTAGTTTGTTTTAGTCCGAAGATATTTTAAAAAAAATTTAGGTCCTGATATTTTTCTTTTCTTCAAAGTACTGCAGCTGGTATTAAAATGACTGATTATGGTAATTAAACGTAAGTAGTGCTCTTTTTGCATTGCTAATATTAAGGCTTTCCTTATAATGGGTTTGTTTAAGTGCTGAAAATATCATTTCCGCAAATAATTTAAGTTAAATGGCATCAATATACATGTATATATAGTGCCTGTTTGGGATGGTAACAGTTGAAATTGACACCCCGGGAAAACCATTGTTAACTGACACAAAGCGGAGGTTGACAATGGTTTTCGAGGGATGTCAGTTTCAACTGTTATCCTCCAAAACAGGCATCATTTATTTTATTATACTGAATGTCTTAATCTTAAAGAAATTTTTACTGCTTTTATATAGAAATGACGTGAATTCTACGGCGAACCGTACGCGCATAATTTACGCGCATGTAACAGTTACAATTAATTCGTTGTGTTACCTGTTGCCAAGTGTGTTGCTAACGCTGAGGGTAATAGAACGGATTACCAATTGCTTCTAAACCAATCAGATTTCGGTATTTAACAAAAGAGTTTAACAAGTCTTCTATAATTTTACAGGAAAGCAAGTATTTGATTTGATTGATGAATCCTCATAGCATGCGTTCAAAAATAACAGAAAAGGTCCCTATGAAGGTAAACACTTGTAATACTAGATTGAATCATTTAGTTAATTTTGACTGGGATTAAATATTCTTATCTTTTTAATAGGACTCCGTGTTTTACTT
The DNA here is from genome assembly GCA_015776775.1 of Magallana hongkongensis. Classification (NCBI taxonomy): domain Eukaryota; kingdom Metazoa; phylum Mollusca; class Bivalvia; order Ostreida; family Ostreidae; genus Magallana; species Magallana hongkongensis. The sequence goes on along the minus strand of VIAA01000058.1, from coordinate 197,843 downwards.
TAATTTTTAAAAAAAAAATGGTGGCAGGACACACAACATTCGATTTTGACTGGCACTCTGGATGTATGGAAAGTAAAATGGCGTTCTCATCTGCGTAAACCATCAAGGAAGTTGCGGAAACAGTCCGCCACTCATCTCGTTAAAGCCATAACCTACCTCAGTTTTTAATTCCACTTAAACCTGTGCATTTAAGGGACTTGAAATCATATCTTCAAAACTTGTTCAAACCCTTGAAAAACAGAAGATGATATAATCATGTCAGAGTGAATCTCTGTTAAGTGTATGTGTCAATTCATTTAAGGGCATGACATCCCTTCCGTACATCGATGATCTTTTGCCTAAAGAGATCCCTACATCAGGTCTTAATCCTAGGAGGCAATTGTAACTGCTTAGGGAAATACTTCTGCAAAAGACACAAGACACTTCATGTCTAAACCATTAGTACCGAAGAAAGTTACACAATCAATCAATATTTTACTTCTACTGTATTGAACATTTCTAATAGAACTGTAGTGATATTTGTTAAAATTGATTTGAAAAATGATTAACAAGATTACGGAAATTTCTTGCAAATACATTTAAATCAAATTAACTGTTTTAAGTTTTGGATATTTTTTTTTGTTTAGAAGTATTTAATTATTTATTGTTGAAATTTGAATCAACTCTCTCTTTTAGAATCTATTTAAATATTTTTTTAGTTTATTTTTTTTCTCTGTTGCATATATATTTTTTCTCATTAAATATGTGTTCATTTGTTTTGTGTTTTGGCTGTTTTTAATACAAACACCGGGTATTAACAAAGAACTCGTCTGTCATTCCTTTAAAATTCTATCAATTCTTCTTTCGAGACTGCTGATATCTCATTCGTACAAGCCAACATATAACAATGTTATACATGTTCTACTTTAATTGAAAATAAAATAATCAGCAAAAATTGTTTTTTCCATATTTACAATTGCAACACAAAGGGGAAAAACAACCACATAATAAAACAATTATCTTTTCTGCATTAGTGTGGTATCAGTCATTTGTATTTCTTCCGACAATTACTATTCAAAAAACCCACAGTGTTAATGTACTTCAATCGGGATTACACTTCCGATTGAACGGCTGTAATGTTGGCAACTGTTGGTGATATTCTGCTTCAAACTAGAGGGACGTTTTTATGAATAGAATGTTTCTAGTCTGTATCAGGCGCGTCCAAATGCATTCTACCAACAAAATGATTTTATTGACCTTGGTGTTATACTCGTGTCTCCTGGGATTGTCTCAATGTTACGGTATGTACAGCTATTAATATAAACTACACTGTAAGAAATACATGTAATAAAATTACTCCTTTTAAACAAATAGGATGTGCTGTGCATTGAGGAAGTTTAAAAATAGCTTGATTTCATGCGTGCAATTTATGGCAATATATTTCCTTCTCATTGTGAATACAAACAAATCTTATTACACAAAACAAACTGCCAAACAATGTTATCTTCAAAATCCTAATCCCTGGGGGGGGGGGGGGGGAAGCTGTATAGTATATTTATAACCTCAATTTCACTCTTCATTTCCTTATTGTCATTCCAATTCTTTACGTAGTCACAAAAAAGTGGGGGGGGGGGGGGGGGGTAGACCTGGGCCAGGCCTTGTATATACGATGGCGATGTTCTGTGTAAGGCTTTGAAAGCCTGTAGGATCAGCTTGTATTGAATTCGCTGCTCGATTCGAAGCCAGTGTAACTTGACCAGCACTTGTGTTATGTGGTCATATTTCCTAGTACGCGTTATTATCCTAGCAGCTGTGTTTTGAATCCTTTGAAGTCTTGACAAGGAACTGGTAGATACGCCGTGCAGTAAGGCATTGCCGTTCTCCAACCGAGAGGTCACAACTGAACATACAAGGGTTTTCCTAGCGCTCTCTGATATTAAGGGTCGAATGCGACAAATGTTCCGTAGTTGGTGGTTAAATGATTTTGCAATGTTTCGAAACTGGTGATCCATGTTCAGTACGAAATCAAAATTGACATCTATTTTTTTTTTTACAATTGATCAGACGTTAGTTTTGTTGCCGTCAAAATTAATGCTGAGTTCTTTGAAGTTATTAATTTTGTGCTTTGGAGCGAAGACAATTTGCTCTGGGTTTTTTTAAAAAGACATTTATATGGCTTTACCGGCCTTTCCTCTGTCAGTGTGTACAAAAAAAGTGTAACACTACCCCGATTATGATGAACTGTAAATATCGAAAGTGTATGACCTAGAAAACTTTAAAAGTGCTGCTAGAATCCTGTGCTTCGCTGTTGTAAATGAAAGATACGAAGTATCTTCAATGAAATTGAAGAAGTTGAGGAGGATTCCAATAGATAATGACAATATTTATTTAATGCGGTAAACAATAGGATTCTAGCAGTAATACGAATAAACATGAACTAATTGTCGATTGAATTGTCGTATCATACATACAAATAAACTTCGGGGTAGTGTTTCACTTTTTATTTATGTTAAAATCAGACATGTTCCTCAATTCTATATTACTTTTTCCAAGAATTTGTTGATAGTTTACAACTACTTTAATAAGCTGTCTTACAAAATACTAGAGTATGCAATTTCCTAAATAATCGTACTTGAAAATGAACTTGAATTGCTAATATAAAAAATAGCACAGCTAAATTCACTATATTGAAACTCTACCTCGGCCGGGGCCGCGCTTTGCACTCTCGACCTCTAGAACATACGCTCTTGGCAGTGAGCGGCCACTACTCTAACCAGTCGGCCATCTAGGCACGTATCCTTCTACAAGTAAATTTTTATCATTTTAAAAATAATTACAAAAGTGATAATTTTTATTGGAACTCTTTATTACGAGGAGACACTAAAAAAAATGCTCGATGAACGTGTCTTCTGACCTCAAGGTAGAAAACTGAACATTAATCGGTGATGCTACAAATTTTAAAACACTCTTTGTATCGGTATGTTTTATGGTCGAAATCTATTTTTGTACCAATTGGACTTGAACTCCCCGCAAAATGATGACTGTTTTTTTTAAGCCTAAATTAAAAAAAAATCGTCAAAGATTAAATAGAAACTATAAATCGCAGATGCTAAAATAGCTTAACACACCACTTGTTAGGTATCCCCTATGGTATTTTAAATGTTGACTTTATGTATATTCTTATTAGAGCGGGGGCATCACTTGTGAGCATGGGCTCATCCAGCCTCACCGATATCTTGTTAATAATTGACCAAGCTCATTTGTATAAATATAACTTACTAGTACCCACGTCGTTAATATGGCTGTTATATTTCTTATCTCAAAATATTCTTTATAAACCATCAAGGAAGTTGCGGAAACAGTCCGCCACTCATCTCGTAAAAGCCATAACCTACCCAGTTTTTTATTCCACTTAAACCTGTGCATTTAAGGGTCTTGAAATCATATCTTCAAAACTTGTTCAAACCCTTGAAAAACAGAAGATGATCAATCATGTCAGAGTGAATCTCTGTTAAGTGTATGTGTCAATCCATTTAAGGGCATGACATCCCTTCCGTACATCGATGATCTTTTGCCTAAAGAGATCCCTACATCAGGTCTTGATCCTAGGAGGCAATTGTAACTGTTTGGGGAAATACTTCTGCAAAAGACACAAGACACTTCATGTCTAAACCATTAGTACCGAAGAAAGTTACACAATCAATCGAAATTTTACTTCTACTGTATTGAACATTTCTAATAGAACTGTAGTGACATTTGTTAAAATTGATTTGAAAAATGATGAACAAGATTAAGGAAATTACTTGCAAATACATTTAAATCAAATTAACTGTTTTAAGTTTTGGATATTTGTTTTTGTTTAGAAGTATTTAATTATTTATTGTTGAAATTTGAATCAACTCTCTCTTTTAGAATCTATTTAAATATTTTTTTAGTTTTTTTTTTCTCTGTTGCATATATATTTTTTCTCATTAAATATGTGTTCATTTGTTTTGTGTTTTGGCTGTTTTTAATACAAACACCGGGTATTAACAAAGAACTCGTCTGTCATTCCTTTAAAATTCTATCAATTATTCTTTCGAGACTGCTGATATCTCATTCGTACAAGCCAACATATAACACTGTTATACATGTTCTACTTTAATTGAAAATAAAATAATCAGCAAAAATTGTTTTTTCCATATTTACAATTGCAACACAAAGGGGAAAAACAACCACATAATAAAACAATTATCTTTTCTGCATTAGTGTGGTATCAGTCATTTGTATTTCTTCCGACAATTACTATTCAAAAAACCCACAGTGTTAATGTACTTCAATCGGGATTACACTTCCGATTGAACGGCTGTAATGTTGGCAACTGTTGGTGATATTCTGCTTCAAACTAGAGGGACGTTTTTATGAATAGAATGTTTCTAGTCTGTATCAGGCGCGTCCAAATGCATTCTACCAACATAATGATTTTATTGACCTTGGTGTTATACTCGTGTCTCCTGGGATTGTCTCAATGTTACGGTATGTACAGCTATTAATATAAACTACACTGTAAGTAACACATGTAATGAAATTACTCCTTTTAAACAAATAGGATGTGCTGTGCATTGAGAAAGTTTAAAAATAGCTTGATTTCATGCGTGCAATTTATGGCAATATATTTCCTTCTCATTGTGAATACAAACAAATCATATTACACAAAACAAACTGCCAAACAATGCTATCTTCAAAATCCTAATCCCGTGGGGAGGGGGGGGGGGTTGTATAGTATATTTATAACCTCAATTTCACTCTTCATTTCCTTATTTTCATTTCAATTCTTTACGTAGTCCCAAAAAAGTGGTGGGGGGAGGGGCAACTGCATGACAATTCCATCATAATTCAATTTTTGATACGTAAATTTTAGAAAATTGGTTGTTGCGAGAAAAAGTGGAGAGCCAGGTTACGTGCCTGGCAAGTCAGCGGAAGTAAAACAGATGAGTAATTGTCGAATAACCGGTTTTGTTTTAATACTTGACTCACCCGTTCTAGAAAATCTGAGCGTTCTTGTAAGGTCACTGGGAGGTTGTCCTCTTGATATCATATTTGTACTTAGGTATAATGATAGTTTTGACTTGTAACAAAATAATATCTCCGAAGATGTTAGCCATAGGCGTTGTCTTCCTAGATGATTTGATTTGAACATATTTCATCAGTCAATAAAAATAATTGGATTAGGCAGCAGGCATTGCTAACGTAAGATTTATCCATAAAAATGCTTCTTACATAAAGATGATTATCAGACTATCGTCACATATTTGTGCTTATTAGTCCCCTACCGGTTTTTACCGGAGGGGACTATAGCTTTCCTCTGCTTCCAACAGTCTGTCAGTAATAATATCGTGCATTACTTGGACCATTCCCTTTATTGTTTCTAACAAACAATTAAGTTCTGTAAAATAGTGTCAAGCATTGTGTTGTAAATTTAATCGACAGGGTTTTTTTGTATTATTACAATCGGGTTCGTTATCGGGTTGGTCTGTTGAGACGGTAATAAATGATAATCTGCATAACAGTGCATTGTTTTCACAAATTTCTACAAACCGGTAGGGGGCATGTATTGCTTATGCAATACTCTCAGAATGCTTGTTATTCGATAAGACAAAGACGTGTATGGATTGGTTGAAGGACTAACTCATATACTGTCCATACTGAAAAAGAAGAAAACTGTATGTGGCAATCTGACAACGGTCAGATTTAGCTGTTGTTTTGTACCGCCTGACTGTAATGAAGCAGCACCAATACAGTATCCAGACTAAGAATTAATTAAAGCTCAAGAAAAATCAGATTGACAGTATGTGGAATAAACTGAAGTTCAAGACTGCTTAGAATAGGGCGCAGTGGCCTTTAGGATAAACATGAGAGAAAATCAAAGATATGATAGCCAAATATATTTTGATAAAGAAGTTGAGAGAACTTTATGTTTTTATTAATGCAAATTCACTCTTTCGATACATTTTCATGTAAAATTGCAACTTATTTTCCGGTGTGATCTAGCGATCGCACATGTTCACGTACAAGGTATACAAAGATAAATTTAACAATTGAAAGATAAAACTTCCTTGTGATAATATCTCTATATATTAAAATTTTCCAGTGTGTTTGCATGTGAGAGCACTACGTATCGATTTTGTACTATATAACCCATTACAACTTCAAATTGGGGCGCCAGCAGGGTATGCTTGTTTATATTCAAATATTGAATTGTATAATGGCTTAAATCTATATAAATAAAAAGGAATCATTCTTTGAATATTATGATGTGATAAAATTTTTCGGTCGGGGCGTGATCAAATCTATCATAAAGACCTTCGATCACGCCCCGGTCGAAATTATCACCTCATAATACTCAAATAATTCCTTACTCCTTATGTATAGCTTTATCTGTGTTGAATCTCAATGTAGTTAAATCAACGGGTCAAATTAATGTAACATTTCTATATAGAACTATAAATATATGATATGAGTTAAATTTGGCACCCATAATTCCCCATTTTTGAAAGTGTTTCGGGTATTATAAGGCAACTCTCAGCAATCGATTAAGTAAAAATTCCTCTCATCGATATGTCGCCACAATAAGCAGTATGATGTCATATTTCAAACAGAAACATGTATATTTTAACTTTATATCTGGTTTAACGAGGCCGGGTCTAATTAGTTTTGACCTAGATTTTCAAATGAAATTTTTTACATGGATTTCTACTGATATAATTGTTATTTTAAGATATTTTCTTTCTTATGTAGTTTTTATTTTGTTGTCCTGAAGAAGGGACGGGTTGTCCCGAAAATTTGACAATATTTTACTTTATTGTTCGTGTCGTTGGTTATTTTTAGTGCATATATATATATATATATATATATATATATATATATATATATATATATATATATATATATATATATATATATATATATATATTACTAGGATTTTAAAAAAATAATGTAGGTAATTTCTTAGATTAGAAATATTGATTTGAGACTTCAATATGGCAAAAATGGCGCCTCTATTTAACTATGCAAAAAGCCAAAGGCAAAAGTTTAATTCGCTCATTTATTTGAGGCGGCGTTTGATTTTTAGTATAAGAATTCATTGACTGAGCATTTAGAGAGAAAAATCATTTGAAAGTGCTTTTGTAAAATGCGCAGTTCAGCACGTAATTGTTTCTTAAGTGTCCTGTTGTGATATCCTTCACCACGTTATGAATAAACCCTTCAAGTGGGTTGAATGAAATTTGAAGAAGTTTTAGGAAATGATAAAAAAATCTATCCTGATAACCTTTTTTAAAATGCATTCAAACACCTCGCATCTAATTATTTTTTATTTCATTAGTTTTTTTTTTTTTTTTTGGTAACGTTTTCTTAAAAACGCTTCAGCCGATTTCAATTGCACATTCAGATCGTATACTCACAAAATTTACAAGACATTTTGTGTTCATGTTTATAGTCGTTTCAATAAATGGTAATTAAAATCAATTTTTCTACAATACACAGTCGTCCTATAAAGCATGATATGTATTACTGATATACAACTGTACGCTAGCAATTTAAACGCACACGGGATTGATTCCGATAGTAGCTTTAGCAATCGAAGGCAATTAAAAATCTGTATACTGATAAATAAACAAACTGATAAAAAAAATTAGTGGTTTAATGTGTTTTGTACAAATGTTATAAAATGTAGACCCAATGACTGTATTTTTAACCCCCTTCAGTTTGGAGTATTTTGAATCATGGGTGTACACTATGCATATAATGTGTACATATAAATATCCATATAAATAAACGCTAAAATGAAAAAAAAATTACAATAACAAACTGTCAACCATCTCTAAAATCCATAAAACGATATACAAATTCAACGCAGAGCCACGCGGACTTCTAAAAAGATAGAGGTAGGATCAGGTGCCATGGAGGAGTGAGCATCCACTGCTGACCAGTCACACACGCCATGTGCTCTTTGTCCATTGTTGCACCAGGCAGAGTATCTTAATCACATATTATGTGATAAATATAGGAAAGCCTTAAGTAGACTTAGATTATTTTTACATCGTCTACGAATCGAATCTGGTAAATATGATAAAAAATGTCCTATTGATGAAAGGAAATGTATATATTGCAATTCAAACGATGTCGAAGATGAATACTATTTTGTTTTGGTGTGTGATTTTTACATGGAGTTAAGGAAATTATATATTTTTAGAAATACTTCTATGTACGACCAAGTATGGCAACATTTATTGATTTACTCAATTCTGATTCTATATTCACGTTAAAAAAAACTGGGTAAATATGTGTACGGATGTTTTAATAAGAGGGATAACTTTACCGTCAGACGTGAATAAGCGTAATTTAAGTTTATATAACTACTGCTTTGTTTATAGAAATAACAATTGTTAATTGATAATACGTCGTCAATATACCTGAATGTTGAGGTGAAGGCCACAGCGAGTATTTTTTTTTCATTTTTTGAATAAATTCAGAATACAAAAAAGGTCTGCTAACGATGGGGCACAATAAGTACCCATGGGAATTCCAACAGATTGTTGGAAGACTTGATTTCCAAAAACTACATAGATGTTGTCTATCAGAAACTCAAGCATCTTTTTACTGTCGACTTCAGAGCATTTCTGTGGGCAATAAGAATGGTTTTTAACAAAATAATTTTTACCGGATTTGCCAACGGAAAAATCTGGTTATTGAAATTGTAAAAATGGCAGGCCTAAGGGGTACCCTCAATGTACGAATAACTCTTTAACGTAAATGTTCGTTGATTTCTACTGGCACAGAGTAAAACTGACTGCATATTAAAAAAAATAAGCTGTTATCTTTAACAATATTTAAGGTCAACTACATGTAAGGCAAGGGTTACAGCTGGTACATATAAGGGTGTGTGTATTTAGAAAGAGTTTGAGTAGGGGAGGGGGGAGGGGAGGGGGGATCGTAACATTTAATTGAGTTATCTTCACTTGCTTTGTCATATTGGTGTTAAAGTCCCTTGTTTGCTCATATTAAAGGGTACCTGAAGCCAAGCCGATGTGAAACTTATGTCAAAGAGTTTATTTACCAGAATATAATGCAAAAAACCGCATCGAAATCGATGCTTAAATAATGGTGTAACGCCGCTTCAAAGTATCGATTTTTACCTGCGTTTTGAAATCAAATCAAGAGAAAATAGAAGTAGGCGATACTGAGCCTTCGGCGGAAATGACGTCACGAGGTCAACAGAAGGGAAATTTCTTTACGAGGCTATACAAATCAAATTCGATTTTTTAGCCAAAATGATTGATATAGGTCCGATGTTTTGACATATCTAGTTATTATAAGTATTGTAGATTTAGAAATTTGTATCCGTAATTATTTTATTAGTCAGATAACAAATTTTTAAAGGAAATTTAAATTTGTTATCCTCGTCGCCTTTTTACCGATAAATACGACATCTTAAAACGCTTGTATATGCAGATTTGTGTTAATTATTCATTTTTTGATTACATAATATCCTTTCACACACGTGTGATCCGAAACAACAGGTAAACTAACGGTGCTACTGCTCCACACACGTGTGTGTCTGGGATATACTCATGATACTTGAGTCTGGTGAACAAAGAGAGGGTTTCACACCTTTAGGCTGGTAAATTGATTTGTGTATAATTAGCTACTCAACTGCTAAAAAATAAAACCAAAAAAATTAGACTGTAAAAAATCAAGTATTCGTAAGCTAATGCATTTGTATAGTCCGTCAATCAGAGATAAGAATCATGCATGAAACTATCAAAAAGTAAACTAATGTTCGAAATAAATGCCTTTTTTGTTACTTATCTAATCACTTAAATAATTACCAAATTTACAATTCAGCAATTTAAACCTTTTCTTTATGTGATCAAGTCATTATTTCGGAAGTAATTACGTTAGTCTTAATTTCTCTTATTTAATAAAATGCAACTTTCTTTGAGCGCTATGATCAGCAATTTTACGCTATAACTCCATATAGCTTAAATTGTTATACTGAAAACGAATCACTATGAAATAAACTTGAACATTTTGACAAAGGATGTAAATAAATGTAAAATGAAATTTCAATATCGTAGTTTTATAGAATACGAGACAGACTTAATCATGCAGCCATCTTGGACTCTCGCCTTGATCCGTTTATAATCTCGTATTGGTTTGTTAAAGAGTGCATACTTTTTTGATTGTTATTGGTCCGATATCAATGTTATTAAATAGTCGGTCGACATCATTTGTAATTTTATGCTTTATACGAGGAATAGACCCCGCCTTATCTTTTACGAAATATGTTTAATCAATATATTATTAATCAGTTAATAATGTCACGGAAAAATCATTCGAAAGAATTACAATAATAACAAAATATGTTTCTTATAACAATAGTGCTTTGATTAATTGTCATTTCGCTACATATACTATGCTTCTATTAGCAAAATGTGCTGCACATTTGACTAAATTCACGAAGCAAATAATTTTCCGAATTTTTGTTCGATAATATACGTGTTTAAACTCAAACAACACTACATTGAGTCATCCAGGGTTGATAAGGAAATAAAACAACAGGAAAAATGTTCATATATCGATAAAACAATGCAAGAATACGAACAGCTTTCATACGATATTCCTGTTTCTCATATAGCGGCGTTGACTACGTGACGTCACAGTTCATCTCGCGCCAAATCGGCTTGATTCAAAACTCGTTCAGGTGTGAAATCGGGTTTTCCCCAAATATCTCGAAAACTACTTATGCAAATCGCTGTAAAATAGATTTCCCTTATATCAAAAATTGACCAGCACTGCAGGTACCTTTAAGAAATTAATCATTGAATATATTCAATAGAATGTAATTAAGAAGTTGTACGATCAAAGGGTTATGAAAGTATTTGAAACAAAAACAGTTTTGATCTTTATAAAAAAAACAAATAAACTTACATGTAAAATGATTTTTATAAATGCTATATGGTAATGAAATGTCAGTGATGTTAAATGTTACAAATCTGGAACAGGAGACATGAGTAACAAATTAGCCTTTTTTTGTTTTAATTGCCCACAAGGAAAGTTTTTGTTTGCCCCTGGGGATGGGGATGGGAGGTTGTTTTAAACAAAAATGTATACTAGTCACCTTTTTTTAGTGAATCTATGAAAACATAAGAAATAAAACATATCTTGAAGTGAACAAATATGGGAAAAATATTTTCTATCAGTCTTGCATCTTTTCTATGTCAGGTCATGCAGTCTATTATGATCAAGTTTTTCGCTAAAATTATAGATTTTGTAGTCCATTATGAAATATTAAAGGGGGGGGGGGTGGTCGACATTACAATAATATAATTTTTCTACTTCAGAATGAAACTTAATTAAATGCATATATTCGACTCCTCGACAAATTTGTGTATTTGCTATGGTACTCAGGTGACCGATACGGCCTATTGGTCTCTAGCTTTTTTGTTGGAGGGTTTGGTAGTTTTCGTTTAATGCTAAAGCAACTCTACATAGGCGTTGAAAACCAGTTCTAAAAATATTGCCACGTAAGGTTTTGATTCTTGTTTGTTAAAACAATATGTTTACGAGGGTTGTTAGAAAAGTTCGTGGACAAGTTCGATTGCGAGCGGACTATTCGAATGATACATGCAGCGATTTTTTTCATATTGAATCCTGACGTATTATCTAAGAATATGTAAAGATTTGTTTATTTCAAATGCACCTTAAAAAATGTACAGATTATTTATTTTGATAAGATATGCTTCACGAAACATGTCAAATTGTCAATGTTTTATATTTTACACGCAGTTTTCCAAATTAAGAAAATGTACAGTTTAAGCGCATAAGAAAAAAAACAAGAGGCCCAGGGGTCACATCGCTCACCTGAGCAACAATTGCCTTAATTCTGATCAAATTAGCATTACAGTATCAAAATAGTCTGACAACTGAGTACGGTAGATCTTGCTAAAAAAAATTGAAAATCTGCCAATTTTATCCTCCTCTTATTTTTTAGTAAATACCAAGCCCTTTTTGTTGTTGTAAATGTAGGAAGATTTTTCTCTATTCCTATATAACCCCCCCCCTCCCATTTCGTGGCCCCACCTTTCTCTAGGAAATCATGGTTTCATCAAACATAAATCTGCATAACCTGTGCTTTCACACTAAGTACTGAGTTTTGGACGGAAAACTTTCCCAGAATATTTTTAAAGATTTTCTCTATATATTCCTATGTAAAACTTGACCCCCCAATTGTGGCCCCATCCTACCTCCGGGGACCATGATTTGAACACTTGAATCTACACTATCTTAGGATGCTTCCATTTCATTTGAGCTTTCCTCGCCTAATAGTTTTTGAGAAGAAGATTTTTAAAAATTTTCTCTATATATTTCTATGTAAAAATTAATCCCCCAATTGTTGACCCACCCTACCCCCGGGGACTACGATTTGATCAAACCTGAATCTACACTGCCTGAGGATGCTTCCACTTTGATTTGAGGTTTTCTGGCCTAATAGTTTTTGAGAAGAAGATTTTGAAAGATTTTCTCTAAATATTCATATGTAAAACTTGATCCCCCTATTGTGGCCCCACCCTACCCCCAGAGACCATGATTTGAACAAACCTGAATCTACTCTATCTGAGCTTGCTTCCAATCATATTTGAGCTTTCCTGGCCTAATAGTTTTTTAGAAGAAGATTTTTTAAAAATTCTCTCTGTATATTCATATGTAAAACTTGATCCCCCAATTGTGGCCCCACCCTACTCCCGGGGATCATGATTTGAACAAACTGGAATCTACAATACCTGAGGATGCTTCCATTTTGATTTGAGGTTTTCTGGCCTAATAGTTTTTAAAAAGAAGATTTTTAAAGATTTTCTCTATATATTCCTATGTAAAACTCGATCCCCCTCTTGTGACCCCTCCCTACCCCCGGGGACCATAATTTGAACAAACTTGAATCTACACTACCTGATGATGCCTCCACACAAGTTTAAGCTTTTCAGGCCGAACAGTTTTGAGAAGAAGATTTTTGAAAAATACCAACAAATTTTCAATAATTCTCAATTATCTCCCCTTTAAAGAGGGCGTGGCACTTCTTTTAAACAAACTTGAATCCCCTTCACCTAGTGGTGCTTTGTGCCAAATTTGGTTGAAATCTGCCCACAATGTCTGCCAACAACGACGACGACAACGAAGACAACGACAACGACAGACAACGGACAAATTGTGATCAGAAAAGCTCACTTGAGCCTTTGGCTCAGGTGAGCTAAAAACGATATTTCATATGAGATCAAAAGAAGTTACGAAGTTTAGTTTGTAAATTTTCTATTGAATTTGAGAATTTCTGACCGTTGTATCGCCAAATATGGAAGACAAAAAATAGAAAAATGAGTCAATAACGTTAACGTTAATGGACACTTTGGAACACCAGGCCGTCATTAAATTTTGTGTGCATGCAGAAAAATATCCGATGGAGACGATAAAAGTCCTGCTATTTTTATAGGACACAGGTTTACAATTGGAACCACAATTTGGAATAGAGGTTTTGAAAATGGAAATACTGATTTCTTGAAAATACATGTATGGATTTCGCTTTTATTATTTATCTGAAGTCGAAACTGCATTGACATAGATATTTAGACCTAAATGATCAACGATAGGAAACAAAAGACATTATACAAAAAGTTGACAAATAATGGTATGAACATGCGTTTTATGATTGGGGTAATGGCATGAAAAGTGTCTGAACTAAATTGTTTTACTTTGAAAAAGAGGTTTATATTACCTTTCATTAGTTTGACGTTACTTAAGGTCGTGGAAATGTAAAATGGTGCTCCGTAAATCAAATTCATACGAAATAAAAATCGCTTCAAAATCATATGAATTTTTGAATACTTTTTTTTTTCATTTGGTATTCAATGAGTAAAACAAACGTCATCCTAGAAAGTACACAGTAGTTTTGCCGTAAATTACTTTGTCCGCGAAATTTTCTAACAAAATTTTTTCGAAAATTATTAAGTAAATAAATAGTCAGTGGTCAGTAGTTTGTAGAAGACTTTAATACACAGTTATACGTTTTTCTGATTAAATAAAAAACAAGTCCCACACAATATACATATACATATACATGTATACATATACACGCAAATGAAAAAAGAATAATTTATTGTGTCTCCTTAAGTAAATACGTTCATTAGTGGTGATTGTCTAATACATTTATGCTATACGTCCTTTAAGAGTTAATTTTTTATACGGAGGTTAGTTGAAAATTCCCGAGAAACATAGTTATATATTTCCTTTTTTTTAGTTTCGGATGTTAGTAAAAATTTGCCATAAAACTCTGACGACACTACATCACAAGATTGCGGTTTAAATGTTTTGTTAAATTGTTTGTATCAATCGATTTAGATATATATCATCATAGCCCAGTGGTTAAAGTATCAGGCTTGTGAACCGCAGGTCATGAGTTCGAATCCACCTGGGGCTTTTGTTCATGTTTACTGAAAGACATTTTTGAAAATATCATTTTTATCTAAAATTGCACATTTTCCCCTATTTTTTTTTTTACATAATCAAGATATTTTCTGGTGATTTGAGAAAATATTTCAAGGTGTAGTGAGGCACCTTAAACAAAAAAAAAATACTCTTGAAAGTGGTCAAGAGCTATAGTTCAGCTCAGATTTTGACTGATAATTAACTAGAATGAAAACGGGGGCATAATAGCAAATTTTTATAACACACCAAGTGATGTCAACAGTGCAGAAATATGCAAATAATTGTGTAATAGTAATTTAGTTGCAATAATAAAAGTGTTTTTTTTTTTAATTTATGAATGAAAAAATGGGGAGAAGATGTAAATGTTTGCTTTATAAAATAAAAAAAATCAATAATTTAAAAATTACAAATATTTTATCTCTTCTATTCATTTGTAAGGTATTTAAAATATCGGCGTTGTATGACGTTGCAATGCGTTTGCGGTTGCTCTGGATCTCTAAACATTGGCAGTTTTTTTCAGCTTACCAGAGATGATTACTAGGAAATGACGTCACGGACTACTAATGACAATTTTTCTCAATTTTATCCTGGTTTGAATTTTGGTGAATTTTCAAGGGTTTAACTATTTTTGCAAAGAAATAAAAACAAATGTATCAATAATTTCCGAGCAGCCCTCGTAAGTGTGTCTTTTACGTTTAAAAATGATTATCGTTACAGTGAATGTTGCCTTAAACAAGCCAGCGCACCAACAGTATCCTTTTAAAACAAATTACAGCATAGGAGATGCCAGCAATGCCGTAGATGGACAAAAGTCAAACCTTACTAAGAATAGTGGTCATTGTGTTCTCTCAGCTGACACTGAAACCGCCACATTGTGGGTGAATTTAACAAGCATTCACAACATAGAGAACGTAACCATCTACTTCATGACGGACAATAAACAATACGGTATGTTTTATTTTTTTTTCCTAAGTTTTTATTTTCTTCAACAATGACTGAATTCAGTTTATTATGTTAATGACGTAAACTTAATAAAAATACACTTAAGGATTGAAGAAAATCTACATTTTTTCTTTAAAAAAATAAATATTATTTGACTTGCGCCATAACTTATTCCGTTGCCGTAAATTGTTATCGAATTATAGGGAATCTTCTTGAACATTTCTATACGATATCCCAAGATCTTAATACAGTGCATTTCCTATTATCATTCTGGTTTCAAACGGTTTTCACTTAACAGTAGATTAAAAACAAATATTTTATTAAGAAACATTAATTTAAACTTACTGGGATTTGGCATTGCAAACAACATGAAAGTCACGTGAATGATTAGGTAAAAAAATCGTACGAGGTGTCCAGAGTATTTTTGAGTGATAAAAAAATCATTACAGCATCACTCATCATAAATCTCCGTAAGAAATTTTGTTCGTTCCGATTAATTTCTCTAGGTAAAAAAAGATCATGTGTCATTTAAGATTGTTTCCCCTTTTCTTGATTTCAATTGAACTTTACTATCAGGTATTTTCATTTCGGTAAAAAAATCGTATCGTAAATATTAAGGAGATAACATCTTGGGACAAACTATTTTTGCGATCAAATGTGTCAATATAAACCTCATTTATATATATATATATATTACTCCACACTCCACACTCCATGTTCGGAACATTTTGCGAAGTGCGGAAAGGGAACATTTAAAATATTTCCGTTTTACAAAATGTGGAATTCAAATGAAATCGCCCGAACGACAAAAGAGGACTATTTTATTAAAATATTTAACCCGAAACTTAATCGAAAATAGATTTATCATATATATAATTTTTTATATGTATTGTATTATATGTCTATGCATTGCTTAACGGCGTTGATAAAGTTCACGCCACCGCTACCTTGATGTACATTGTGACGTCATAATGAACTTTAAAAACACGACGTCATTGACAACGTTACAAACAACGTTTTTAATTTTGTATAACTGTCTGAAGAGCCGACATGGCTGAAAGCGCTAACAGTAAACAATTTATTTAATTTGGACTGTCGCATTCTGTTTTATTTATTTAAGTATTTTTTGCTGTACCAAGGCTTTATTTATCTACATATTCTTTGACTGGTACATGATCAGGATGTCACAGACCAGATCCAAATCGGTAGCGGAAAACAACGGAATCGAAAGGATTTTAGAAGAAATATCCGGAAAAATATCGATTCTCTGTAGTAAGTACGATAACTTTACTACTTTGTTTGAAACTTTGGAACAACAAACCCGTGAATACAGGGAAAAGGTTGAACTGTTGTTATCAGATAGAATGGAAATTGAAAGCACTGCATCGAGAAAAAATAACGTGGATGAAATTCCCAATACAAATGTACAGGAATTATTTCAAGAATGAAATGAATGTAATATTGAAAAAGAGGCATTCAAAAAGCGAAGTCAAATGAAAGCATTGTGGTTCAAATTATTGAATGAAAGAAAACAAGCATATTGGAATGCTATTAAAAGTGAAAATCTCGCTGCTACATATGAGAGTTGGAAAAGTAAGGAAAACGTTATTTTTCCGAGGAAATTTCGGGTAAAAGAAATTACAGCAGAGCCAAGTGAGGAAACCAAAATTAGAATTAATCTGGCACTTCAAAGATTTGAGACGGAAATTATATTACTACGTCTCAGAGTTCCGAAATACAAGAACAAGTATGAGAAGACTGATGCAATGATGTATGATGAATTGAACAAAAGAAGCAATGGCAACATTCGGAAAAAACTTATTGAACTGTGGAATAATGATGTCACTAGAGAAGAGGAAAAATCAAAAAAGATTCTGGAGTCAAAAACTGCATGGTTAGAACAGTATGAATCTAACTATGGAAACGAACCAATAAAAATAAGTAAAAACGCACGAAAACAAAATCAGAGAAATAAACAGCAAAACAATGGGTACAAAAACCCACGTACGGAGAACCGCTATACATCCAGGCCAAACGAAAGGAATACTGACTCCAGACATATGTCATATGCAGAGGCACTTAAAAAAGGAATCCCACATCATGTTCGCCGTAGTGATGATTCAGTATGTCAGATCAATATTCTAGACATAACCAAAACGGAGTAAAACACAGCAGTCAACAAAACACTGATGGATGGAGATTCGTTTCTAGGGAAAGACGACCACAACATCAAAACAATCCTAGGAGGAACTACAGAAAAGGACCGTATCATAATTCCAGGAATTCTTCCTCGGGACAGAATTGGACTCAAAGAACTCATTCGGGAAACTCTTCACAAATATCACGACAAAATCCGGACAACGCCGGTCACAAACGAAGCGGAAAAAACAATAAACAGTCGGAAAAACATTGATTGCACAATTCCAACAGAGCCTAAAATCATCAACCTTTCGCAAAGAGACTTAAACACTGGTGAAATACAACTTCTGGAGCATGGTTTAAAATTCACACCAACACCAAAGTCTGACAAGGTTGATGTTGTCACGGACACGGAAGAATTTTGTCGAAAATTACGTTTAAAAGAGTTTTTTCAAAATGAAAATAACAATGACATATCTCTTGTTAAAAACAATAAGGGGTTCAAACCACCGTTAAATAGAGATAAACATCTGGAGGATTATATTTCATGTCTTCGCAACACTGCGAACTCCAACGTGACAGATAAAACTGTTAAGTCTAATATTTCCCACAAACAATATCAAGCAATGCAAACCTTGAAAAATGACCCATCAATTATAATTAAAAACGCCGATAAAGGAGGGGCTATAGTCATAATGGATAGAGACCATTACAAAGAAATGTCACTTTCTCAACTTCAAGATCATCAGTTTTACACAAAACTGGAACAGAATGAAGATCGGCGAACCATGCTCAAAATAGAAAAACTTACCAGAAGGTACCAAGACAATCTAACGGATAATGAAATTGAATATCTGACTAAATATGAGGTTAAATCTAGTAATTTTTATGGTTTGCCTAAAATCCACAAATGTAAAAATATCCAAGAAAACGTCAAAAAATGTAACTCTACTTATATCAAACTTCCTAGACCAAATGATCTAAAACTGAGGCCTATCATAGCAGGACCCGCATCTAGCACACAACGGTTAAGCAATATGCTGGATATCATTTTGAAACCGCTATGCACCAAAGTGACAAGTTACGTTCGTGATGATATGGATTTTCTGAACTACATCCCACAAACAGTACCAGGAGACACGATCCTTGTTACATTTGATGTAAGCAGCCTATATACTAATATTCCTCATAATTTAGGATTAGAGGCAATTCAATATTGGTTGGACAAGCATCCAGATCAAATAGATAGTAGATTTTCAAAAGAGTTCATCTTAGCGGGACTAAAACTTGTACTAGAAAATAACACTTTCCTCTTTGATGATGAAAATTACCTACAGATAAAAGGTACTGCCATGGGCACAAAAGTTGCCCCTACATATGCCTCACTTGTAATGGGGTACCTTGAAGAAAAACTTTATAGTATATTGCCGGATATCTTTGATGCCGATTTTACGCTATACATTAAAGAGAACTGGAAAAGATACCTTGATGACTGTTTCATCTTTTGGACCAAAACGGAAGAGGATCTTATAAAATTTCATTCTATCTTAAATGAACTGCAGGCCTCGATAAAATTCACTATAGACGTCCATCGTGAGAAACTCCCATTCTTAGATATTCTTATTATCAAAGACGGCGAGAATATCATTACTGATTTATTTAGCAAAGAAACAGATTCCCATCAATACTTGGATTTTCATTCATGTCATCCGTCTCACACAAAAAGGAATATTCCATACAACATGGCACGGCGTGTATGTACTATTGTGACTCACCCTTCTCTTCGCCTACAAAGGCTTCAAGAGTTAAAACAACACCTTAGACGACAGAATTACCCCGTGGAACTTATTAATGACGGAATTAACCGGGCTATGGATATTCCTTTAGCACAACTTAGAAGGACCCGCCTTAAGGAGGAGAAACAAGATGAGAAAATTCCGTTTGTAAGTACACATAATCCGTGTAACCATAATATTTTTAAATCATCAAAACGTTTTTTTCCAATATTAGAACAATCAGAAAATATGACAAAAATGTTAAACCAATCATCTATCATACACAGCAGAAGACAAGCGCCGAATCTGAGGAAAATTCTCTCCAAAGCAAAGTTCTCGTCCAGCAATACTATTTCCATCAAAAAGTGCGGCGACCCCCGATGTGGAACATGTGACCTTATACAGGAGGGAGAAGGAATAATATTAAAAAGCGGCCAAATTTTAAAACCTAATGCCCCAATGAACTGCAAATCGTCTAATTTGATATATTGTGCGACTTGTCCAACATGTGGAGAAAATTATATTGGCCAGACTAACCAGCTTAACGCCCGAGTGAGAGTCCACAAACAACAAATAAAGGACGAAACAGTGAGAAACACTCCATGTTCGGAACATTTTGCGAAGTGCGGAAAGGGAACATTTAAAATATTTCCGTTTTACAAAATGTGGAATTCAAATGAAATCGCCCGAACGACAAAAGAGGACTATTTTATTAAAATATTTAACCCGAAACTTAATCGAAAATAGATTTATCATATATATAATTTTTTATATGTATTGTATTATATGTCTATGCATTGCTTAACGGCGTTGATAAAGTTCACGCCACCGCTACCTTGATGTACATTGTGACGTCATAATGAACTTTGAAAACACGACGTCATTGACAACGTTACAAACAACGTTTTTAATTTTGTATAACTGTCTGAAGAGCCGACATGGCTGAAAGCGCTAACAGTAAACAATTTATTTAATTTGGACTGTCGCATTCTGTTTTATTTATTTAAGTATATATATATATATATATATATATATATATATATATATATATATATATATATATATATATATATATATGTGTGTATGTGTGTGTGTGTGTGTGTGTGTGTGTGTGTGTGTGTGTGTGTGTGTGTGTGTGTGTGTGTGTTTTCTGCATTGCTAAACAGTTTACCTTTTTGCATTACAGTATCTTCTTTTCACAATCAATCGTCTTTTCTGGGATTCTCTGTGTATGTCTCCAATACAACTGATAGATTACAGGGAACACTGTGTTACAAAGACACCAACTTTACACTATACACTATACCGGCTGTGTTCACCGCCGTCTGTTCTGTACATGGACAATATGTTATTTACTACAACGAGAGACTTTCCAAAAAAGCCTTCCCTGAAAATTATTGTCGTTCAACTAATAACAATGTATGTGAGATTGAAGTATATGGTGAGTGTTCCTAATTTCTTCACTATTTTTGTTTGCTTTTACAGTTTTTCAATAATATGTCATTTATATTGAAATTGATGTATAAAGTATGTACTATTTTTTATGGTGCTTGATTATACACAAATGTATCCGGTTATATTAACTCTATTACGGATGCCAAAATTACATATACAATTGCAGTCTTCTTACATACGATTGCAGACAATTGATATGAAACACACGTTGCATAATACAATGTATATTATTTGAAAGCCATGTAAATATATTTACATTCAGTGTATATTACCCCTTTTGATTGCAGTGAAAATCTGCAACGTTCAATTTTCTATGAATACACTTTGCTAATTCATTCGCCATGAGCACAGATAGAAAGGTTTTCACGTGTTTTGAATATATTCATTTTTGTAAAATTAAATGAAACTTTCAATCTTACATTACCAATTTGATATGTACTTTTGAAATACGATAATCATTAAGGTCTTCCGTTTCCAAAGGAAGACCTTACAGTTTTCGTACGATTTCTTATTATTTAAGTCTTCCGTTTCAAACGGATGACTTTATAGTTTTTGTACGATTTCGTATTATTAAGGTCTTCTGTTTCCAACGGAAGACCTTTTTTTTTTTGTTTTGTTACTTTCCCTCTATAATTATTATAATTTTTTCTAAAAGGTTTTCTTAAAAACGCTTAAGTTGATTTTCATGAAGCTTTCAGAACTTACTCTAGGCAAAATTTGTAGGAAACTGGTCGATCATTTTTTTATCGTCATTTCAGATCGCAAGATATTACAGATTTTATGTTTTTGTTTGTGGCTTATTTTTCTAAAAAAAATATTCTGAGAGATTAAACTGTCAAGTTTTCAGGGATGGCAGAGAGTCTCCAGCCGCAGTGTCTCTCGTATATCCGAAAGTCCGCCGACAATTCTATCTCTCTCTTTCTCTCTCTCTCATGCACGAATGTTTCAGTATTTGAATAAGAACTACAGATAACATACAGTAATGTGGCTAGAAGCATGTACTTTGGCGTCCAAAAAGTAAACACGTATTTATTTCTTGTAACGGAAAAATGTCTATGGATAACTTGAAATTCATTGTTTAATGATTGTTTTCTAACTGATTGAAAGTCAATGCTAAAAAATCACTTTTATTATAGACAGTGTACCTTTTCTTTCTTTCTGTATGTCTTTATACAAATACTAATCTGTTGTCAGCCTGGGATAAAGAAAAAAACCCCGAAGTTTACACTTAGGACTACTGTATACGAACGACCAGGTGACTGCGACGAGGTGTGTATGTGTGTATGAGCCTAGGAATAGACAGATGCAAACACCGATCAGGGAAATACACTATTAAAACAAAAAGTCGGATACTTCCCTTTTGATAAAAAAAGTCGGCAGGGTGTATCGGAATAATTATCATTTAAAATCTGTATTAAGTTATAAATATTAACAAAGGTCTTCATACATTCGACCAATAGCGATATTTATCATATCTATTGATAAAGCATCGAGGTTAAAACTAATTAATTTTCTCTTTAATTAACCGATTGCTCAACACAGGTCATTTAGACATAACACTAGGATAGCGAATGGATTAGGGAAAAGGGAGATAATTAACTAATTAACCATACTACATTTGTAAGATGAGTTTTTTAATATGCCGACAAAGGAGAATTATTTATCACACAATGTTAGTCGGCAACAATAAACTTGAGACACAGAGAAAAATAACTAATATATGAAAGACAAAGATAAAAAGATAACCAATTTCTTTACCAGATCGATTTCCGAATACCTCTCTCTCTCTCTCTCTCTCTCTCTCTCTCTCTCTCTCAAATTCAAAGGCCCCGAGTTTCGATTATTAGAAATTAAATTCATATCGTACAAAAACAGTACAAACCGTATGGAAAGCGTATAGAAAAGGTATCGTATCGTACAAGAAACGTATTGTATCGTACAAGAGGCGTATTGTATTAAAAACGTACCGTACTGTATGAGAAACGTATATATCATATCGTACAAGAAGCGTACCGTACTGTGCGAGAAACGTATCGTATCGTGCAAACCGTATAGCGTGTGAGAAGCGTGCGAGAAACGTACAGCTGGTGTAGTAGTGCGTTTCAGGGTCTGTAAGATAAATTTTTAGTATGTCATTTATGCGATGGTGAATAAACCAAAAAGTTCTGCTGCCGATGTGATCTCAATTATCTCAGGTAGCTTTTTTCAACAAATGTTATACCCGCGAGATCTTAGAAAGTGCAAGTGATCACGACACAGAACTAACATGAATGATTGACATTTTTTTGAAAAATTTCGTTTGACTGGTCTCATTTTCTCAACCGTCACTTCCGGTCCTTATCGAAAGGGTTCAAACAAATCAAGTTGTTTACAAGTTTAAATTAGAAAATTTAAGTAAATTAAAAAAAAAATTAAAAAAAATAAGCTGTATAACTTTTATTTATTAAGTATTTCAGTGTGTCCGTTTCCTGTCGATTGACAAAAACATTGCCTACATGAGATCTCAAAAACGGTGAAGACTTGAACAACTTGTGGGATGATAGCCTGAGGTAGCAAGGGACAGTTTTGGAAAAGTACCCTTCAATATTTTTGTAAAATTGAGAGTTGCTATACTTAAGGGGTTTATGGGTTTTGCTAAAATTCATAAAATGATTTTTAATGATTATCATTAGTTAGAGGGATGTCTCTTGTTGAAATTGATATGCAATATATAGGCCCCATATGTTAAGTAAATGAGAATCAGAGAATCAAAAGTAAAGTGCGGAACCTGCGGCTATGACTGTTGTGTTGAATTTATACAGTGAAATTGCAAGTTACAGACGGGAGGTAAAATAACACGAATAGTAGGTGGATGGGACATTGTAAACTATATACAGATAAGTTTCTTAAATGTGATGGTGCAACATATAGCAGTACGGAAGGTCAACCCTTTTGCAGGGAATTACCTGGGGGAGGTCTAAAAAGCTGAAAAATCATGAAAATTAGCAAAATATGAAAGGGTCAAAATCTCATAAAAACCAGTATCTAGAGAATTTTACATGTTTCGAGTAGTAATTTTCTTCAGACATTGGTGATTGGCCTTATAGAGTGAATTAAAGGTATTTGTGCTGAATGGGAACTAAGGAAATTCTAGTAACAGAGTTCCGAAGACACGCATTCCCTGGCTACAATGAATTGTATAAAAAAAAAACCGTTCCGTGCCACCTTATGTATGAATCTGTGTTTACATCATTTTGTTTAATTCGTCGTAACTTCCGGTCGTCACCAGAAGCACTTAAAAAATTATCATTTCTTTTTTACTTTATTTACTTTACATGGAATGAATATATTAGTATAGGCAGAAAACATCGATATTTCAATGTATTATATAAAACAATTCAAACGGAAGAACTACTCGTGACGAGAATCTAGTAATTAAGGTCTTCTGTTTTCAACGGAAGACTTTATTGTTTTTATACTGTTTTTTGTTATTAAGGTGTTCCGCTTCCAACGGAAGACCTTTTTGTTGTTGCTTTGTTTCTTTTTACTATTATTATTTTTTATTCTTTTCTGTCACGTTTTCTCAAAAATGCTTCAGCCGATTTTAATGAAACTATCAGATCGTCTTCTTGACAAAATTTGTAAGAAAATTACTTGAGATTTTTTTGTTTGTCGCTTTCGGTACCAACATGATAAAAAATTGTTTTTGCTTGTTCACAGTTTTTCTGAAAAGTATTTATGATAAGACTTTCAAATTTTCAGGAATGATAGAAAGTTGTTAGCCGCAGTGCCCTTTGCATATCCAAACGTCCGCCGTTCCTTCTGTTCGTCACCGGAAGGAAATGAAAACACATAATTTTTAAATGTTTTGGTTTTGAAATTGTTTTATGTTGCTATTCGATTAAGACGCCGACGTAAATTCAGAATATGAAATTTGTCTTTAAATCGATCCACGCGTTCTTCAGATTTGAGCTTAAAAGTCCTGAAGCGAGAGTCCTCGTAGCTCAGTCGTTAGAGTGTTGAACTTGTGCCCAGGCGACCCGGGTTTAATCCTTAAGTGCCGAATATTTTTTCTTCCCTTATTGTGTTTTGTTTCAAGATTTTATCCTCAAAATGTTGTATGTTGATGTTTTCCGTTTTATTCTTATTATAAATAAAAAAGTAGCGGCTTTCTTTTAGTACAGATATATAACTCGTTTCTGTCAGCCGTTCGATATATTCAAACGCTTGTCGCATCGCCGGCATAAAAAACGTGCCGTTGAAGTACCATCGCAGTACGACCGTTTTGAGTTGACTGTGTCGCTTTGCCGGTGTAACGTAGAATAATGACCCCCGTAGAATAAAGACCAGGGGGTCATTTTTCGACGTAGAATAATGACCCCCGGTCATTTTTTTTTATGCAGAAAAATTACCCTCCGGTCATTATTCTACGTAGAAAAAACGACCCTTTTGCCAGAAGAATAGCAGTTTACAGAAAGTAACGAAATTATAAGTACATCTACCCAGTGTTAAAGAAATCCCTACTTTTTTCAATAATCACTTCAATTTGTCCGTTTCCTGTCTCGAAACAAAAAACCTGACTCCATGAGATCTAAAAAACGGTGACAAATTGAACAACCAAACTTTGTGGCATGATAGTCCTATGTATGTATCTGTGTTAACATTATTTCGTCGTCACCTCCGGCCGTCACTGAACGCAGTTGAAACTTTTTTTCCTTATTTTATTTGTTTTACAATGAATATATCAGCATACGATCTTATATTTGTTAACTTAACAATGTTATATAAGCAATATTCTACTTCCGGTGAGATATCTCAGATTTCTTTGGTAGCTTCCCTTTTTAAAATTTGATACCCGCAAGATTTCAGTCACTGTGAGTGATTGATACACAAAACTTAAATAAATGATAGACAATTTATTGAAAATGTGATTAACGGGTTTTATTTTGTCAACCTTCGGTACTCACTGGAAGATTTTCAACAATTCATCTTTTTAACAAGTTTAACAGACTTTCTTGGGTGTTTCATCTAGCCTAATAAACATTGTCGTACATTGGGCAATTGTACAATAAATACCAGCATTTATTTCCAATAATCTTTTCCACTCGTCCTTTTCCGGTCCCGAGACAAAAAAACTTATTTTCAACAAGATCTCAGATTTAGCAGATAGAATCAATATTTCACTGTATCATATAAAACAAATCGGATGGAAGACCTATTCGTTACTCGTAACGAGATCTAGTTTTACTTTAATTTGTATAAAGTATTCTTGTATCGTAGCTTTAAAACCTTTATATATGCTCTTTGTCAATGATACGTGTAAGAATAATAGATGAAACAGCAAATGAACATGACAGTTAGCGCAATTTCGCGCTAGTTACACTAAAGCAATAGAAACTTTGTTTAAAAAAATGTTTCCTTTTGATAGAATAGTCTCTGACAAGATAGATATGATTTAAAGATATTTTTTTCCAAACGAATTATAAAATAAGTTAAGCAAGTCTGAATGTTTCAACTACTCTAACAATAGTACATTTACATCAATTCAAACCGCGTGATGGCGTTTACTTGTGCTCATATAACATGATCAGGCCTGGGGTGTGTTAATGTTAACTTCACTGATTAACAATGCAAGCATAAGGCGAAATATTCACTAAATGTAAATATTACACAATGATCATTGAAAAAACATGATTTTTTCAAAGGATGTCCTGCTACCGGATGTTATGGATCTAACAACTCTTTGCCTTGCCCGGATGTAAATTGTCAGCACTGTCACAAAGAGACGGGCACCTGTCAGGTGTGTAAACCTGGTTACAAAGGTCAACAATGTGAGCTAGGTATGTGATTCAATTATTGAATTTTTTTTCATATTTTGTATTTTTCCCTGTCTATGTTTATACCTTTAATATCTTTATTATATCTTATCAATCTGACTAGCAAAATGATTGTACTACATATGTTGATCTATGACCTGGAGTTTACTTAACACATTTTGCTTCTCTTTTTTAACCAGATGAGAAACACCTCTCTCTAGAAATGCTTTTTTACATAACTTATTTGAATAATATTACAATTTTTTCATGTTTCTGGGGTTTTATTTCTCAAAATATATTCTAGAAGCTTAACCCATTTTGTGTCAGCTCTAATTAATCCTTTAACGAACTATGTTTGAGTATAAAATCCACATAATCAATCATTTTGAGACTCCAATTTCAGGTACATGTAAATATATCAAAGAATGACATGATTACACACATAAAATACATCAATTAAAAAAACACACACACATTGTCAGAGCACTTTGCAAGTACATAAGAATCAATTTGTTCAATATTGTTATTATATAGATTACAAGATATACAAATGATAATTATTACATCAGAATAGTAATAAAAGCCTTGTTGTAAAGTTTATTTCCAATGGGGTCCTTATTTAACAATAAGGTTAATAACAACAAAAGGGCACTTAAAATTTACATAATGGAATTTAAGCAGGATACTGAAAAGGAATGTAGCATAATGCTTTGAAAAATGACATGTTTCTTCAATTTTTTTGTAACTTAAAAGTAATAATAATAATAATAATACATAAGTTGAAAATGAATATGACAAGCAGTCATATAGTATCTCTTGCATTAGTAGACAAGACAGATTTTACGGCTTTCTTAAATTTGTTTGTAGAATTTATTTCCTTGACCTCAAAATGCATTCCAGTCTTCGATAGCACTGTAGAAGAAACATAAAAATTCTTTACCTTTAATCTTAGGTATAATAAAATTCTTATTATTTGCTTGTGATATTGTTATTCAAAAGATCATTAAGATAAGCTGGTACATTGCCACGGTAAATATTAAAAACATGGTTGACTATTAATTGGGCAATTCGATCTTCTACTCTGAACATATTTAAATAATCTAAGATGCTACCAGAGATACTGTCTCTTGGACCCATGTTTAAAACGAATCTTACTACTACTACTACTACCTACTACTACTACTACTACTACTACTACTACTACTACTACTTCTACTACTATTACTACTACTACTACTATTACTACTACTACTACTACTACTACTATTACTACTTCTACTACTATTACTACTACTACTACTATTACTACTATTACTACTACTACTACTACTACTACTACTACTATTACTACTACTACTACTACTACTACTACTACTACTACTATTACTACTACTACTACTACTACTACTACTACTACTACTACTACTACTACTACTACTACTACTACTACTATTACTACTACTACTACTACTACTACTACTACTACTACTTCTTCTACTACTACTACTACTACTACTACTACTACTACTACTATTACTACTACTACTACTACTACTATTACTACTACTACTACTACTACTACTACTACTACTACTACTACTACTACTATTACTACTACTACTACTACTACTACTGCTACTACTACTTCTACTACTATTACTACTACTACTACTATTACTACTAATACTACTACTACTACTACTATTACTACTACTACTACTACTACTACTACTACTACTATTACTACTACTACTACTACTACTACTACTACTACTACTACTACTACTACTTACTACTATCTTACTACTTACTACATATGTTTTTTTCTTGTTCTTGGTTTGTATTTTCAAATAGTTTTTTTATCAAATTACTAGTAAATCATTTATATTTTTAAGCTCATAATATTGTATTGAGACAAAAATGATACAATATTTTAATATTTAAAATGCTTTAGATCGCAAATATGTATATATATATTAATTTGTCACTGTTATAAAGAATAAATTTTATATTGATTAGTATCGCATCTAAAACATTTTCTAAAATAAATTCAGAGTGTGAGACTGGAAAGTACGGGGTTAAATGTTCAAAGAGCTGTGCTAATTGTCTCAATCAATCCCAGTGCCACAATGTCGACGGATCCTGCTATGAAGGATGCTCTGCTGGATACAAGGGGATTCTTTGTACTGAACGTAAATACAATTTTACAATAAATACATTTTTATATCAGTTCTTATTTTTTTTTACTTAAGATGCATGCGTTTTCCTTTCGGCTCCACGCTTTTGATACTGCATGATAACCAATCTTTTACGTTTTGTCATTGAAATGTATTGGAAGAATATCAACGCTAATCCATCTTACCCAAATTGATAAATGCAATGTTTCAACTGCACTACCATGCATAACCAAATAACATGATAGTATGGTACACGTATATTATTGGTCAATGTACAACAATTTTGTAAACACAATAAACGGAACTTGTTTATGTCACTGTTACATGTAGTAGGTTAAAGAAAATCTAGTTTGTGAAATAATAGCGTATTTCAATGGCAGGATTTGCAAATGTTATTAATCAACATTACAATTTGTTCGCTCACCTTTCCATTGGAGATCTATTAGTAATTCACAACATTTTAATAAATGCGTAAATGTTCAAATCAAATGTACCTAGTATTCTGGTGCAAAATGGTAAGACGTGGACGACCAGTCCGCATACTATAATTTTCCTTTATTGATTGAAGCAAATATGCAGAATACCAAAGTAAGTGCTCTTGATATTGTAATAAAGTTAAGCCTCTAAACATTTGGACACCTCAGCTAAAAGCTTAATCGCGCAAAGTGTCAACTTATCCAAACATGGCAAAGTATCACCCTTATACTGGTAAAAACATAACTTTCATTTTTCTCAAACATACATCGCAATACATTGTAAGTAATTTAATCTCGATTTGGTTTTTTAAAAGCAGTCACACTCCTTTGTTCATTTTGTTCTTTTTACTGATATTCCTGTTTGTCTTTTGTTTGAAATGCTCATAACTATAAAATCGGTGTAAAAGTAAAATCGATAGTTTCTTTTATGAGATATCACATAAATAAAAACACATTTTTGTTGAGATGAGCACATAAAATGAAATAAAAACTGGCTTTTGCACTTTTCTTATTCAAAAGTACATGCTCTTCTTCTAGAATTAACACAATGTTGAAGAAAATTTGTATAAAACAAGGATGTATGTGCTGTTGTTTAGTCCAATTCTTATAACAATGTTTTTATCATACAAGTATCATCAAAACAATGGATTTAAATACAACGAACAATTTTGTCATTCCCTTAAATTCGTAAAGAAAAATTAAACATTTTTTTTTACTTCGGATAAAGAGTGTGATTTTAGAAAATATGGCGTAAAATGTGCCAAAACATGTGGCAATTGTCGCAATCAATCCCATTGCCAAAATGTCGACAGATCCTGCTTGGGGATGTTCTGCTGGATATAATGGATTCTTTTGTACTGAGCGTATTAAGTACAATGTATATTTTATTTATAAATGCATGTTTAATATTGGACGTGTTTTCAATATTAATTGGAAAGATGCATTATTACTTGTTGTTACCATCTTTGTAGCTGACCCGAACATTTTGCTCAAATAAGCTTTTCTAATAACATTCTATCCGTTGTCTCTTGTCCAAAATTGTCGTCGATCTAGTCAAAAACATTTTACATTTTCATCTTCTTCTCTATAACAACTGGGCCAATTTTAAACAAAATTGACATAAAGTATTTTTTTATGAAAAGACTTTCGAGTTTCTTAAAATGATATAATGGGAGGTAATTTAGAAAGAGTAAAAATATTACGGTTTGGTTATTTTTTCTCACAAGTACCCAAAAGCCTGTATTTCCCTACTTTCGTCATTACATTTCTGATAAGTAGTAGATGTAAGTTTGAACAAATATTGACCCCAAGGAACGGAAAGGGACCCTCATAGGCTAAAGGTCAATGCTTACAATGGAAAATAGGTAAAAAAAAAAACACCACTTACATAATTCGTCTGAAGAACAAAAGACTATAAGTTGTGGAAATATTATAGAAAAAAAGCTATTATACCAAATTATTGCTTTCAAAACTATGTCATGACATTATAAGTTAGGTTTGTACAAATTACCTTTTAATAACTTTCTAACTTCCAAATGATATATTTCATGCCTTTTTGTGGAATATTGAAGTCAATTAAAGTCGGGCTGGGTATCCTCAAATTCAAAACAAGCAATGCAATCCGAAAGTGAGAATAGCACAGCCAAACTCCATTCACATTCATAATATGTACATTGTAACTCATTACAAACCTTTAACAATTCTAAATATAGTTATGTCAGCTTACGCATTTTGGTTATACCGAGCGCAGCTAGATATGGAAACACGCAAGCCTAAATGGTAACACTTATATATAAGATAATCAGTGAAAAATTAAAGATGAATCAGGGGTACTAAGGACTTAAATATTTTTTCCAGCTCATCATGGGCGCCGGCATACTGACCGATATTTTGCTAAAACAAATTAACTTATTCATTAAATGAGTGGCTCTTATCTATGTTTATTGTCCATTAACTCAAACTTTCCAAGTATTCAATGGAAAGAAAGTAGAATGGAAATAATTGACTATGCAAACCTAGTAAGGTTAAGCATAACCATATAAAAAAATAGGTTGTGATCCTGACCCTAAAACCGTATACTTATTGTCCTTGTGTTAAAGGGCATCAAATGGTATGTAGGACATAGGATCGGGGTTGATTCTAGCCCCATCGAACAGGACGTGACCAAATATCTTTAAAACGGTTGAGAATATAATTTCATCTTGTTAAAAATATTCTTATTTACGGTACCGGTATCAATAAAGTTACAATATAGCCCTTATTCTATTCTGTGTCCATCATCAAGGATCATGCATACTACATTCATGATCATATTCATTCTATCTTTTCAGATTAAAACTTTTGCGATTTTCAAAAACCTAAGAAGTGTTCAAAATCTATGTTGAACCCCATAAAAGGAATTTTCGAGCAATTCATTTTAGCATAGTTTTAAGACACGTACATGTATTTGCTAAAAAGTAAAGTTTTCAGTTTTAATTCATGATTACCATTGAAATTTCGTTCGGGAAAAACATCAAGAGAAATTATTTGATCTCATTTTGATTAAATTATGTATTCTTTCCTAACCAGTCTACATGTAAACGTAATTGAAAGCGGAAATGTAGAACTGCAAACTTCAATTTGCAATATAGTCACATGTATGCATTTAACAAGCATCCCAATTCTAACAAATTGATATACTGTGGAATCATTAGAATTCGAGGTGGCTCAATTTTCGTGGTATTCGTGGGTACCTCTCATCCACGAACTTACATCCTCCACGAAAACAATTTATACTAAAAATATTTAGTTTTACTTCTAAAACTGAAAACCGACGCATTCACGAAATTACGTCCCCACGAATAAGCAAAAATCCCACAATCCACGAAAATTGGCCCCCATGAAATTAAATGATTCCACAGTATAAACACCGAAACAGCAGTAGATTTAATAATTGATTATAACTTTCTAACATTGATTATGATTAGATTCACTGTTGGTGTTTCTCAGGTTAGCGATGTGGCCCCTGGACCTTTTGTTTACTTCTCTTGAAGTTCATCAGATTCTCCTTTGGATTAGGTTTATGTACATCATAAGAAAAAAAAACAATGCAATATAAAGTCAAAAACATAACACTATTTCAAAATATATAGAACATTCAAAACAAATTCTAGATATGAAAAACATGTTTGTTCTTAAAACGTAGTTATATGATAACATGTTTATTTTTTAAATAATCTTTTGGATTGACAATACCAGAAAATGACTTCTCTCTTCATTTCTATTTCTGTGTATATTCTTTTGTCGTGCAGCATGCGAACAAACGTTCCATGGTATCAACTGTTCACAGACATGTAGTACAAACTGTAGCCGTCAAGCTTGTCACCACGTGACCGGAAATTGCTTGGAGTTGTTTAAGGTACTGTTCTCCATATTTAATATTGATACAATCATTATTTACTACATATATATTTTAATCCAGCTGAATGTCGTGTTTCAAATACCTGTGATCATATCATATTTATACTAAACTGATGGTTCACCTCGTTAATGCTAATGACTTTATGTACAGAATAATAGATAACAAAATAATACATTCTGATGGAAATTTATACGATGATATATGTTATTTGATAAGTACTATATGCATTGAGAAAGAGCTGTATGATATAAATAATATAACGATACATACTTTTTTTATTTTCTCCTTTAAAAAAAACAGAGTTAAGTCAAGAGCAATAAATAATAACCATTTTAGAATGTTGTTTTGTAGACAGACGATTCGTTATTCAATCTAATATTCGTTGCAAGTATTTCAGCTTGTATTGCTGGTGCCATCCTCGTTGTTCTGATTGCGATCATCTGGTATTTACATATTCTACTGTTAATAAGGCCAAAGATATCTGCATTAAAACAAATATTCATTTTTTTGAAATAGTTTCCATCATATCAATTATGTTTATACGTTGTGAGTTTAAAGATGAGTGCATGTAACTTGCAGGATAAAAAAGCGCAAAAATACAAGGAACTACAAAGAAAAAAACACAGATTCTAAACAATGTCAATGTAAGTGTAGTATATTCTGTTTGAGAGATGTCAAACGATGACTTTGTATGCTCATTATTAGACTACAAATGGTATATATTGAAATTTTAATTTTTCAAAGTTCGATTTTCCTTTAGATGGACCAGAGCCAATGACTAATGTGTCAA
Organism: Magallana hongkongensis; assembly: GCA_015776775.1. Taxonomy (NCBI): domain Eukaryota; kingdom Metazoa; phylum Mollusca; class Bivalvia; order Ostreida; family Ostreidae; genus Magallana; species Magallana hongkongensis. The sequence continues at coordinate 164,398 of VIAA01000058.1, read as the reverse complement.
GGAGTTATGAAAATATTGCCTTTGAAGATCACAAAAGTGAATCAATTTTCACAAAACCACCACGCAAACAGGGAACCAAATCGGAAAAGATAATAGAATATGAGGATGGAGATATCGATATTGAAGAAAAAATACACATGGAAAACCCATATGGAGATATTTATTTAAATAATGAATCTATTAAAGACATTTCTATAAGTAACTTATGGGATGTTATAATGGAAAACTCGAAAAACGAAAATGATGGTTTCAAGAAAGAATATGCGGTATGTAGTTATGATTTATATAATAATTCAGTGTTCTAATGTATTGCGAGTCATCTTTTTTTTTAACGCTGAAGAAAGTTTGGTTGATTTGGTTATTAATATCATTTAATATTACCAAAAGACTGAATTACCTTATATTGGTGTGTTTACATGAAATGCATAACATATTAAAATCATTATATTCCAACAGAGGGAAGTTGTACATGTACTTTGATATTCCGGAATAGCTCAGCCCATATTTTATAATGAATTTTCATTGATGCCACTACTTCTAAATTAATTTTTAAGATTTAAAAAAAATTCATTGAAATCATGTTTATTTCAGCAAAAACTAATGCTCTAGTAGTTTGCAATTCTTTCTGTAAATTGGAAATATATTAGTATTGTGTGCACCTTAATTCAGTAAATGAACAAGTGCTGCATCAGGCGGGTTTTTTAAAACTTTTTAATTTAAATAAATATGTTCGTTACAATCAATTAATATTTAAAAAAATTGCAGTTTATAAACCAAACGCTGTCAAAATTTATCTTATATGGTATGATACAGGTAAAAATGGATTCAATTTTTGAAAATTTATATTACATGTAATATATCACGTTTAACATTTGGGTTCATCAAAAAGTTCCTTACAAATATCTAAATAGTAAATTTGGCATCATTAGCACAGTTGACCAGCATTGCCAAAATTAGTCTATTAAGCATCACGTTTTTCTATCACTAAATTGAAAACAGTATTCCTAATCTTGTTTCAAACGTCGATGAAAGTGGTTTTATTAGTCCCCTACCGGTTTTCACCGGAGGGGACTATAGCTTTCCTCTGCGTCCGTCAGTCCGTCTGTCTGTCCGTCCGTCTGTCTGTCCCACCTCAGTTTTCCACACTATTTTTCTTTATGCGTTTGAGGAATAATATGAAATTTGCTGAACAGCTTCAAAATGTCAAACAACAGATCAAGTTTACACTTTTGTAGCGTCTGGTTGACATATTTGCGAGAAAATGAATTTTTTATATTCCAATGTTTTAATGTTCGGATTCGATATTCTGCATAACAGTGCATTGTTTCACAATTTCAACAAACCGGTAGGGGACGTGTATTGCTTATGCAATACTCTCAGAATGCTTGTCTATTTATTTTTTTGGAGGGGGATATTTTTTCTTCTTTTCTTGCACTATAATATCACCATACTCATTTAAAATAATGATTGGATTTGTCACAATAGTATTATAATTTGATTTTTATTAATTAATATTTTATAAATAAAATTGCTACATAAAATTTCGTTCAACAGATTACAGGTGAATTTACTTAGATACCCTCTAAAACATATTTCCCGCAACCATAATTCCTTTCCTACAACAAAAATTGCCATTTCGAAAAAAATTCGAAGCTTAACCTAGAAAACAAGTGTCATGAACTTTGTTTTTTATTCTCACAAATATGCTCAGAAAATTATTGATAATTCTTCTCTTTTCTGTTTCTTTTCTTTGTCATCTTAGACATTGTTATATGGAGAAAGGCATCCGTGCGAGATCGGAAAATTTCCAGAAAACATTCCAAAGAACAGATTCAAAACGACTCTCCCTTGTATGTACATTAAATCCAATCTTTCTAACTTAGAAGGAATTTAAAATAAAACAAATTAACAAAATGATTTTTTTATATTTTATTTAAAGGGCTATTGAATGATTTGTGAGAGTTTTTTGGAATAGTTGTGTGTCTTGTGTTAATTTTATTTTACAACAATCATGAACATTTGTGTCAGCTAATTGATGAAAACACCTATAAATATCATGTGTGTAGAAAATTTAATAAACAACTACATAAACTTATTTGCTAATTTCTAAAAGAAAATATTTATTGCAGATGATCACTCAAGGATCGTTTTAGAAAACCAAGCCTCGGACTATATAAATGCTAATGCTATCGATGTAAGTATCAGATCATTTAAAAAAAAAATGAACTGTTATTTTGAATTTTCCTTATTTAAGTTCACTCGTTATTTCATAGGGTCTTCGTCAGAAAAATGAGTACATTGCAACCCAAGGTAACGTACAAATTTCAATGCCTTTATGTTTAGTCATAAATATTCATTTATCGAAACTTGATTTCATTTTTAAAACCCCCGCTCCAAAGGAGAAGGGGGTATATTGTTGTTTTTGTGTGTGTATGTCTGTCATTTTGTCTGTCTGTCCGTAACAAAAATCTCTGTCGCATTTTTCTCAGCAACTATTAATCGCAGATGCTTGAAATTTCAATACACTATCTGTTTAGGCAGTCCATATTTTGGGATATATTTTGGTACCAATCTGACTTCAACTTCCTGTTAAATAACGACTTTGTTTATTTTTAGGCAAAATTTTCAAACAAATTTTCGTCAAAGATTTCTCAGCAACTATTTACTGCAGATGCTTGTAATTTTAACACACTATTTGTTTAGTTATGCCATATTGTGGGATATATTTTTGTACAAATCAGATGTCAACTTCCAGATAAATGACGACTTTGTTTATTTTAGGCCAAAATTGTCAAACAAATGTTCGGAAAAAAATTTCAGCAACTATTTATCGCAGATGCTTGAAATTTTAACATACTATTTATTTACGCATGTCATATCGTGGGATATATTTTTGTACCAATCGGACGTGCATTGCCTCACAAATATCTTGTTTTTTTCTCACTTACAGGACCTAAACCAAGCACTGTGGATGATTTCTGGTTGATGATTTGGCAAGAAAACGTTGTTCAAATCGTTATGTTAACAAATCTAAAGGAAGGAACTAGGGTAATAAGTCTTTTATTGTTTTTAGTCTGTGAAAGTTCAACCAAAAACGTTCATTTTTGTTGATATTTTAGTTAGTTTTATTTATTGCAGAAGAAATGTGCTAAATATTGGCCAGACTTAAATGCAGACAAGGATTGTGATGTTTTTATCATAAACACCTTCGAGGAAAAGCAGTATGCTAACTGTGTTATCCGTAAAATACTAATGACAAATAAAAAGGTAATACATATTTTTTATCACAAACATATTCAAATAAAAAAAAATTAATACAATGAAAATTAAATGAAATTTGTGATAGCAAAGGTAGCTCTAATAAAATATCTAGATTGCAAAAAACATAAGATATTTATTGGCAAGACATGATGTAAAAACATTTTAACGTTCAGTTCTGTATAATTTGTTTACAATTAAAATTGTTTTAAAAAGTTGTTTATAGTCGTACTTTTTTAACCGAAACAAGTTTCAAAAAGACTGGATACGTATGACTGTAGTCAAACTTCTATGCTATGTTTACCATTTATTGCGTTTTATTCCATGACATTCTGATCATTTTTATCTTCACTAAAACATATCGTTGAACATGATTATCTCAAGCTATCGTTTAACATTGATTAATTTAAGCTACACATTACTGGACCTTAACCTCATACAAATAATCCTCCATAAGTAAATATAAAAAAAAAATATATGTTCATATCAATTACATTAGCCATGACAAATATTGATTTTTAATTTCAGGAAAATGAAAAAAGAACGATTACCCAATATCACTACATTACTTGGCCAGACCACGGCGTCCCGGATCCCCTTTGTCTTTTATTATTCCACAATCACGTGACAAGAACAAAAACGTCTACACACAAAGGTCCGACGTTAGTTCACTGCAGGTACATATATATCAACATGTTTACGCATATTAATGTTACATTCCATTTCAATATTAAGGTAATCCATACATAACTAAGTTGAATTTAACAATTTTGATTGATCTAATCTACATGAAATACATATTTTGAAGCTATTATGAGGCTGACATAAACCAAACTTGGGTGTATGTATGTAGTCCATTAAATAAACTTTTTGCACTTAAAATTCTTTTTAGGAGTTATCTGCCCTTTAGGAAATTTTTTAAAAATCATTTTCTGAAAATATGTATGGTAAACTATGAATTATTTTAGCATATTCGAATACGGAGAAAGCTTTTGCAACTTTTAACCAAGAGAAATGTGAGAAAATTACTTGTATTCAAGAAATATATTTGAAAATGCATTTTTCCCATACACTTTAACATGTGATAGATATATTAAAATCATTTTATTTATTTCATTTTTAAATCATTTTTTTAAATTTTGATTAATTAAAATCATGTCATTTTTTTAAAAAGATTTCAAAGGTGAAACTTTATTATTTAATAAACTCCTTAAAATCACACTAAGATTTTAGTGATCAAATTTTCAATCTATTAGATATGATATATGATAGTTATGACTACCTTTAATCATAAAATATAATCTGCTATGATTTAGTGATATAAATCTAAGGAAAACGTATTTGATTGCTTTTTTTTCATTCACATATATTAGTACGTGTAGTATTTTTAACATGCATGATATAAAATAACCAACATTTAAAAAAGTGATAATACCAACGTGAACTTCCTTTAATTCAGTGCATTTTTAGTCAAGATCATGGAACTCGGACTAATGATTGGTACTAGTAAGAAAAATAGATTGAAAAACAATATATAGAAAATAAACAAACGCATTGGCCGCCGAACCTAAAATAGAGCAACATAAAATATTCATTGAAATCGGTTCGGTTTTAATCTAAAAACCAGTCATGAAACAACGCAATGATAGCACTTTTTATGAATGTTAATCTGAATATTGAAAAAAAAGTTCTCTCAAAATAAAAGTGACAAAAACCCATAAAAACCATTAATGTGTGATGTGACATATTCCTGTAACATTGTCTTTTAAATTATTAAATTCAAATCGCATATATCAACCACCCATCCTCGACCACAGCGCTCTTAAGAAAGCGTGTCGCCAAATTGTATTTTCGTAGTTTTAAATAGCAGAGAAAAATTTATAAACAAAAGAGAAAAAAATTACAAAATTTATTTAGAAACTGCTACTAAAGTAAGCATTATAATTTATTGGCCTCTTGTTTATTTATATTAAGTGCTGGAATTGGAAGAACAGGGACTTACATAGCAATTGATGCCTTGCACAAGGAAGTTCAACAGGAAAACAAAATCAACATTGCAGAATACGTGAAGAAAATGAGAGAAAAAAGAATGAATATGGTCCAAACTTACGTAAATAGGAATTATGTTATGATTAAAAAAATTAGAACCTCTCCTTTTTTAATTGTAAAACAGTGGTCGGTAACAAAAATGACATCGTTCATGTAGTATTGATTATATGGAGCAATTTTCACTGCACAGAATCTGATAATAATATATATATATATATATATATATATATATATATATATATATATATATATATATATATATTACAAATTAATCCTCATATTACATGTACAATTCTGCTTCTAGGAACAATATAGGACAATATTTCTGACTCTCTACGAAATGTATAAGGCGCCAGCGACTGTTCAGAACACGACAGAATTCATTGAAAAACTTGAGACAGCCAAAATAGATACTACGGCAAACGTTTCCTTTTTCAGAGATGAGTTCAAGGTTAAAATAATTTTGCTTTATTTTGCATTTTTTTTTATATCCAACATTTGCAATGAAAATAAAAAAAAAAATCTTTAGATTTTGCTATTCTTGCTTTCATCCAATCGTGTTTTTCAGAAAGTGTTTTCATAGTAAAAATCATAACGAAATCAAAGTGTTGTAAATATAGTGTGTATGTCACTGTGTGATGATTTGTTTGGGATCTAAAAAACTAGTTTTCAAACTAAAAAAAATGGTATTGATAACCTTCGGGTAAATAGACAAATACTCATGACCTTTGTATGGTTCATTAAAGTTATTTGATGAAATGGCAATAGCTATTGAGGTAACTACATTAGAAATATAAAGATCAGGGAACTATGAAGATGCATCAATCTATGCATATTTAACTGTAAAATAATGTGCTTCTTTTGTTCATTGTTACTGGCACATGTTCAAAGAGCGTTATTCATTTGCTTTTGATAAACATTTCAGAGGCTCATGTCAGTTCGACATCAGCGTAGAGACGACAATGACAACATGGCGTCAGAAGGCGATGGTCTGTCTACGACTGCTTGTATCCGACCACGTAGGTTAAACTTTAACCCAATACTACACTGTTAATTTTATAATACGAAGCTCTGCCATTCGGCCAGCTAAAATGTGGCCAATGTTATCTGATAACTAATCCTAAGCAATTGTTGTGCCATTCAGTTTCCTACCTGCAAATTAGAGTCCTTTGAATGTGAAAAAGATTTGGCCCGTCAGTTCGAATATGCGTTTTCACGATTATGTTTTCAAACATTTCATTTTAACATCTTCGTGATAAAATATAACAACTTTCATTTAATTTGTATCTTCATTTTGTTCTTCATAGCTAGCATTGGTTTTGAAATAAATACATCATTAATTGTTGTTTTCATTTTCATTTTCACAGGGTATGAGAATGTAACTATCCGGACTTCTAGTGTTTCCAATCGTGGAAGTAATATTGACGGAATATTCATCCATGTAAGTTTAAAAGACATTACATTTTTAGCAACAGTCTGATGTTATCAACTTTGTAATTTGTTTTCTTTTTGCACAATTGAAATGATTTCAAATGAGATTTAAAAAAAAATATCACATTTTCTAGTCATTTACCGACCAGAACGCGTTCATTGTTACGCATTGTCCACTAGCACATGACGTTGTAGATTTCCTAGGACTGATTACTGAATACGACACTGAAGTTGTTGTTTTTATGGAACCCCTCAACAGTATAGAATCTGTGAGAATCTCGTTATTTGAGAATTTGTTACAAAATGCATTACATTGTACCAACAACGATCTAATAAAGATCCCTATACTGAAAACTCGTATGTATCATTATTTTTCATTCGACTATTACAGACAGATACATGGATGCCGACACCATCAAAAAGTTCTAAAAGTGTTCCTCCTTTTACAATTCAACTACAACAAGAAAATACGAAGGAAACTAATTGGCACTCAGTTGAAATCACAAAAGAAAATGTGAGTAGTATAGATGCTGTGAAATAGAGGTTTAATTATGACTATGCATCATATACATGAATTTTGAATTTATTTACTCATATTTGGAACAGACTGATTTTAAACCTCTTATGGTTCACCTTGCGGCGCCAACAGAAGATCTCACTTCAAATAACGCTCAGACCATTTCTCAAATTCTGGGTTTGGTTTCATTTGCGCAAAATACAATTGGAGAAGGTCCGATAATCGTCGTAAGCAAGTAAGTAATGTACATACAGTGAAGCTTCAAAACTGCAACTTTCTATGTCAATAAATGTACTGTGTTTATTTCTTATGCTTCTTTATCAATGTAGTGCTTTTTTTAGTCAAACACAGGTTTAATCTCTGTTATTCAGTCAACAGACATGTCACTCAATGATGACTAAATGGCATAGCCAGGCAATTAAGTAATCTTTTTCAACTTTCATATTTGATTCAGTTGACTGAATGGCAAAACTTTTTCTAGTGAAAATTAATCTAGAAAAAAAACATTAATAACAAACGTGCACTAGTATATAATTATATAACTTAGTTATATAATCAAATAATTCTGTATATACTTAAATAAACAACATTCCTATTCCGTCAATGCATGCATGTATCCGCTTAGATCTGTGTTTTTAAATGATTAATTTAACAGTTTTATTCCCATACTCGCATAAAAATACTTAGAAAGTTATTTTTTTCTAATATATGTCTTTTTTTTACCTTGCTAGAGATGGTGCCGCTCTGTGTGGAGTGTTTTGTGCTGTATACAACCTGATACAACAACTGACAATGGACGAGGAGATAGACGTGTTCTCTGTGGTCAGACTCCTACAGACACGACGCCCTGAACTTTGTGCAACAATGGTAAACTTATCAGATTGTATATAAAAGCAAAATGCGCATCTAAGAAATTAACATTTCCTCATGGAATAAAGGATAATTAATGAAAAACATTGAAGTAGAAATCGTCTGTTTAATGTAATAATAGAATGTACAGTGTAGTCACTAGAATTAATATAAGGTATTTTTTCTTTAAATTTAAAGATTGATTATTTAAATAATATATATTAAACATTAATGCTATAAATGTTAATTAAACCGCTCTAAAAATATGCATCTAACCATGAAACACAAATAATATTTTTAAGATAATACAGGATCGATCATTGCTAAAAACTAACACACAAACATTTTTTTTTTATCAACAGGAGGAATATGAAATAATAAACTACGCCATTACGACTGTTATACAGTCGAGAACAGACGGAAATACATATGCCAATGAATGATTGCATTCGCTGAAAATAGAATATAGAGAAATTCCTTGTTTGTTGTAATAAAATTTCACGAGGCAAATATACATTTCCTTCGTTGCGTAGACAAAAATCGAGTGACTGCTTTTATATAGACTTATGATATGTTTCTTATAAATATTTTAACTATTTATTTGTATCGTAATTAAGATGAATAACATAAGATGTACTTTATTGCATGTTTGTATTTTATTTTAACAGAATATAGAAGTACTACAGGTGTAAATATTGATATAATATCGATCATTGCATAGTTTATACTATGACGGACAAAGAACTGTTACTGTACTATTCTTTTGGAATAGGGCATGATAATTTCTTATCTTTTACCATTATTTCGTAATTGTGTTTTATTTTCATGTTTTTTTTCTAATGTTTCGTTTGTAATGTTTTATGTTTATAGCTCTATTTCTTTTAATATCTCGCAGCAAAATTTAGTTGATATGAAATGATTTTAAAAAATTCAGGTGTTTTATATACATATATTTACGACTAAAATCACTATAAATCTAGCAAGACTTTCATGACACTCTGTTAATTCACAAAAAATCACAATATTTTATTACTTTGTAATTTTATTCATAAATGCTTTATATATTAACTGAAAGTTGAATCATTTAATGCCACCTTTTGTCGTGAGTCTGTGTGTCGTGCGTTATTATTTTTTTTAAACAACTTTAACTCTTCTTGAAAACTAATTGACAAATAGTTACCATTTTTGAGTCACTCGTGTGACCCATTCATATCTCTTTTTGTCCGTTTTTAACTTCTACTCTGGAACCACTGGACTAAATTCAATTAAACTTGACATATAACATATATGGGTGAAAAGAAGTAAAAATTGTAAAATTCATGGCCCAGTGATCAGGGTTTTTGTTTCTCATGTGGGGCTCTAAAAAAATTTATTCTTTAAAAGTCTTCTTCTCTGCTCCTGGGTATTTACACAGTATTTGTACAATCATGCTATATCGTGGGATGTATTTTTGTACCAATCAGACGTCAGCTTCCTGTTTAATGAGTACTTTGTTTATTTTTAGCCAAAATTTTTAAACAAATTTCGGTCAAAGATTTCTCAGCAACTATTTATCGCAGATGCTTGAAATTTTAACACACTATTTGTTTTGGCATGCCATAGTGTGGGATATATTTTGTATCCATCGGACCTCAACTTCCTGTTAAAAAATGACTGTTTATTTTTAGCCAAAACTTTCAAACAAATTTTCGTCAAAGATTTCTCAGCAGCTATTTATCGCAGATGCTTGAAATTTTTACACAGTGTTTTTTAAGGCATGCTATATCGTGAGAAATATTTTTGTACCAATCGGACATCAACTTCCTGTTAAATGACGACTGTATATTTTAGCCAAAATTTTCAAACAAATTTTCCTCAAAGATTTTTCAGCAGCTATTCATCGCAGATGCTTAAAATTTTAACACACAATTTGTTAAGGCATGCCATATTGTGGGATATATTTCTGTACCAATCGGATGCCAGCTTTCTGTTAAATGTCGACTTTGCTTATTTTGCATATTCACATTAGAGTGGGGGTATCACTAGTGAGCATTGGCTCACAGATACATGTATCTTGTTATATACGTTATAGAATGTTAAAAAAAAGTAAATAATCAAATGTTGCAATGACGTTTTTATTAATTGATTTATTAATATAAGTTTTTCTGTCAAATCCTTAAGTATATAATTTCTTTAACATATAGATGTTTTCAAATAACATGTAATGTCAATTGTTTAATAAGCCTCACAGGACAGCTAAGTATTTTAAGTACATAATTCAACCTATTTTGACATCTTAACTGGCAGCTGTGAGCGTTTTAATTACGTAATTCGAAAAAAAGGTCATTGACGTTAATTATATTGATTGTTACTCGTTCGTTTCATTATATCCAAGCCCATTAGTATTTTAATAACAAATTATATTTTGTATTTCGAGAATTTTTTTGTGGGCGTGACTTTGTAATTATCAACGAAATAAAACCAAACGCCAAATACAAATTGTTACCTTTTTTGCATTTGCTATTTCCAAATTAATAAACTTTGATTGGCTTTATTTAATATTTGGTTATATTTTGAAGGTAAATATACTTCTTTTTATGTTTATATTTGTTTTCTTTTTTAATTTCAAGAGATGTTATTATCGTGACTTTTTGACATTTGCTATTTCCAAGTTAATAAACTATATTTTGGATTTCTTTAACATTTTGTTTTGTTTTGAAGTTCAGTCGAGTTCCAATATGCCCTGGTATACCTCAGCGAAGCGAGTTTAGAGCAAATTTCCTTATAACAGTATTAAGCCAGTATACTAAGTACATAGTTATGATGAGGAAGAATGCATTTTCCATAATTGTAAATTTAATTGTCACTGGGTCAGGAGTTTGAATTTCATGGCCCCTGGGTCAGAGGGTCTGCTGTTGGGGCAGGGTTCTAATGACTGAACAGTGAATAGGGTATGGTGATGTTATTTCGACCGATTATTTTTTGTTTGTACATTAGATTTGTTCATTAATGTCACTGTGTATTATGGGTCTCTTGTTAGTTTTAAGCATCTTTATGATAACAGGAATTTAAACTGTGAAATTCATGATTTTATCTCCCCCGCAGACTCATAGGCAGGGCCTAATATGCCCAAAAAATCATATTTTCAAATATGAAGTCAGTAAAACGTAACTGCATGGCTATGATATCTATAAAATCTTCTACCAAACCAAAATACATGCCCAATTGGTCAGGGGGTCAAGCCCTAGGGTTGGACTGATGTACACTGTAACCATATAGTAAAAATGTATAAGATCTTTAAAAAATAATCCGCTTTACTCCAAGACGAAATTTAGAAAAACTAAATGCATGATTATGAAAACATATACCTTAATTGTAATATCAACTATAATTATTAAAATTTGAAATATGTTCTTCTGTACTTTTAACTGTTCATTGTCGTTTTAGATGAACAAAATGAATTTTCAAAATTTCTATTTATTAAATGGTGAAATTCACTGCCCATGTGGCAGGGGTTTAAGCTTTTTATTAGGAGAGGGTGACATATGGCTATGTAGTGTACATGCATTTTATTAGGTCATTTGTGACACTTTGGTAACCAATTGCGTTGTCTGTTAAAAATTATACGTTTTTGTTTTGAAACTGTGAATATTATAACGAAGACTTTTATTATTTGCCTTCTTATAAATAAATGTTTTTTAAAAAAGATCAATTTATAAATGGCAGGGGTAACAGTCAGAGGAGTTTTGAATGAAGTTTAGAGACTCCAAAATGATTCCTAAAATGCAAAAATAACCCCTTTTAACGAATGTAAGGGCGATGGTACATGTCTTCAAGTGACAAGATGGACTCGTGCACATTAAATGCTAAGGCTCTACCTATCGGTTTCCTTTATCGTACAATATACGTGCAGATGTAGTAAGCTTTCAAATGGCTAAAAAATCTAATTATAGGTAACAGGTAGTTACAGTCATTTCATGCATATCTTTTACAATTTTATGCTATGCTATGGTATGCGATTTTAATGATATGCTATGAGATTTGTTTGCTATGCTATGAGATTTGTATGCTATGCTATGAGATATTGAAATGAAGGGCTTAATGATATGGTATGCTATGTTATGCTATAGTATGCTATGAGATTTGAACAAAAACGCCTCCATACACAGAAGAGTTCCACACATTTCAAAGTAAAATAATAAGAAGCCAAAGTTTATCACACATCTATTATGTAAACATTTATTTTTTCAAATTAAAACGTTTAAAACCGAGTTAAAAGAATGTTGTATGCTATGCTATGGTATGATATGACGAATACGATTCTATGAGATTGTATGCTATGGTATGAGATTCCAATGCTATGCTATGAGATTTCAATGCTATGCTATGCTATGGTGTATGTTGTAAAAGATATGCTTGAACCGGCTGTACATGTAATTTCAATATGCTTTGTAAAGAAGCTGTTGCATGGCTATCCAATTGAATGTTTGTGTTGTATCAATTTGCTTCGTATAATATTTCAACAATGAACATGTACATTTTGTTATTTTACCTTGGTACTTTATACCTTGATATTATGTTAAGAGATGTTCATCCCTAAGGACATTGTCCAGAATAAAAACATTGATAATTTAATAAAAATGTAGCTTTATCTGGGTTTCTACATTAACACAAAAATAAAGTAAGTTGGATTTTTAAAAAAAAAAGATGTACGTTTTGTGTAGGTGGATTTTACTTATTATTGAAGTTTTTAATAAAACAAAAGGATTAAAAGTACTTTTTGTCAAGTACGAGGGTCAATCAAAAAATACGAAGACAATGTGGCTGTCTATCGTATATTTTTCATCAAAGTCATACTTAACAGATTTTTCTGTGCACCAACACTTATGTTATTGATATGCGAAGTTTTAGTCCATTTGATGAAACGGTATTTTTGTTACCCCTTTTTAAAAACAACATGTTTGTCACCACGGCGCACGGTAACGTTCAAAACATGACGTCAAAATTAAACACGCACAGTTTATAGATATACTCCGTCTATATATCACGCTTAGTCTCTTGTGCCTTTCTTCTTACAATTTAAAATGGCACAGAACCACTTAACATCTTATTTGCACACATTTGCTCGAGAATCATAAGTTAGTTCTTCAATGTTTTCATTTTCTAACCGTGTATATCTTAGTTTACAGTAAGGATAACCCTGAACGTTGGTTGACGTTACTTCTTTTATGACCAAATATTTACAGATATTCTACTCTCTTTCGGACTGTTTCATATTCAAAATACAATGACCACCATCCCCACAAAATTTATTACAGTTAAACACAAACTTGCAAATAATTGTTGACTTATTTTTTGCACCATTGAGCATTTTCACAGCTTGTATCGGCTTTTTCCTGAGTTAAATCCATTTTATTTGTGCTTCTTGTTGCGCCGTGACGTCAGGTGACGTCGATGTTTTTTAGTCAATTCTAAAGAGGACTATCTGACTTTAGTTACTAATATCTGTTCGACAAAACAATACACCCTGTCATTATTTGGTACATAGAATACCATGACTATACTAAATTTGAAGTTTTAATATAATTTGGTTTTAAGCCAAATTTATAGAGATAATACTTTCAACATTATATGGTTTATTGTTGACATAACACAAATTTTGACCGTGCGCCGAGACCTCATTTTTGCAGGATTAAATTCTAAATGATTCTTACAAATAAAGAAATTTATTTACTTTTTTTCTTGCAAATTGTCTAAAACTTTTGCTAAATTATGTCTACCAAATTTAGTAATGATATGACGTTAAGTAACATAGCTATGACAAAAGTCTTCGTATTTTTTGATTGACCCTCGTAGTAGTCAAAATTGTTGGCTACAAATTAAAACCTTTAACCAGTTTTTTTCTTAATTTTGAAAAAAATGAAAATCAGATTTCTTGAGTAAAGGGATTTTTTGGAATATTTGTAATGTTATTCTGTATAGGTTTGTATACTAATGTCATGTAATTATTTTCAATCTAAAGTTGAAAATGATTACAAGACTAATTAGTCGTGTAATCATTTTCAACTTTACATTGAAAATTAATAAAATACACTAAGACAGGCATAAAAATAGAACTGAGATTCATATTTAAGATGACAATATAGTTTATTTCCGAACTATATTATAATATATATTAAGTATTATTAATATTCATCATTAAAATGACTATATAAAAATGTAGCTTAAACATAAACATACAGAGAGAGAGAGAGAAAGAGAGAGAGAGAGTACTGCATATCGAAAAACAACTAATTCTCATAAATTTACTAATATTTGAAATTAATTTTTTGTTTGGAATGACTTTATTCAAATATATGGAGAGAGAGAGAGAGAGAGAGAGAGAGAGAGATTAGCTGGCTAAGCGAGATAGGCCAGCCATCACCAACTTTTCTAGAGTCAATATAATACTCAGTCTGAAGTCTGAGTATTGGTATCAAATTTATAATTTAAAAAATAAAGGATTTGAGTTCGGGAACGAGTTGATTGATTTAAGATTTTTGTGACGGTGGAGCCAGATTTTCAAAAAAAAATCTTATTTTTTTTCTTCTCATATCACGCTAAAAATTTTTGTCGCTAATTATAGTTGCATCCGATTGAGCTAATCAGAATGCACAATTGACACCAATGGTTTTACCCTGAACCCCATACAGTTTAGTGAACTACGAACTTGTACATGTATGTAAGGCTTGCTGTAGCATCTTCGCTAATTAAAAAATCGTGACTGACCTTTGTCCGATCGGTCCGTAGTACTTTACCGCTCGTGACTTGAATGAGAGATTTAAGAGAAATGAAAGTAAGAAAGGAATGCAGAGATACAATGCAAACATGTAAATAATCTGTGACCTACATTGTTTAAGAAATCAAAATACAAACAACATTTGTCAGTAAACGGATGCATGCATTATTTAAATCTATGTGAATGAATACTTCTATAATGCCGGCAATGCGACCTAGCCAGCTCTACTGCCGTCATACTGCGTGGGAGTTTCGACGGCATGTCTTTGATGCCGGCAAAGCGACGGATGGAAAACAAGACTGTCACCAAGTGGGAAAATCGATGGTATTTTGAAACGAGCTCTAAAAGTCTTTTTTCTTAAAAAAAACACAATTGGCCAGAAAATATTCTTTGGTAGTGTAGGTTCATGATTGTTCAATGACATTCACTGATTTATTTATATTTAAAAATAATTCATGCACTTAGAAAATGCGCAAGATGAGTTTCGGGATATAAAGAGGTATTTTTTTTGTATTTAGAAATATATTTAATTGGATATTTTCGGAGTTGATGTATGTCCAACAAGATAGATGTGTTTTAAATTAATTCTAGCTGTCAATACAAGTTATTGTAATACCTGAACAACAATAACTACATTAAAAGATATATGTTGGAATCACTATATCTTTCGTTGACTTAATGATCATTCATTGTCCACGTTTTGCCTGTTACTAGAGGTGTCTTGATGTATTTGGTGTTTTTTTTCTAATTGAATACAATGTTTTTTTCTCAAATATTACGCAAAATTATTTTTTGTAATTCTTTACGTTTGTTTTGTAAACTGAATTTAAAAAAAAAAAGATATGTTCACTAGTATTAGCCTCTGGATTGCTAATTAGAGAAGTCGCCAGCGATGATGACATCAGAGTTACAGATGATTAGCTCTGTTATATAATCCAGACACATTATGTATACCTCTATTTTTGTGGTGTACTATCAGTTGTAAACGGGGAAAGGGGGGGGGGGGGGGTTGAATACCCTTTAAGAGACATAAAAGAGTTCGATATTAAATTCATGAATATCTAGAAAAATCTGATACCATCTCCCATGGATCAAAGTTTTTTAATTCGGACAATCAAAGCAAGTGAGACCATAAGGTTTGTTTATAATTAAATATCATTTAAAAGCTAATCGTAGTATCATAGTAACATTACAAACAATAATATGCCATCTGTGAAAAAAATATACATAAATTACCATTGATCAATCTCTTATAATAAAGATATTGACGATAAATTTCTTTTATGTATAAGGCGTATGCTCTTCAAGATTTTCTTGCAGAGATTATTGTGAAATATAATTGTTTATAACTAAGCATATGTAACTAACTTTGTATCTCTGTCCAATATGTAATATTATTCGATGGTATTGTACGTGGAATTCGGTAAAGCTCACGGTAGGTACAGTTTCTATATAGTTTATATAAGTCATGATCACATCTACTCTTTTTTTAAACTCAACAACAATATTTGAATTTTGATTTTTGTATCAACATTTAATTGAGAAAATAATTTTGAAAAAAGTGGTAAAGGTACTTTCGTTCTATATCCTTTAAACACTGATAATTAAATCATGTCTGAAAGCATTTACCTGCAGTTAGGGAAGCCACTTAATGTTTCATTAATTTGTTGCCAATTTCTTCGAACCGATTAACCAGTTAATTGTATTGAAATACTTTTGTTTCTTATACTGTTTGTTTTAAGTTTTTGTACAAATAAACACTGTTAATCGCACATTGCACAAAAAAACTACAATTTTTGATTGTAATATCTTTTACGATAGATATACGTCAAAATATTATAATTTTTTGAAATAAAATGATTATAAAAGACTGGTTAAACAGTAATTTTTTAAAAAAAACCTATCATGACTACATTTTGCATTTTCGTTATGAATTTAAAGTCTAGTTACAGGCAACTTTAAAACTAAACTAAGTTAAAAAGGTCATTTTCGTTTGTCTTTGAGTAAATCTGGACCCCCCGTTTTGAAATTCTTTAAGATCGTCATTTAAGTCAACGAAAACATTGTTTTACTGACAATGGCATGTTCAGTGTTAAAGTTGTAAAATATATGCACATACCAAAAAACTTACATGTACACTAAAATTTTTTTTTACCTGTAACGGTACTCAAGAGTGTTTTAATTGTCAACCATGTTATGTTTATTTCAGGAACTTGTCTTTCCGATAACCATCGGTTTTGTCGTTTATACTGTAACCATGTGTTCCTGTATGTTTTGTCGTGCAGCCATATTGTGTTCCGGTTGGCATAAATGATAAACATTGAAAAGTGCTGGTGTTTGTATTATTGAACCCACGAACGGACATTACAAACTATATACTATTAAAGAAAGGTTGAACAGATTAAGCTGTGTTATATTGTGCTATCAGAAATTATAAATTTTACATAATGACTATTTTTTGGCTTTCTTAAAAAGTTCCTGATTCCTGTTTGTAACCGTACGATGACTGAAAAAGTAGACGGGAACTAAAAAGAAACAGGTGTTATTTACCGTGAAATATCGGGATATCTCCATGCATGTTCTGAACGTTGTTACATGATCAAATACACGCTATGTATAAGAATTATCCAGCAGTTATATTTTAAAGACAAACACTTGAATGGAATAAATTAACTTATAGAGGGAACAGGCGATTGAATCTGAACTTGCTTGAGCTTGTTTGTTCGTTTTAAATTTTAACAGACCAAATCAAAAGTGATGTGAATAGCTGTGTTTCAAGTTTCAAGATGAGGGCTATATTGATGACGTTCTGCTTTGGACTATTACGTTATGGATCATGCCGAGGTATGACTGCTTTTTCATCTATTTTAATTGTATCTAACAATACATGTTAGTTTTCATGAATACTTCTGATGAATTGAGAACATAATTTGCATAGTAACAAGGACGGATTTTCACATATTATTTGGTTGGTTTAATATTGAAGTGATATAATATAAAATGTAATAATGTAATATAATAATAATATAAATAATGATATAAAATGTACTGATTATATAGTTCTAGTTGTCTGAATACATAATAATGTGTGCATTTAGAAAAAAAAATCAGGTATTTATGCAACTATATTAGAATGATAGACTCGAATTTTTGTCCTATAATACCGATAAACCAGAAGAGTGATGTCTTTTGTTTTATATATTTCAAACATCATTGGTACTTCAAAATTGCCAATTTGTTTTTATTTTTTTTCCAATTAAGCTTCGCTAATCAATAACCAACGAACAATTCTCAAAAAATGCCACAAAACATCTGGATTTTTTTAAAATTCATAATCTTGCGCGTGCGCATTACATTCACGCAAAATCACACTGGTGTTCATATACATAATACAGATACATAACCTAATATTCGATTCATGCAAAAGACAGAATTTTTAAGGAGAGTGTAATAAATGTCCTACGGACCGGGTTTAACGACAGGACAGCATGCGTTCTATGGTATTGTCTCTATAGCATAGAAAATACGGGATATAACTCTAAGTCAGTGCATTTACTTTGATAAATTCCGAGAGTTCCAAATGTTAACATGGTGTGTAAATTTGAAACAAGTGAATAAACGTTGCTTGGATTCTTTGGATTCTTTGGATTAAATTTTTGATGACATTTTTTGATGAAAGGTATTTATGGAAGGATACGTTATGCGATATTACGATTAATTTGACTGTCATTTTAAATGCAACTTCATAGGTTTTCTTCAAAATCGTTTCGCAGCAATTCTGCTATTTTCTGCTACATTACGGGTATATGGTAGGCATTCTAACTATGGTGTGGGCTTGTCCCGAGACACAGTAAGATTGTTTTAAATATGGAGAGTGTAGTGAAAAAAATAGCATTATTGTAGGCATTTACAATGTAGCAATACATGAAATGACGTCATACCCCGTGAGTACCTCCTGGGTTACCTTGGGCCCAGGTATAACCAGTAGAACTCTTAAGTGTGCAGTGTTTAGAGCTACCTTGATATAAGCTCCGGCGTGAATCGAAATCATGGCTTGATTTATAGCTCAAACCTATTCTGTGTTACGCCATTACGCAACAATTAAAAAAAGGCCAAACTATAACAAAAATACTAGAATTAAAATGATTTCACATTCACTGTTTGTTTTAAATGAACCTTACAATATGAATATTTCAATGTTTTTATTTAGTAAATGTCCCATATGTAATATGTCAACCATTGCACGCACGGATCAAAGTCTAGCAAATCATGTGTATCAATTTTTCTACATTTTTTACGATTGAATGTTATATTTATAACATTATATCACCAGTTTAAAACAAGTTAATATATTTATAACTTTTCAATAAATATATTATATCCAAGGTGATGCGAGTAATCATAATGCAACCGGTGTATATCTAAGCACAAAATGGCATGAATGGAAAAAACTCACGATACAGCGATGTACTGACAAAGACATGTATCATTTTAAAACATGGGTACATGTACTAGTGGATCATGGTGGTCGGGTCGGCTTTAAGAACGTGACTATGTACTCTCATTGTGAACGTGAGTTGGATTTTGAAGCTAAATTTTTCCATATATATGAAGACTTATATTCATTTATTCAATCGGGTAAATTTTACAACAAGGGAACAAGAATTGTTCATCTGTCGTGGCATGTAATTCTGTGTACGTGTTCTAGACGCACTTTTACTTTTTATTTAAAGAGTATTTAAGATAAACTCTACTGATACACATGTATGTATTTGATCAGCGATCCTTTGCCAAAAAATATTTAAATAAAAATTCGTGTGTATTTGCCGCACAGCAAATATTCATATTGTTTCATCAATTTTTTTGGTATTAAGGTATACGTTTATTCGGAGTGAAAAAAAAATCCACTGTTGTGAATGGAAAACCATTTATTGTGTGTTATAGACCTTTCGTGGAAGTGTTATTTTTCAATTTCAAAAACCTACTTTTTTTATATTTGTTGGAAATTTAATAAAAATCCCTAAAACTTTTACAGAATGATTGAGATTTTCTTAATTGAGAAATTAATACAAATTGCTAATTTCTTTTAAAATTAAAATACAGTTAATAAATGGCAGTGAAACTTAATAGATACTAAGCATTAATTTTTCATTTACAGTTTTTATAAATATTCAAGTCCAAATTTCCTCTATCAGTTTTCAAATTCCTACCCATTTCTGATTCAATATAACAAAAAACTGAATGATGATAATATTAATTACTAAAACATTAATATTATAAAACTAAGTATATTGACCTTACTCTGCTTGCATAAAATTGATATGGGGTCAATGATCAAAATTTTGAGATATGGTGCCCTTTATCGTTTATAATCTTTTTACAATCTTTTTGTAGTGTATGCCATATGATCATCTAAATGAAAAATTGAGAAAAAACCAACCACAAATATGTAAAGTTATGTTCAATAACAAATAAAATCCTAACCTTAAAAAATTAAAGCACTGCCAAAGATATTTCAGGGAAAAACAAAACTTGAAAAATTTAGTTCGAATTTCCTCTGCTTTGCTAAAAGTATTTCATAAATACTTGCCACTGAACTTTATAGCAATCTGAGTTGGAGAACTCAAACCCTGAGTAAACGACGTCCTTAAGGGAAACAAACAGAATAAATTTTGACCATTCAGTCAACTGAAAGGTCTCTAAACTATAACTGGCCAAAAATAAAATAAAACTTAAATAAAGAAACCAGTGACTATATCTTTTTACATATCTTTAATAACGTAGAAAACATCTTTTTCTAATTTGTTGTAGAAACCCAACAATTTTTTATTGATGTCTTAGAAGAGCCATACGTTTTGTCATCAACAGCAGAGAAAAGAAACTGTGACATTAACAATGCAACAGTTCCATACTTTCCTGCTTATATAGTAGAAATCCTGTGTAAGCGGTCTTCGAAATCACCGAATGTTATAACACCTTCTTACGGCCGTCTTACGACAGAATCGACGGCAGTTTGTGAAATATATGGTATGAAAAATTCGAACACTTTCATAGTTGACATTTATTTCACATCTGTTTTTAATAAAAACAGTTTTAACATCCTATTGTTTGATACGTATGACTGATAATTATTTTCCATGTAAGAATCAAACTATCTTGTAAAAAGATATATTAATTCGAATAATTAATAAAACTCTACACCAACCAAAAACAAAACATATGATGTGTGATATAATGTTTGCATAATCTTTTTTTGTAAAGAATTGAACAAAACAAACAATGATTTATGTATAAGTATGAATTTGGTTAGGCCTGATTAGTCTTACATTTCTTTATCGCTTTATTTAGCAAATAGTGAATCAAACAAACGACTATTTTCATTCTCTATGTTGCTTTTTTCAACAGGTCTAAAAGTTAGTTATTTTATATTTCAGGATGTTTTATTGATTTCAGCATATTTGAAGCCTATTTATACAGTGGAAATATCACGAATAGTAAGAGCAATTTTTTCCATATTTATCAAATCTCAGCGCAAAATAAATCAATTTCTATTTAAAAAGCGACAGAAATTCCTCTTATTGTACCTCTTCAACTCTAGTTTCGAGGAAAAACCTAAGGAATATGAATAAAGTATCGGTATCATTGTTGAAGTTAATATGATCATCAGTTATCAGTGTACAAAAAATTCAAACAGTATTCATTTTTTTTCAAATGTATTTTTTATCACAGGCGAAGACATAGAGGAGTACAGAATAAAATACAACACTTTACTGTTAGGTATTGCGATGTTTCTCCTTTTTAATTTTTCAACATTGAGAGTACTGCAGCGTGAATTTAGGGTCAAGATCTAGTAACTAAGTGTATTTTTGTTGTCCTTATGAATAAAATGAAATTTAAACCAAAAAATAACCCCCCAAAAAAACAAAACTACGCAAATGTTTGTGTTTTGAATTTTTCATGCGAATGAATACCAGAGAATTATGCTATAGTCAGGCACTTTTACAAGCTCTGGCTAACTGGATAACTATTGAGCTAGATCGTATAGCACTGGATGAGGCTACCTGAGGACCCGCGTTCAAACCCTAGTTTCCTCTGTGACAAAGCTATTCTCTTATGGATGAGAGGGATAATCGTCCGTACTTCGCCCCCGCACTTTCAAAGTGTCAAAGACGACTCTTTTCTAGGAGGGGGCGTGGTGGTAGAGTCAAGTATATTTATTTCAGATCAAATACCAAATTCCTTGAAAACCTTTCATTCCTAATTATAACATTTGTAACTTTTTATCAGTTATATCACTTACTTTGTAATATTATAAAAATGTCTGTTATGTATATATATGTGTTCACACTTGTTTGTAAAAATATTTGTATTCACGTGTTTTATCTTTTGAATCATCTACCTTCTTGCGATTGTTAATCTTTGTTGCCCCTAGGGGGCCCAAATTTATTCAATAAATAAAAATAAACTTGTATCACTATTCCTTCTAGATCTTGCTAGTAGGTAAAGTGATGAGCTCGCTACTAGATGTGCATGCCAAAGGACCCGAGTTCAGACCTGTGCAAAGGCAATATTTGTTTCTAATTAACGAAACATAACGATACATCAACAAGTGTATTTGATACATTGTTGCAAAAAAGTAAAATTTAAAGGTATGTAATGTTGTTGCGAAAAAGTAAAATTTAAAGGTAGGTAATAATGGTATATGTTAAATCAAAACTCATGCGACCGGAATGTTCTTATGTGTCTAACAAACGTCATGTTTTGCTTTTTCAATAGCATAATATAGAGTAATTATGTTTTTGGTTACTTATACAGATATGCTTACTGTAAGTCACACAACTTAATATCCAAATATACAGTATTAAAGTTTGCTCAGAATATTCTTAAAAAAATATAGTATTACATTTATTACACGTATATGATATATGATGGTAAACCTTTTTTTACTGAATGAATCAAGGAACCAGATTGAAATGTGAAAAAAAAAGTTTTACACCATTCTTAGTACATGCTTAACAGAAGAAACAGAACTAAACTGAATTCTTTTTGTATTCATTTAATTCTTTTCTTTCATTTTAATTCATAAAGACTGCGCCCATTTTAAATGAAGGACAATTTCTCTCCACAGCTTATGCTGGTGAATGTTACTATCATTTATTCTTTATGCTAATTCAACTGCATAAAAACCGCATGAAGTCAATAGTATTTAAATCCAAAGAGAAATCTCTTTTTTAAGATTTAGTCTTTTGAAGTAAATATGCTTTTCACGACAGAGGTAAGGGAGTGCCACAACAGTTCAATATTTTCCATTATGTTTAAAAAAGGATAGAAACAAAATCAGAACTGTATATGGAATTAAGAAAGACAGTGCAGGGATGTTTATAAAATTTGACTGCATATTTGTGTTGACCAAGATGCAAAAGTGCTTTTTGCCTGCACTAGAAGTGTATCAAAGTACTCTTAAATACCAACCATTGCCAATATGACCTTAATTAAAAATTTAAAAATAGCGCAGCCACCGAGTCGTGAAGCTTTGACCTTGTGTGTAACAAGTTACTGGCTGGGTGCATGTATTAGCAAAAATCAAATGTGTAATGTATAATGCAAGTAATTAGTGTTATATACCTTCCTCCCGACCCATGAAACAAAATATATAAGATAAAATAACATACAACCTATACATTTCAATAAATGATAAAACAACAAGTAATAAAAAGCAGGAATACGATCTGAATAAAGATAAATAAGAATACAAATATATATCGAAAATTTGTTACAAATTAATTCTTTATAAATTCATAATTTTCTTTCTCCTTTACTATTCGTTTTTATATTCATTGTTATTAAGGCACCCGAACTTTTGGGATTTTAATATGTATTTCTAACCTGTTTGATGCACGTTCTATCATTATCATTACTGCCCTTTGAATTAAACTGTTATGGTTTTGATTTATAAAAATAGAAAACAGGATGAGAAAGAGCATTTTTTTAGAAATACAGGCATTTGTATCAAAAGTTACTGTTCTTGAACTTTTTATACATGTAACAATAACAATATCACTAACAGGAAGAAAAACAGTTTCAAACACGGAAAAAAATGGAACCTTGAATATGTTCCTTGCTTTGACATTTATGCGAAAATTATATACATTACGTTCACATAAACATAAAAAGATAAGCATATATTCTACGGGCACATAGGTCAAATTGATCCCCTGAGCGTTAAACAATGTATGATTGATCCTATATAGCTGTATTTATCTGAGAGTTTCACGATATTAGATACAATACAATGCAATGTCAAATAGCCTTATATAAAATCATGCATCATTTCATAACTAGGTCGAAATTGAAAACATTTATCAATTAAATATATCTTTAATTTGCTAAGTAATTCGTTTAAAGCTTTGTTCCTTTTGGTAATTAATAAACGCTTGCTTGAGTTTGCAGAATATTATTGACATTTGACTGCCCTCACATCCATGTGTAATGGGCATCAAATGACGAAAAATTACAAGTTGAAATTTATTTCATGAAAGTTAACAACACAAGTGATTTTAAAATTCAGGAAGGGAAATCAATTTTAAATTTATCCGTATATATACATAATATGTAATTACTAATAACGTCATTGACGAATAATAAATTTTTTGCGCACTTATGAAAGGAGAAATACAGAAAACAGAAATAAAAATAACATATATGATATACACCTACCGGAATCACAATACACGCTAATGATTATAAACATTACCAAATATCTATATTCGAACATATGTTAAGTGTACATGTACAAACAAACATATCTTATTTTAAAACCTTTGGATATATGAATTTGAATTAGGATTTACAGATGTGTATAGCTGAACCTAACATTTTGTTTATTACATGAAAACATGAAGATTATAAAAGCAAAAAAAAACATACCATTTCGAATTTTTAAGCTTTCTGCATAAGCTGTTATACACTGGCAAAAGAATTAGCTATGCACAACGAACAGTACAAAGAGAACGACCCTTGTTTGAAGTACAATATGATACATGAGAATTCATTGGTTTAAGTAAACGCTTCGATTGTTTTACAACTTTGGCAACCAAGTTATGCTTACCCAGTAAATTAAAACGTTGTTTTAACATGTATATGATTAATCTTTTATCGCATAGTTTTATGGAATTAGGTCCTTTCTGCATTGATGCTATCCAGAATAGGTTTGCATGGTCCGGTATGAAAACACTTGAAAGCACTTAAAAACAAATATTTTTAATTTACTAAGCATTTTAATTACATGCAATATACAAGGTACTTGGTAAAAAGCGTCCTCTTTTAATAATAATGTTGATTATTTCCTTATTTGATAGTTATGTAAAGTATCATGTATATAAAGAGATGTAAAGTACGGCTGAGGATCGTTGAGCTGAAAAAATGAATGCAATGAGATGGATATTATTCACATCTTTCTGTCAAGTTTGGCATTGCTTTGGTATGTTGCTTTATTAGTAAACTATAAAAAAAAACAAACAAAAAAAACTTTTATTACATATTGTATGCATCATGCTTCTTAAAATTGAAATACTTCTAAAGAAATGATGTGTTAAATCTTTGAAAGCTGTAAAATGATATATACAATATCATACAACATTACAAGAAATATAGTTATGAGAGTGAATGTTGTTTTCATCATCTTCCCGACGTTAATATAACTCTCTAATTTCTGATCAGTATTTGCCACGATAGGACATATTTTGGTTTTTATTACATGTAGGTAAAATACAATGTTATCGATTAAACAATCACAAATAAATTAAAATGTATACAGCATATTATTTTAATATAATCTTTTTTTTATTTAATGATATCCACATTTCATGAAAAAAAATTATTCTTAAATAAAAGTAAGACACTAAAAATTCTACAAAGCTGTGCTTTATACGCAAGTAAATCATACGATAATACATGTTATAAACATTTTTAAATTGAATTTTAACAGAAAACCTCTGTACGAAAAATACGACCAGTATCTTATTAAGTTCATACTATGCAAACAACAAAGCTTATCTAGCTAACGATGGCAATGTCAAAACAACAGAGAGATACTGTTCATATACTATTATACAACACACAAAAGCTTGGCTTCAGGTCGACCTTGGGGAACAATACAGCATAAACAACGTTAAGATTTATTACCGAAGCGAAGGTAAGTCAGAACTAAACTTATACTGTATAAAGGGAAATATTTGCCCTCGTTATAACACAGATATACAGTCATGTAACAGGCACTTTGTACAACAGACGATGTGTTTTAAAACACATTTCATTGCTAAACGTTTAAACATTATTTCTAGGCGATCTAGATGATCAGTATTCATGGAAACAGTATAGGTTCAGACAGTTTTATCTCGATGTATCAGATCTACCAGCTTCCGAAACAAACACAACACAGAGAACTCGGTGTTACACTGACAACACAACATACCCAGACTTACCTCCAAACATAATCGACATACCATGTCAACAGACGGCTAGGTACGTCATTGTGGAGACGACGTACGACGCTCCTGAAGATGATCCTACTGAAGGAGCGATCCTTGAAATCTGTGAAATAGAAGTTTATGGTAAATATGCATGTGGTTTCTTTTATCTTTAAACTTTTCATGAGCTGTTTTAATGGAAACTAGCAGAGTTTAACGTGTGCTCATGCAAATTGAACTAAGTGTTTTGTTGAGCATTTATAAAACCATGCAAATTTACAACTGTTAAGCTTGATAGACAGAAATTATTAAAAATAGAGCCCCTTCCAAAAGGTTGGACAATCTTCATCCCCCAATCAATATGTTCTTCATATTTCATAAAAAATACAATTTGATGAGTAAATGGAGAGTTTTTGTTTTTGACCGCGCTAAAAAAAGAAGTTTAAACACAGTTTACAAAACAAATTCAGGAAGCTGATACTTATTTTTTGACAATTTTAAAACTTCATATCTATTCTCGACTAAAATAAGTTCCGAGGTCATTTTGCAGATATTTGATTAATTAGCGATGTAGGCTTGTAACACAGTTCCATTTAAAAATGAGGTTAAATACAATGTTTGAATGGTCAACTAAATACCTATTAAATTTGCAATAAACTTAAATATGATGTGTCGGATATGACCCATTATTTTTCATAAGGAAAAAAAATCTATTATTTACTTTTGAAAGTTGAAGAATATCGTGTCTCTTCAGACAACGCTTTTAGTAAAAACAATTCTTATATATAGCCTAAAAATGGACATAACCGTACTATTAATTTCTCTTTTATAAATAAAAGTTGTCCTTCGACTTATCAATTTAAAAAAAAAGTAATCGAGACAACGATTTTTACATGTAGGTTTGGAGTAAATACCATTAACTCATTTGTCAAAATTATCACTAAGCAACGTTATTAATATTCATTTACAATTTCTGTCAGGGATATTTAAGATCAAGTTGATTTTCAGTTAATTCACAAAGCTAGCGTAAATTTTAGCATCAGTTTAATTATCTCGTTTTTTAAGTAAATGCAATAATATTCAACTTTCATTACAACACCCAGATAACGATGTATTTATGCCATTCTGTTATATTCTTTTAGTTTAATTTTCGTTGTTACACTTTATTAGATTGGATAAAATTAATTTTAATTAAACAACCTAACTTGTCTACGTCACAATACGCGTGCGTGTAAACATATTTTTCCGCTTGACATTACATTTAAACAACGTACAAATTGACAACCTTTTAAAATATGCCCTTTTCTGACGTTGGTTGGTTTTAGAGACTATTCCAAAGTGTACTGAGCCACCTAAACTATCGATGCATATTTCATGTACAGAGTAACTGACAGCAAAACTCGTTTTTAGCTCACCTGAACCGAAGGTTCAAGTGAGCTTTTCTGATCACCCGTTGTCCGTCGTCCGTCCGTCCGTCCGTCTGTCTGTCTGTCCGTCCGTCCGTCTGTAAACTTTTCACATTTTCAACTTCTTCTCAAAAACCACTGGGCAAAATTTAACCAAATTTAGTACAAAGCATCCTTATGGAAAGGGGATTATAAATTGTTAAAATAAAGGGCACAGCCCTTTTCAAAAGGGAGATAATTGCGAAACAGTGAGTATAGGGTGCATGTCTTTAAAAATCTTCTTCTCAAGAACCACTGCACCAGAAATGCCAATATTTACACAAAAGCTTGTATGTATAGTGAAGATTCTAAATTGTAAAAATCGTGACCCTCGGACCAAAACTGGGGCCCCAGGCGGGGTTCAAAGTTTAACATATATAGAAATACATAGGAAAATGTTTAAAAAATCTTCTTCTTAAGAACCACTGCACCAGAAATGCCAATATTTACACAAAAGCTTGTATACATAATGAAGATTCTAAATTGTAAAAATCGTGACACTCGGACCAAAACTGGGGCCCCAGGCGGGGTTCAAAAATTAACATAGAAATACATAGGAAAATGTTTAAAAATTTTCTTCTCAAGAACCACTGCACCAGGAATGCCAATATTTACACAAAAGCTTGCATACAAAGTGAAGATTCTAAATTGTAAAAATCGTGACACTCGGACCAAAACTGGGGCCCCAGGCGGGGTTCAAAGTTTAACATAGAAATACATAGGAAAATGTTTAAAAAATCTTCTTCTCAAGAACCACTGCACCAGAAATGCCAATATTTACACAAAAGCTTGTATGTATAATGAAGATTCTAAATTGTAAAAATCGTGACCCTCGGACCAAAACTGGGGCCCCAGGCGGGGATCAAAATTTAACATAGAACTACATATGAAAAATGTTTAAAAATTTTCTTCTCAAGAACCACTTCACCAAAAATGCCAATACATACACAAAAGGTTGTATATATAGTGAAGATTGTAAAAATCGTGACCCCCGAACAAAAGTGGGGCCCCAGGAGGGGTTTAGATTTTAACATATATAAGAAAATGTTTTAAAATCTTCTCAAGAACCATCGTGCAACTGTTTGGGATATTACTATGCATACATGTACATCCTTAAATAATGTAGATTCCAAAAATTGTAACTCCCGGACAATTGATGGGCACCAAGAGGGGTTCAAAATTTAAACATTTTAAAAAAAAAGGAAAAGTTTAAGAATTTTCTTCTCAAGAACTACAATGTTTTAGTTAGTGGAATATCTATGCATGCATCCTTCGCTTATGTAGATTCCTAATTTCGTAAAATCGTGACCCCCGGACCAATAATGGGGCCCCAAGATGGGGTCAAAGTTTATTATAGAAATATAAAGGTAACAGGTTAAAAAATCTTCTTCTCGAAAACTACAATGCTTCAATATGTGAGATTACTATCATGCATACAACCTTGGATAATGAAGGTTCGACAGTTTTAAAATAGTGACCCCTGGACTAATACTAGGGACCCAAGATGGGTTTAAAGTTAAATGTAGAAGTACCGGTATATATGGAAAATGTTTAAAAATCTTCTTTTCGAGAACTACAATGCATCAATTTGTCAGATAACTACGTAAGCACCCTCAAATAGTGTAGATTCGAAATTATAAAAGCCGTGACCTCAATCTAATACTGGGGCCCCAAGAGGTGTTCAAAGTTTAGCATAGAAATATAGAGGGAAAATGTTGAAAAATCTTTTTCTAGGGAACTATAATGCTTCAGCTTGTGAGATAACTATGCAAGCATCCTTAAATAATGTAGATTCCAAAAAATTAAAACTTTAGCACTGGACTAATACTGTGGCCCCAAAAGGGGTTCAAAGTTTAACAAAGAAATATATATTGAAAATGTTTTTAAAAAGTTCTTCTCGAGAACTATAATGCTACAGTTTGTGAGATTACTATGCAAGGATCCTCAAATTGTGTAAACTCTAATGTAGTGGAACCAAGAGTTATCTTTCTTAATGTTCTGTACATGCCGAGAGTTATTTCTCTTGAAGTGGAACTCTTCTACGTTCAGTTTTTCAGGTTGTGTACGTGCGGTCCCACCGCAGTGCTACACATTTTCATTCCTATGTTACTATTTATGTTGTTCAAGCCAACCATAAACCTCGGACCATTACTGGGTCCCCAGAAAGGGGTTCAATGTTTAAAATAGAAAAAGCATATGCTACGAAATGTAATGTTACAAGGAACTGCTGTTCAGGTGAGCGATGTGGCCCATGGGCCTCTTGTTTTTTTAAGGATGCCGAACTGGTCGATTTGGCAGTGGTTGTAAAATTTGTTCCGGGTGTGCACACTGTGACATTACCAGTGGTTTTTGTCGTAAGGTTTTGCTATTGTTGGCATGCTATTTTATATTTATTCAAAGGCAACAGCTTTATTGTGTGCTAATTTTACATATGTTTAGAAATATAGGTAATATGTACATGCACCTCAATCAATACTGCGGAGTCATTGGAAATTGTGGTGGCTCAATTTTCGTGGTATTCATGGGTAGCCCAACCCACGAATACACAACAAAAACAATTTTAGAAAGAGTAATCTTGGTTATCAAAACTTAAAACCGACGCATGTAAAAATTTCATCCCCACGAATAAGCAAAAACCCACAATCCACGGAAATATGCCTTCAAGAATTTAAGTGATTCTACAGTATTTGTATTTAACGGCTTTTGTTTAAAAAGTGATTCTATTAATTTTTTCGCCGTATTACCGGTGTGAAATCCGGTGGATGGGACAGCAATGAGAGATTTGTATGTCTTTATACACTGTGTAATTTAAATATAAACAAATGTCTGCTGTAAGATAATTAAAATTGACGGGGTGAAAAATAAAATGACCAAAAATGTCCTATGCTCTTCCTTTTGGACTTGCAATATTTGTGGCATGCGAGGGATAAACCGAAAGTAATCATTGAAACGTGGTTTGTCAGATATCGTTTTTTAATGTAAAGAAAAGCGAGTATAATAATCATTCAATATATAAAAATATGGAAAACTCGAGAGCAAGATTTGCGGTCTAGGACTTGACAGAGTTTCACTTAATAATTTAATTTCGACTGTACTTATTACATTTTTTTTTGTTATCATACAGATCAACATCTGAAAGATTCCAGCAACCTATTAATCCTATATATAGTGATTGGAATCCTTGGTGTCAGTTTTGTCTGCATTCAGCTATTCAAAATAAGGTGTGTGTCATTTCATCATTATTCTTGTTGTCGATTCATTATAAGCTTCAATTTACCTAAGAAAGCAATCTTCCTAATTTTGGCTAGCTTAATAACTATTTAATTTTACAAAAAAATATATATATATGGTCTTAATCCAATATGTTTTGATTGATAAAATTGGTAGCAACTTATATTCAAAGGACTATATATGGTATTCGTCTAAAATAGCCCCCTAAAAGGAATATCAGTATTTTACTTAATTCTTTGCTCTCTTTGTACAGATATATATGTGATGTTTTAACTCAATGTTCATTTTGATTCAAGTGCCCACATTTTAGAAATATAGCATTGTAAAGACAACCTTTTCCCGCCATTTTTGCATTTTAGCACAAAAAATATATTTTATATCAACTCTTCTAAATTATAACATAACATTTTATTGTACCCGAAACACTTAACAAATGGGGAATTATGGGGGCCAAATTTAACTCTTATCATAAATGTTTTTTTTTTATAAAAAGGCATACTAATTATTGTATTCCAGGCAAGGTATTCCTTCAAGTATGAGGACAAAAGAAAATCAGCATGATAAGAAGAGCCTACCGCCAGACAACAAAGACACAACAAATGCATACCAAACTCTGATGCATGTCAGGCAGTCGTCCCATTATGAGGACCTTATCTAATTATTTAATTTGAAATTTGGACTCTTACAGCACTGGTGAAAACTTAGTTGTACCAAAAACCTGTGACATTCTCTTCTTTGTGCTAAAATGAGTGTTCCTTTTTTTGGTTGTTCTTGTTATACAATTTTGTTATACTACAATACCAACTAGAGCTCACCTACACCCTGTCAGAAATGGCTATCTATCTATCTATCTATCTATCTATCTATCTATCTATCTATCTATCTATCTATCTTTCTATCTATCTATCTATCTATCTATCTATCTATCTATCTTTCCCTTAATTTTTCTGTGATATTTTACTTATGTATTTCATATGGCCCCCCTCTTCAATATGCAATTTTTAAATATCAAATTTTACATCGTTTGTCTATTCTTTTCAAAATGTAGTGCCACGTCGTGTGGCACTACAGTACAGCTCACGATTGAGACGACACATTATTTGTACTTGTAAAATTTAAACTCAGTCTACTAAGACGTTCTAAAAAGTCAAAATCCACTTTAATAGAGAAATTAAATATAAAAGTACCTGATTTAAGATGTTATATAGTATTCTAGAAGATGTCAATTATTATAGACATATATGTCATTCACAAAATATTTGAAACATTATTCAATCAATAATCCTTGTTTAGAAGTTAGGGATATAAAGCAAGGCCATTAACGATATTCACAAAGAAGTGCTCTAGATATAAAAATTCTAATTTTTTTTACTTGTTTTAATTAATGCATTATCTTCCTTCATTTTCTTTGAAGTTACCTCCCGTAAAACAAGTTCGTTCTAGTTAGCCTGAGTGCTGACTAACCAATTTAGGGTGAAACCTAAATTGCGCGTGCTTGCATTTGAAATCTAGAAAGAAATTTGCAGTGCTAGTGCTAGAAAAAAAAATGAATTAGCGATGAACTGGATAGTTTCTTGGTCAAACTACGCATTGTCAGTCACGCTTCTATATTGGTAGACTGATCACGAGTACCACCAGCATCCACAGTTCAAGGTCTGCATATCCTTTTTCTCGTAGCGTTAGTCTAAATGGAGATGATATATATTGACTGTGATTTTCGGCGAGGTTCCTTGAAATTCAGAGACTAGCATTTAAAAACTGCATGCACATTTTCAGTAGATTACTGTATAAAATCAATATGTGTGCATTCTTACATTTTATATACATTGTTTTACGCTTGCTTCTCACTTACCGTTGTGCAAAAGAAATGTGCACGCTTAAGAGACTATTAATTGTATTTACTCACTTCTACCCTTATTATCAATATTCCACTGGCTGACTTTCTTCTCTTTTTTAAAGCTAACCTTGTTGAATATTTTGTTCGATAAGGGAAGTGCTTCTGAAGAAACAAATATGATGATGAAATAATAATATTTTGCTATGTCTCAAAACACCCTAGCATGCCGTTTTAGTATTTCATTGTTAGATTAATACACACATCAAGGTTAAAATAATCATTCAGTATTTGGAGAAAAACGATGATAGTTCACCACTTCAACCCCCCCCCAACCTGTGATAACACAGCTCTATATAAGATATCTACGCGAAATTTAAATTGCAGATACATGTAATAAATAAGGTACTACGCTGGTAACGTTAGAAAATGAGCAAGGCATTTGGAGTGACTTTCGTTAGACAAAAGAAATCAGATTTCTCAATCCTAAATATCAAAACAGCAGCGATCTTTCAGTCAATAACCTTTTAACTGAATTGTCTCCCTTTCATCGCTTTCAATTTGACACGTGTGTGAGTGTATCTATTTACATGAACCTGAAAAGT
The DNA here is from genome assembly GCA_015776775.1 of Magallana hongkongensis. NCBI lineage: Eukaryota > Metazoa > Mollusca > Bivalvia > Ostreida > Ostreidae > Magallana > Magallana hongkongensis. The sequence continues at coordinate 130,954 of VIAA01000058.1, read as the reverse complement.
TGTCAGTAAGTAACAAAACATGTTGTTATACTTTCATGTTAAATACTGAAATCTGATTGGGTAAGACGCAGTTCATAATCCTTTCTATTACCCTCAGCGTTAGCAACGCACTTAGCAACGGGTAACATTAAAAATTGTTACATGCGCGAAAATTATGCGCGTACGGTTCGCTGTAGAATTCACGTTATTCCTATATAAAAGCAGTAAAATTTTCTTAAAATGAAGAAATTCAATATAACAAAATAAATAGTGCTTCGCGTCGGTTGACAATGGTTTTCTCGGGGTGTCAATTTCAACTGTTACCCTCCCAAACAGGCACTATTTATATAATGGTTGAGACAAACTACAAGTAAACTTTAACCACTATCAAAATTTGTTGATTTGTTGATACTTTAGAAAAATCAGAAACATTTAAAAGACATAACGTTTACTGTTAGTTAATGTAAACTAGTGTAAAAAAGGTCAAGCGGTTATTTTCAAAATCAGTTTCCCGATACGAATACAGAATTGCAAATATACCTATACGAGATTCGTGGACACTGCGTCATTATCAGTAAAGTATTATAATATCTTAATATAGAGTATAATACATTGCTTATACAGTTCGTTCGGCTCAGTCTGACGTTGAGTTATAACGACGTTTCTATTACGACGTAGTCCTAGGTTTACCTGAGTGTAATAAGCCGCATTCACCGTTTGATCAGAGAGTGTTATCGCATTCTCCATCAAAATATCGCTTGTACCACTTTAGAATACTTAAACTTGACCTATTTCGATATTTTTTTCCTGTTCTTCCATCGTTTGTTTTGTATCTATCGGTGTTTTACCTTAGTCGACACAGTTTTATGATGACACTCTGTCCCGTGCGGTCAACTGACGTCGCATTTTTAGGCATTTTGTTTTACATTATATTGCCGTAGTATCGTTTAAGAGTCCTCCGCTAGTTTAAAATAAAATGATATATGAAAATGACGTTCAGAGTACATACTACATCACAATAGCAGATTATGAAGTTGGGAAATGTTTTATAAAAGCTTTTAATATTCATATCTAAAAAGAAAAATAATTGATAAGTTTGAACAAATTTTATGCTGGGCCAAGAGTAGTTCCGCGACCCTTTGATACATTTAAATTTTTGTTTATTTCTATGGAAAACGTTTAAAGCGAATTTTGTTTGATTTGATATTTCATGACAAAGATTAAGATATATAATATGTTTAAATAAACCATTTAAAATGACAAAACACGATTATCCTCGAACTTTTACTACAATTCTCGTACAAACATTCAACTTAATGTAAAAATAACGATCAAGTTAAGTACTGACAGGAGTTGATTTTATCAATTATCTATTTTAGAATCAACGATATGTTATTTTTCATGGCAAGTTGTTTCTTATATGTTTTTAAATAGGCTTATTTTTTATAAAATGAATAATCGGACTTTTCCGGAAAATATTTTTCGAGAAAACCCAATATGAATCATGTCGTGTAATATTAATGATACTATTAATTCCATCATGGTTCTCTGCTTGTCGAAGATTTACGAAAACCACCGATCGTCTGGTTGAACGAGACTATAGTTAACTTTAGCGTAGGAATATATACCACTACAAAAAAAAAATCTAAATTGTTCCTACGACTTAAAATCTTACTATTTTCAATGTATTTATAAATACGTTTTCCTTAAAAAAATGCTTTAGAATTCATTACAGCGAATTTTTTGATTAACTAAGTCTTGTCAGCTGAGATTATTTGTGCTTAAGTCCAATCACCGTTTCACTTCCGGCTTACCAGAGTATCTGCTTAAGAGAGTTGATTTAAATGAACTCCTAAAATTGTTTCTTATTTGCTAGTTTTAAAAGTAAGGTGCATGTTGTTATTCTGTAAAAATCAATATTTCTACACTGAAACCGATAAATTGTTAGCCCACGGTTTTTCTTATAACGTTACTTTATCAATATTTACAATCATAAATAATTAACTAAACTTAATGAAACTTAATGATATCATAAATGAAACCTCATATACACCAGTGGGAATTGGAATTCCTGGAATGAATTAGACATTCCGTGTTTAAAAAAGTAAACTTCTGTTATGAAACTGGTCAGTTTCTAGGTCAAACTACCCAAATTCAATTCTGTGTAAGACGACTCTCCTGCAAGGAACGGTTCGGATATGTTTATCTCCCAGGTGTATTGGCAGTGTCTTACTACGAGGTACCATGGAATTTAGTGATTAATATTTTTTTTTCGTGAAAAGAAGCATTAAGAGTTATTTAAGATTACTGAATAAATGTAGGTATACAGTCATACATGAAACGTATATCGTTATACGCTTTGTCTCCTCATCTAGTCAAAATAAGTGTGAACGATAAATGTAAACCAGCATATTATGATTGTACTACAGTCTATAGTATTATTGGTTTTTTTCAGACTGAGTTTTTCACTGCTTGGATGATATTTTTAGTCGTTATTTTTCAAAGCTAGCCTTGGAAAATTATTGCATTATAATCTTAATAAAACTAGACAGTAAAAATCAATTCAATTCTATGTTTTTTCGATATTTATTGCAGTGGATGCTTAGTTACAAGTCAGCATGTATTAAACGTATGGATAGTTAATTAACCTTTCCACGTTATTTTACGTAATAAAAATAGAAAACGTATTTGTAATTCAAAAACCACACTTAGATTACAAGATATTTTATATTAAATAAATACATATATATTTAAGGATGCAAGCATTTAAACTGTGTAAATATCGATATAAATATATCATGGAATCAAACTTAAGAAGTACATTTTTCCTAGTAACTTCTTATCCAATGCTGCTATCGTTAATTTTTGTATTACTGGTTAAATCTTACTTATTATTACGATACTTTTAGCAGGTTCTCGGTGTGCAATTAAAACACTATGTCATATCTGTTTACATTACTTTTTTGATCAGGCTTGAAGAGTCTATGTTGTCGAATCAACTGAATAAAAGTTTAGATGTCTGCAACTGTCAAGGACGACTAAATATAATTGTTTTCAATTTATTGCCTGCACACATAGCCTGTCAATACTAATTAGAAATCTACTATTGCGCGTAAATAACAACAATAAATAAATAAATAATAAATCACAAATGATGCAGGCCTATGTGTGCACAAAATTATTCATGCTTTTAAAGACAGTTTTTTTCCTCAATTCCTTGAATAAACAATTCCGAGAAAACCAATCAAACTAATAATTATAACGCATCCCATGTCAGGTGTATTAATCAATGCCGAGAATTGCAATTTATTTTCTTTAATTTATTTTCCTAATGTTTTTCTCCATGAATTATTTATCTTGATATCATTATTCCCATTATATCAGCTGAAATATCATATCGAGTATCGTGCAAGGAGTTGCATCAAAAGATTTCTTTAAGTTTAGAAGGGAAATAATAAAAAAAAAAAACACTTCTGGAAAAATAATTTAAAAATGTTCAATTTTACGTAAATTAGTGAAAATGAAAATGACTTCTATGAAATAAATTTCAAAAAAAAAAAAAATTGAATCCCCTTTAAATCAATAATAATTGAATAATTATTTTTACATTAATTTAAACAAACAAACTGACACATCTTTCATATCAACTTACATGTATCCTGTAACAAACGTTTGTTTAATCCAGTTATTTCACCAGCATCTTGAACGGTTTTACTGTGTCTATATTCACTAAGTACCTCAAACATTTCATTAATAAGTTTATTGTGATGCAAAATAACTTATCATTCGTTTATCATTTTAAAACAAATAAACATAGACAAAATCAACTCCCGTCAGTTCTTCGGTAATTTGATTAATAAAAGTGAACAGTTGGCTGCATGAAGTCAACCTATCATCTTAATATATTAGTTTACGAGTTCAATTTCGCTTGAATCCATACAATTTTCGACAAATATTTCTATTACCGATACATAGTTTGATTGAATCAATTATGTCTTTAAATAATATTATTTCGTATGGGCTCTTCTTGACATACTTTTTGAAGAAGTCTAAAAATTCATATTTTAAAAATATGCGTAATTCAAATGCAGATAAGAAACTACATGTACTTATCGAATTGTCGTGATTTTGCATTGATGGACGTTCCTTTTCTCTAGATTTAATAGGTACAAGCATGCGCAATTTCGAACATTTCAACAATAAAATGATAAATCGCTAATTATCACGGTTTGTCTTTGTTCATGTAATGATGTTAAATGTTATTACCGGCCGCAAAACAACGATCGGTTATAAATGAAAGCGGATGTAACAGTAGTTGTATGTTTATGAACTTCTGGATCGCACTAAAAAAAATTCTATGCAACACAGCATTGCTTCAAAGACAGCGTGTTGTTTGACGATACTAATTAAAAAAAAATCAAAGTAAAATGTTTGTGAGATAAATGTCTCTTGTGTGTCTTTAAGTGGGCTCGACTGCGGTGACCATTTTTAGACTGTATTTATTTTGTTAAGAAGAGGAGCGCAATATAAAAATATAGAAAACACCAATATTCAAAAGAAAACAGATATATATTGACCACTCAGCCTCTTCAATCAATTTAAAAACATTAGGCTGAAGTTTATGTCTATACCAGTGGATTTTTTTATATGAACTGCAAACATTCGATCTTAATCTTCATTTTCAATATTGTTAGTTCAGGGAACCAAATAGTTTTCTGTTTTTCTGTGTGTTTTTTTTTCTTCTTTTTGTTTTGTTTTGTTTTGTTTTTTGAGTTTTTTGTTTTTTTAGGACAATTTTCTCCACTTTTATTTTATTATTATCTTGTTATAATAAGAGTCAAGATCACAAGATAAAGAACGTGTGTTATCTCATCAACTGAATGACAGCTGAACTATCTGTTAATGTAATGGATGACTAAATTTTATTGTTTTTTTTCTGCACGCAAAAATGTAAACATTTATATAAAATATAAATAAGAAACTGTACCAGTGCGTTTAAATCAATGAAAAAATAAGGTTTGGGTATGCATGAAAATTGTTCCTAGATTTTTTAATCAAAAAGTCATTATTCTCTATATCAATAATTATTTCATAATGCGCAATTCCGCGAAAACCAATCAAGATGATAATGACAAAGTATGTCACTCATGAAAATTGCATTTAAATGATGCAGGTAACTGCAATTTATTTTTCTTTGATCTTTTTCTTAATGGTTTTCTATATCAAATATCCATCTCGGTGTTACAATTCCCAAACTTGCAACAAAATTTTGGTTTTTTTTAGATTTTGTAACGTCCAATTCCATGTAAATTAAAAATACCCAGATGATTTCTGTGAAATAACTTTCAGGTCCAGTCTGGGGAAACAAATAAAAAATTCATCTAAAATCTAATACATGTTCGTTGTGTGACCATGTTGGTCCTACCCTAAGGTCTAAACCCCTTACCCAAAGGTCAGGAATTACATATTTTGGTAGACGACTTCAAGGACATAATAACTCCCGTTTCATATTTTTTTTTCACGTGGAACTATTAAATAACCGTACACCATTTATAATATTAAAAAAGTGGTATTCATTTTATTGAAGTTTTCTTTGAATATATTCAATAAACAGAGATGCTGATTCGATAAGTATTTTCAAAGCACGGTTGTTTAATACATTATAAAATCATTGTGAGAGTTTTGCAAAAGTCTTCTACCGGTACCACCAATTTTCGAAGCAATTGTCATTTTACGTACGAAATTGGTAAAAGTCGGTTAAGATTTTGTTTTAAAACAAACTCAATTGAAAATGAGAAACGACTTGTTCAGAGTTAATTTTATGTAAGTTTTTGCAAATAAATACATCGACCTAGAACTAGTGACTTTTCAAAATGTAATATATTTTTTTTTAAACCAGTCGTTCAAAGTATAGCAATTCGATGTCTTTGTGTTATATTTGCTTTTTCTTGGAGAGTTATCCATGTAATATGATTTACATTTAAAAGATTTCGAATTTAGTGTAATGAAACATTAATATAACCGGCCGATATTTAAAATTAAACACAATTACTGAAATATATGTTAATCAAAAGGCAAATTATCCATGTATACATGTACGTTGAACATCATTATAAAGCTTCATAGGAGGCGTGAACTCAAATTCGCCGAAAAATGAAGAAAAGAATGGGACAAAATGACTGACAAACCGCGATAAAACAGTAGTCCCTCGGTTCACCGTTAGGTCAATTATCAAAGTAGTGCAAATCTTACCGTTAAATAGGACTGATTAGAGTTGGTTTACCATGCGTCCGATTTTACAAAGTGCAAGTTGACGGTATGACTTCTCTCTCCCCGATTTGTCGGATGTCCATTCCGTTATTCTTCATATGCATCAACAATAAATTATTTCAGTATCTTTCATATTTAATACATTTGGCATTTTTTTTTGCATTGCGACGCGTAAGATGAAATGACACAAACTGCTAGAAATAAATTTCATCGTTCTTGCATTTGCGAAGATTAAAAGTGAATCTTTCAATTTTGATAATATGACTATTTTAGGGTCATAAAAAAATATATGTATATATCTCGTATCGTATTATACTGTGTAATACGTTAATTCCATGCGAACATCCAGAACATATTGTCAGCGAGGGATGGTTGGTATGTCGGGGGATGGGTGGGGGGAATCTTTTAATTATCTTATTCCTATATGGATCCAGTACTTTTACTTGAAATAAACGATACCACGGAGTCTGCGTCATCTGTTTCATAATTGGACATTTTACTGAAAATAGACACTGATGGTAACATAACAACAAAACTTTATGATAAACGTGATGACTTCAATTTTTCTTTAGTCAACTTTCCTTACTTATTTCGCAGTATACTATCATCACCTGCATATGGTGTTTTGTCTCTCTGTTAATTCGATACGCCAAGGCATGCTCTTCGTATGAATAGTTTGTAAGGCAAGGCAAGTTACTGGAAAACAAGTTGATAAAACAGGACTATCAACAGTCTCGTTTGAAGTAATATTTTCGTAAGTTCTATGATCGATACGACGACCATATCAGCAAATACAATCTTCCACTTGGTCGCATTCTGACTGACGTTTTTCATACTGATTTTTAAACCATAAGTATTTACCTAATTGTTTACGAACTTTTGCGGGGTTTTTTCCCCAATAACAACAAAAAGTACACGGCGGGTGACCGGTCAGCAAAAGATGCTCACTTTTCCTAGTCACCTGATCCTACCACTATCTTTTAAAGGTCCGTGTTGCTATGCTTTAAATTTGTATTTCGTTTTATGGATTTTTGAGATGGTTGATAGTTTTTCATCTCCAAAAGTGGCATATACTCCCCTTTTCCTGTTTGTATTTATTTATTCTTTTATATGCCAAGGAAGAGAGAACAGCTTGTTCGGATTACATTTGCATTGGTTAATTAAAAATAATCAATAGTAGCACACAAAAAACACCGTGAAATCAAATATTTGGACGGACTTAAATACGAGCTGAAATATTATTTTTTTTTACATTCATAATCCGCAATTGCGTTCGCTTACTTATGAACCAGCCAACCGATGACGTTGTATTGACAGTATGTACTTATAGTAGCAATATGGTCAAGATATAGGGGAAAAACATTCATTATTCGGTTTTGTGACAATACTCTTACTAAATTCACTGTAAAATTCAATTGTTTCCATAGAAAATTATTTAGCAATTTTCATAATATCATGTATTTAAAAAGATTCAGGGAAAAAGATTTAGAATGTATTATTATCCGTGTTATTATAAAATAAATCATTACTAGTATTTATATTTCTGACTAGCTAGATTTTTGCTTGGAAACAGACACTTATTATTAAGACAGTAACCGTAATCTTTTCTTAATAGGATAAGAGCTTCGAACATATTGTTTTTTGCAAGATAGCGCATTACGGAGAAAAATACTGTATACTTGGTTATTTTCGCCCTGTGTTATTTTCGATCTTCTACACTTGCCAACAATTTTGTCCCTTCTCCAATTAGCCCAAACAAAGTTGTGTTGAAATTATTTTCGCCCTTCCTCACTTGCAAACAGTTTTGCCCCATCTTGAATTCGCCCAATCAAAGTTGTGTTAAAGAGAGATAATTTGAGACACTGGAATTCGCCAAGACCTAAATTCGCCTCAGGACAACAGCGACGGCGAAAGAGGCGAAAATAAAAAAAATGTGTGAGTATATCCCTGTATGCAGTTATATCATAATAAATCCAGTAACCAAAAAATACTTCATCATGAAAATATTATTGTAAAATATCTAATAAAACAACGTTTATTTTTTCACATGAAATTAGACACATTGGAAACATTTGTGATTTGTTATATAATAAATTGTACTTTTAAAGTAACAATGTGAGCGAGTCGAATCAGAACCCTTCCCCCCACATCGACAGGTATTACACAAAAGCCACATTTTATTGAATTTGTCATTAGTTTTAGGCCCCCTTTTAATATAATAGCCAAATTGTTTTTTGTTTGTGGTCATGCATTGATAGGGACATAACCCCTTCTTGTATGGCGTTATAATTGACACATTTTTGAATCCAAACATACTTAATAATAATGATGTATAACCAACTAATTGCTTTGATTTAGCTTATTATGCTCTGGAGATATTAAGGAGAGACAGTTCACGACCAAAACTTATAAGGAAAAAAAACATACAATTAAACTATTAAACCTCATCGTTCGCAAATAAAACTCGCTTGGAAATCACAGGGCCGATCATTCCATTGGCCATCATTAAACATGTCGACACAGTCTACAGGCTTGATTACATTATAATTATTGTCTGGGTTTTTGAAGTCCCAATTTTCATAGATAAAGGGTGTGTTCGATGTTTCCCAGGTAAAACTTCCCTCTGTCTCTCTATCGTTCCCGCCGGTCCAGGTTGTACAGTCATATTTGAATGTGCAATCTAAAAGTAATAACAAAGAATTTAACTAGTAGAGAGAAAAATATAACAATATCAAATATATAAATTTCTACTCATTTTATCAATCTACAGTTAATGGTTGACGTAATCCTCATTCCCTGCCTTCCATATTCTTATCGCATGATTCAGGAAACAAATCATATGACTGAAGTTAAAAAGGAAAAAACTCCTGTTCACATTGTTTCCCTAATTTTTAAATCAGGTCTAGTTGGCCAAAAGGGGCATGTTGTAAATTTTAGCTTTTTTTTGGTTTGTTTTTGTTTTTAAGGGAGAGGCTGCTCATGTTTTTTTTTTTTATTGTCACGATTAAAATATTAATCTTATTTTGTTTTTGTTTTTGGGGTTTTTTTGTTGGATAGAAAGAGGAATTATTCGGAACGTTTTCTATGGTAAAAAGGTTAAATAGACTTCTAATAAAATTATAAAAAAAACTCAAGTTGAACAAATTGATTTTAAATATTATTTGAAAATATTTTGTACATTTTTGAATAAAAATATGAGATCTATTTGTTCAAACTGACAGTCATGAATCTACAGAACCGAAATATCCTTAGGTTTTAGATAACTGCTCCAAACCATGTGTTACAATATAGCATCTGAAGTTATCAACTGCACTTAAATACGACGACTGTAGCAAATGTTTTTTTGTTCTTCTGTAAACATGCACATATGCTACATGTAAGACGAAAAAAGGCAGAGGAGTTCTGCAAGGGGTGTGATACGGATCCGTATCAGCCCTAGAGGGCTGATTACCTGTATAAGCACCGGAGGCCGATACGATTTTTGTGATGTCATTTGTGTTACATATGCAAAAAACATTTATTTATTACTAAGTATGTAATAAATTATTTCATTTCCCATTAAAATTTTATTCGTTGTTGCAAAGATAGATAGATAGATAGATAGATAGATAGATAGATAGATAGATAGATAGATAGATAGATAGATAGATAGATATCCAACATACATATGTCCTTCAATAACGTTTGGTTAATCCAGTCATTCTCCTCTGCATCGTCAATTTCAACAAGGTAGGCTCCGCACTTATGACACACTGTCTGAAAAAAATATTTTTTTTTCTGTGAATAATGACCAATTTAATGATTTTTATGAAATGTAAATCTTTTCCTTCATTGAGAATTTCTATATGTAAGGTTGCGCTGGATTAACACTTTATTTTTACGTAATTTATTTAATTGTTTGTAATAAAAATAATGTCAATTTGTGAGTCAGAAAAAGAATAATTGTGTACAGTACAAAATAACAGTAATTCTAAATTTACAGAGCGTGTTTTTTTTAACATAATACTCCCTTTTTCGGGTAATTCTCTTACCGATTTTCATGATAATTTTTATATCTATGTTTTCAGAATTGTTCTGAATATACTATGTGTCCTATACTTTCCTTTCAGTTTCATCGTCTCTATAAGTTTATGACATACCATCGCCTCTGGTTGAGAAAGTTTAGTCGAATTCAACATGTAGTCATGTCCACCATATGTTACCCAACCTTCAACACACTCTGGTAAGAAAGAAATACAACATCATAATGCTAAGATTTCGAAAATAAAAGTTTTTGCATCATTAAAATAAACTCGTTTGTTATTAAATCAGAATATTTATACCTGGCAAATTACCCATATAACTATCGATAAATAACGTCATATTTAACATTAATCAATGAAATTCTGCTACATATATATAAATAAAAGTTTAAATGTATCAATTAAAAAAAACCGAAAACAAGGTATAAATCACATCTGCATGCTTTATTTAGCAGTGCATGTTATTTAGGACCAAATATATATGAGAGAGAGAGAGAGAGAGAGAGAGAGAGAGAGAGAGAGAGAGAGAGAGAGAGAAATTGTATGTTTTGTTGTTATCAGTGTTAAACCATTATAATAATGATAAATAAGAATAATAAACAAAACAGGTGTACAAATGAAATACAGTCTGTTTTTATCTGTTAACAAGAACTTGAAGCTTTATAAGAAACCAGCTCCTTTATGCTGTGTTTGATTATTTAAAATAAATTATATTTTGAATTTTTAAAACATTATGAATTTCTATTTCCATCCTTATCAAAATAAAGGTATTTGATATATTATGAAGTGAATTGATTTATTTTTAAATCATTTTAAACTTGTTATATGTAATAAAGTATTTGGCAGCAATAAAACGGGCATGAGCCAAAGTGAAATGATAAAAGTCATAAGAAGCCCGCAATTTTGAAGCTTAAAATATTGTAAATATTGCTTTGATGAAAAGAAGGAAAATGATTTTGTTTGTTTTTTTAATATCTACGGTAAATGAATTGTTTATTTCATATGTTGATTGTAAAATTTGAATGAAGGTCAAACTACTGCTAACTTCCTTTTAAAAAAAAACAAAAAAAACCATGCACTACCTTTCACCTTCAATTTAGAATTTAAGGTGCAGCGATTAATCAGACTATAACAAAGATATATAATATCCCTTTGGTTCAGATTTTTTTCCACAACATCTTAAGAATGTTAACATGTTTTATAAAACCAATGTTTTCTTTTTTCTTTAAAGTATAGTTGTTGTCGTTACAGTCATTTCCTGCTTATCTTTTACAATTCAATGATATGGAATGCGATTTTAATGATATGCATTGAGGTTTAAATAAATTGCTTTGAGATTTGTTTGACATGCTATGGGAATTGAAATGAAGGGGTTAATGGTCAGCTATGAGATTTGAACAAAAGCGTCTCTTAATACAAAAGAATTTGCAAACATTTCGAAGTAAAATGATAAGAAGTCAACTTGTTTCACTTATCTCCAATGTGAATATTCAATTTATAAAGTAAATGCATTTGAAGCGAATTAAAATCATTTGGTATGCTATGATATGCAATGGTATGAAATGACGGGTGAAATTGTTTGCTATTGTATGGGATTCCAATGTTATGGTTTGAGATTACAATGCTGTGGTATTTATAGACTTGTTGTGTGAACGACCTAACAAAGGCGTGGTGTCAGATGGCGCGAAGTGTGAACGGACTCTCTATCGCGGGTTCCATGGTCGAGGACGGACATGTCCCGGTGTATGGCGATGGCTATTGCGAACTAACGTGAATAAACCCATGTTTCATGTATATTTGTATGTTGTCTGCTTGATAATAAATACTATTATGCTATGCTATGAGATTTGAATGCTATGCTTTGGTGAATGTTGTAAAAGATATGTTTGAATTAACTGTTTTAATTAAAACTGTGATAAATCGAGAACCATACAGGTAAAAACCATGATCTAGTATTTCGTACATTCATTCAGTGCGTGTTTATCTCTCATTTAAAAATGTTTTGTTGACATGTGGTGATAACGAACACAGATTGAAATTAGAAGTTCAAAGCAAGTGTTCACGGGGGCAGAGCAGATACGGAACTCTAAAACTATGAGGAAAGATCATGTGCCTTGGAAGAGTGAGGATCCTCTGCTGACCGGTCACACCCGCCGTGTGCTCTTTGTCATAATCGAGAAAACGGGAAAAATTTGTAGACAAATAGGTGCTTAGTAATAGTCTAACAATAACTATGAAAAACGTCTGTCAGCATGCATCTCAGTTGAGGATTGTATTTGCTAACAAGGTCGTTGTATTGGCCATAGAACATACGAAAAAATGACTTCAATCGAGTCTATCGATGGTCCAGTTTTATCAACTTGTCTGTTAGTAACTTGCCTCGCATTAGAAATAAATGAATTATTCATTTCATTCTAGAAACAAATGGTCGATAATAGTTTGCCGAAGTTAAAGAATGATAAAAGCTTACGTACAATATAGCCTATTTTTTGATAATTTTTTAATTTTTTTTTTTTTTGGCATTGACCAAATCTGTACATTTTCGACAAAAAATTGGTTGAATCATTTTTGGGTGCTTTATTTTAATATGCCTCTTGAAAGCACGACAAATAATGTTATTAAAGTTTTTTTTTAATCTTTTTCACAAAAAACTGTCTAGAGTTTTGAAACTCTATCTAGACTATTAAAAGTGCTGCATATATTATTAATATATACTGATAACTGATAATATGCACACTGAGGGTAAAAGGGAATGCTTAACTAAAGTGGCATTTTCAAATATAGTAGCAACTACAAATTAGAGATCAATTGGGTTTTTTTTTCTTGCATTACAAAAGTCATCAAATGGTGCAATCAATAAAACAATTATTTCCATATCATTTTCAGTTACTAGTAGCTCCCTCTTTGATCGAATTTAGAATAAAATATTTAATATTTTGTTAGCAATTATAACTATCTTGATGAGATACATGTACTTCTAAACGCAATTCAATACTTAAATATCTAAATATATCAATATATCTTTAAACGCCAGTTTAATGTAATTATTTGCACCTTAATGAATCAGATTCTTTGAACCTTATTTCCTGAACGTCCATCCAAAAAAAAATCCTAGCAGAGATCGATTTCAAAACAAAAAGGGAAATTAATACACAAAGGGTGAATAATTTGATATACTTATTTGAGCCATATCATAATTATTCTATACGCTTAGCAAAAAACAAAAAGGAAAATAAAAAAAAAATCCCCTAAAGTTGTTTTTAGAATTAAAGTTATATGTTCAAGAAAAGTTATTTGATTTTTTTTATGAACAGTCTTTAGAACCACTAAAAATAGTCAATAAGACATTTTGTCTTGAATGCATATCAGGTTATAAGCGTTTTCCACATATGTGACTGCAATTTCTAAACACCCATCTCGATCCATAATATTTTTTGATATTTCAAAAAATCCATTTTATGCGATTTATATAATACAGAGTGATCAACGGTTTGTTCAAATCATGTTTTCTATTGAACAAAAAGCTAAATATACTTTTTAGAGAGATGAAATGATAAACTATGAATTTTTTGTTGTTCTTTTTCAAAATGTATATTTTAATGAGTTTTACCAAAATTACGCCCACAATGATCCTAAAAGGGCGATCCTTGATAAGCAAGTGAAACATTAAAGTATTTGTTTAAAAAAATTAATTCGCTCATTTTACCTAGGATATCAGTCAAAAAATGATTTTCTGAAGAAAAAAAAAGGTTTAGGCTAATATTCTCAATGTATGAAACGAGCACCAATTTCTTCCATCGGTTCTATTTTTAGCAACGGTTCTTGCTTTTATAATACCGATTCACCAGCCAACTGGGTAAAATATGATAAAGATATATATCCCAAGGTACGCGTGTGAGAAATAAAAAAAACCATCAGTAGGTGTTTTATTTATGTACTTGGATATGGCTTATTACCTTAATTCTATGTGTCAGTTTTTAAAGATTGTGTACAGTATTCCTTGAATGAAAACGAAAAACCGGGTCTGCAAGGGGCAAAGGTCAGAGATATATCAAGGGCTTATTAAAACTGTTAACTAATAAATCTTTTATATGACTCAGGTGACCTTAGGGATCATTTATATTCATAACGATAACTTTCATGGCATTAGGAGTGTAATCAACAGGGTGCGACATTACCGATGGACGAGTTGCCCGGGGCAAGTAAAATTTCACTTTGGGCAAGTGAAACTATAAACGTACTTGTCCGATCGCACAAGTGAAAATTTAAATAGAAATATTTATTGAAAAATATTTTTTAAACGTATTCATAAATTTTCACTATACAACTTTGCATTCTGTGCCTCGAAAAGGCCTCAGTGTTCATTTAAGTTAAGTAGGTTTGTGTTAACGCTTATATTAATATCATCAAACACAATTCTACCTGCTTTGCTAGTTGAAATAAATTATGCCCTCATTATATGATTTTATTACAATATTTTCATAAATCTGTAAATTAAGATGCAGTTTAGTCTTCTTTACTTGTGCTTAGAATTAATTAAATCAAACATATTTTGCGTACAACGTATCCTGATTATGAAACGTGTCGGTAGCAACAATCGTATTGAACGTTTGTGATTTAATACGGAAGAAGCATGCATTGAAAATTTACTATGATCTGTTCATAAAAGTTGATGAGGTTCGATTGAAAATCGGCAAAACGAGTTAACAGTATAATCGACACAAACACTGGCACTAACTGCAATAGAATCTTTTACACCGATGTTTCAACCAACAACTAAGCTTAACAAATAGAACGTATTTACTCATTACATTTGTACATCTCATCATTTTAAAGTGACATAGAGGTCAAATGGGCTGGGTGTAATTTTATGATATGTAATATTGTAAAACATTTGACATACAAGTACACACACTTTTTCTTGCATCAAACGAAATTGTTCTTAATATTATCTTCAAAAGATTGAAATAATTATAGTTTGTGGTCATATAATATACTACCCCCCCCCCCCCCCCACCCCACACACACGGAATAGGAGTTTCATGATTTGAGAAATAAAATTTAGGCATGTAAGATTGGAGTTATATGTAAACACCCCCCCCCCCACTAACACACACACACACACACGCACACACAGATTAGGATTTTCATGATTTGGGGAATTCTTGTAAAGATTTCTGATGATTAGTCTAGCCCCCCCCCCCCCCTTTAAATTTGCTTCGGACGCCACTTCCAAGCTAAATATTTATATTACGTTATTGTTTCTGAGCTACTGAAATAAGATGAATACAAATGGCGATGTCTTCTTTCAAATTGTCGGGCTATTAATTTTGAACTACTTATAATAGATACAATAAATATCATATATCAATATTATAGACCTAATAAACATAATGAATGGTAATTTTTTGAAGCGTTTGTCAACGGTTGGATTTCTTCATCTTTTGTTTTCAGTTACACTGAGCAAGTTTTGTTGAAACAATATATATTCATAATGAATGTAAATTTTTAGAAAGTATTTTGTTATAAATAAAAAGATCGTCGCATTTATTTATAAAATTAATAGATTGCATTCATTTTATCTGTTGCTTTGATTTATATGAATTACAGTTTAATACATCAAATAAAAAAAATACATGTAAAATACATCAAATTGAGCTCACCGCTTGGTGATGTATAATACACCCATCCATCCTCGATTAAAGACGCATTCCGATCAAGACAAAAGTCAAAAACACGACATCTCTTTGTTAACCGTTGGTACCCAAAGCACGTACAAAAAGGTCCGCAAAAAGCTAAGCAGGCCAAAACTGAATCTGCTTGGTATTCTTCTGCGTTAAAAGATGCAATAAATTTACCAGTATACCGCGGTTGTTGCGTATAGTGGTTTGCAATAACTTCTGATCTAATCACGACGATTAGCACCCACAAGCAAATACACATTGAACTGATGGGTAATGAAATCATGTTTCCGGAACGTCTCCGCCGCAATATATGTATACTATAAAATTAGGTGTAGGCCTCCTGTTAGCTATTAACCGATGTGCGTGATTTCGCAATTCCAATACACATATATTCACTGCAAGTTAATTTAATATTCAAGCCTATTAGAAATCAATAAACATTCTCTTAACCATTGCTGCTTATGTTTATAATAAGTTCACAAGTAATAATTCATAATGATGAATGAGTTCCTATTTGCTCAAAGATTTCTTGAGTGCTTAATATCATTTTAAGACTGTAAATTGCTCATTTATACTTCCTTCTGGTACCTGGATAGATAGATAGATAGATAGATAGAAATATAGAAATATAGATAGATAGATAGATAGATAGATAGATAGATGAATGGATAGATAGATAGATAGATAGATAGATAGATAGATAGATAGATAGATAGATAGATAGATAGATAGATCACAAAATGAACCTTCCCATCCACTTCCACATGAATGCACTGAAAAATCACTAAAGGTTTTACACTCTTATTGAGATTTTTTTCTTAATAATAAAAAGAATACAAAATGACTAAAATCCTTTCAATATGAAATGAAGTTAATGAATGACAGTGACACTAAATAGATAAAAGGCATTAATTTTTCATTGACAATTTTAATAAATATTCCAGTCTGAATTTCCTCTATCAGTTTAAAATCCCTACCTATTTTTGATTTAATTATAAAAAGAAGAATGATGATAATACTAAAACATTTGTAGTACTAAAGTAATGATATTGACCCTATTCAGCTGGCTTATAATCTAAATGAGATTAATGATTTTGATATATGGTATCTTTTATCGTTTTTAAGCATTTCTCAATATTTTTGTAGTATGTGTCATACGACTATCTAAATGAAAAAAGTTAGATAACGCCAACAGAAAATATGCAAAATTATAATATGTTTTACGGTGCTTCGCGAGCGCATCAAGAATTACACATACCTTGCATCATTGTCAACCTAGTGTTATTCAGGTATCACCAAACGTCAAAAAATTTTTGAGAAAGTATACCAAAGGTACTAATTTTAATGGTTATGATACACACAGCGCAACCCCCTACCCCAGAGAGAGAGAGAGAGAGAGAGAGAGAGAGAGAGAGAGAGAGAGAGAGAGAGAGAGAGAGAGGGAGGGAGAGAGACAGAGAGAGAGACAGAGAGAGAGAGGTCCCTGTTTGTAGGTGTGTAATTTCCCATTTTTAAATTTAATGGTCTATCTATATTCAATATCTACATAAATTTGTTAGCTGTTTATTTTTTCATTTTATTCCTTTTTATTTAGTTCGAAATGTCCTATTGTTTATTTCCTCCCTACTCATATACTTACCTGCCTACTGTACATGCATGCACAATTAGCTTAAAAATGGATCGATATGACAGTAAAGTATGGCTCTTGTTAGTATATACATGTATTTATATAATCTCTATAAAAAAAAATTAAAAACATTTATGTCAATGAGGCAGGTATCGCAGTCTATACTGAAATAGCTAGTACTTACATTACATATGTTTGATCCACCTCTAAATCTATCGCGGGAAATATAGCGCGAGAGCACTGCGACGTCATCCATGACTTTGTTCGTCTTTGTGTACGTATCTCGACTCAATACGAAGGTATGGAAGCTTGTAACAAATCTTTTTAGTCTCTCCAAAGCATATGTGGTACTCAAAACGTGTCTTCAAACTTTAAGACACCGTAAATTACGAGTTAAAAGTCAGCCATTTTTGGCATAGCACCACGGGGGGTGAAACCATTAGAGAGCATTATGGGACGTAGACAAAAATTTTGTTTGATGAACTGTAGGTTTAGCTCGTTCTTTTTCTCGCGCACACTGGTTCTTAGAGCTCGCTTCGCTCGCCAGTGCTGCCCGACGGCGAGCTGCGCTCACTTTTAACTAACAATTCAAATCTTGAGTTTCAATATTATAGTTCTGCTAGAAATATTTCAGTGAAAAATAAAATTTAAAAATTTATTCTGAATTTCTTCTATTTTGTTAAAAGTCAAATTTCCTTTGTGCCTAATTTCAAAATATAGTAAAAATATGGAATACTATGCCAATAATAATTGTTTAGAACAGGTTATATCCTTGACATTCACCTTTGATACAATATGAGAATTCGAACCCTGAGTAACAACATCCTAAATTTTTTTTACCAAGCTCTCCTTCGTCGTTTTCACGATATGAAAGAAAAATAATTGCTTCAATATTAAACTAGAATTCCATGTTCTTTTTTTTCCCTTTAATGCTACATACCGTTTCCGTGCAAACTGTATGAACGAATTTTTGAGAACCGGACGTATAACTCTTTAATTGAGGAGAATAAAGAATTCTACCAGCAGTTCTGAGACGTTTTGCCTTTAAGTTAACTTGATATGTTATTTGCTTTTAGTGGAAACAGTAAAAAGGACACTTTTAGTACTTTTTAGAGCCAGTAGTGTACGATACAAATAGAAGCTATTTTTACAATATCAAATTTGTATTAAGTAACACGATGACAGTTATCGTTCTTCCTACAAACAAATTTGCTTATACATGAATGGTGCTCACCCTTTACGCAATTTGCTTCCATTGAATCATGCAACACAACCACATCGGTAGTCGTTGATCAGGTCTGTACAGCTTCCGTTGTTTTGTACAAGGTAATGGTGTGCAGTCATCGATATCTAAAATTTTAAATACGAACTAAATGAAGTGAAACAAAGAGAATTTATATGCAATACCAGTAAATCGGCACAGAACAGTCATTTATTTCATATGTAATAAACTCACTATCAAACTCACTTTAACAGATTGAGATTGTTATCTTGTTATTTGCATTCATTGATTTTTCATTAGAACAATTTATCGTCAAGACGTGAGCTTCCACGTCACATGAATGCAGCGAATTTACTTCTTACAGTTTAAAGGAAGCGTATAAGTTCCTGTAATGATCTTGTTGTCCATCAACGTATTCTCGAAGAATAAAACGCATAAAGTCTTGAACAGCTACAACAACTGCAACAGGAATTACCTAAAACTCACGCTTAAGTGTTGAATTCGCAGGTAGGTGGGTTGAGTAAAAGTCTTGACATGAGCCTATTTTCATTTCATTATAAACATATAGTAAACTAACCATTGAAAACATGATACTATCCCCTTTATACCAAGTTTATCCCCTCAAATACTATTTGCTTTGACGTAGTCCAAGACATGAAAATGCGTTTCGAACTGTGACAATAAGCAGTCGAATAAGGAGACAATCCAATATACGCTAAAACTACCTGTTTACATTTTAAGTAAAAAATGTACGGTAATTGGTCGGGATGTGAAGGCAGTCAAATCCATAGAAGCACACACTTTTCTATTGTCCTCACCTCCAAAATCTCTCGAAAAAACCTTTTGGATAAAATTGTAGAAAGTACATGGCTTTGGTCAATCTCTTACAATATTCTTCAAAAAACTTTATCTGAGTCAATTACTCTGTGCGTGCACATTTTAAATATAGTTTTAAGTATAAGACGAACATTTGTACAGACATCTGCTTCAAGTCTTATACATAGAACGAAAATATAATTGCCTGACGTACATGTATGACGTCAGGCATCATACGTCAGGCATATCTAAGATTTGAAAGTTGCCTTTGAAACAGTGCAGGGAACAGGGGGCAAGCTATATCAAGACTTTTCATAAAAAAAGATAAACCGATGCAAGGTTTAAGGTGTCAATTTTTATATTCACAATTGGTGGAAATGTAATATGGGTTATAATGAGCAATAGTAAGCAAGGCGTTCTCAGTAAAAGGCAGGCTCGTAATGCACGTGTGTAATCCTGATTTAAAATAGATTTGCCATATTTGAACTGTGGTAAGAAAGCGGGAAGGAGGAGGGAGGGAGTTGGTTGGTCATCGCAACAAGTTGTTATATATTGTTTATAAAGGTACAATGTAGGTAAGTGTAATAATTAGTGTTTGATTATCATCATTAAAAAACGAATCATCAGTAACCTGTTTGGATAAAAACAAATTTAGATTTAAAAGCTGGAATATCTTACTGGAGGAACAAAATCGCCGAAGCGGGATGTGACCCGTTTTTTGATCAAATGGACAATTTCATTCATCTTGGAAAGGGTACATTAAACAATTATTAGTCCGGTGTGTATGTTAATTTGATTGATCTCTTCTGAAACATTCGAACCAAAGTAAAATATAGACAGTTGTTACAAAACAAATGTCAACATTTTCATTTGACCCCCTCCCAATGAATCTACGCCAATGGACGAGTTCATCCAAACCATCGCGAATTTGAAGTTTGTAATTTATTGTAACATTGGCGATTTGCCTGCCTACAGCCAGGACTCTGCTTTCAGCAGAGCCCGGCTAAAATGTAAACAACAAGAGTCAATACCAGGTACACGCATAATGTCCTAATATTTTCTGCCCTGCTTTGCATCACACTGGTGGTTGGTATTGTGGCAGTCTGTCGGTGTCGGACTCACACGTTTGACAACTGTTGGCATTATCCAATACACGATGTCCAATCGTGTACGACAGGGCAGAACATCCAATCACTGCCAACGCCCTCTTGGAGTCTGTCTTTCTTCGTTGAATTTCGTCAAATACCTAGGAAAGTAATTTTGAAATATTTTTTCTCTCTCTTTCTCTGACCATTAAAATGTAGGGGTTGGGTTTGTGGGGTTCTCAAAAAGAAATAAATAAAGATAAGTATTCTCAGCAACTACTCCTTTTTCTGCTTTCCAAATGCATGTACCTTTTCAACAGATTCGTAGGAGCAAATGTTCTCCATTATGGGCTCGTCGATAACGAAATTTGGCTTCCTTGAAAGTTTACTTTCAATGAAAGTGTATCAGGATACAAATGTCATATGTTTTCATAAAATGTATTGTATTACCGGTACATAACAAGAAATGTATCTTTATTCATGTTTCTACCTTTCAGTAGCTCTAGGTGATTCAGAATCACACCTATTGACTAAATTGTGAATGCT
Organism: Magallana hongkongensis; assembly: GCA_015776775.1. Classification (NCBI taxonomy): domain Eukaryota; kingdom Metazoa; phylum Mollusca; class Bivalvia; order Ostreida; family Ostreidae; genus Magallana; species Magallana hongkongensis. The sequence goes on along the minus strand of VIAA01000058.1, from coordinate 109,703 downwards.
TTATCGTCATGTCGTGTAATATTGCTTTAACCTCCTCCTCTGAAATGCAAGGGCTATACCACAAAGCTAGTTACAAATTTCTGTCTTTGTAGATTACCGTTGTTATCAGGTACGATGTGGACCAGTGTAGTTATCACACTAGATCTATACTTGTAGTCACGTTTCTACATGCCATTTTCTTTCATAACCTTCAATTTAGATTTGTAAAAAAAAATACAGTTGTATATATATTTTGAAGCATTAATGTATACTTTATTTTGCGTCAAATATTTCGTTTATATGTGTCAACATTGATGTATTTCATGCTATAGACAACACGATTAGGAACTAGCTTATTCAAATAGTTCTAATTGCAGTAGATTTTGGCGCTAAGTTGGCTAACCTGGTTGTTATAATTCGTAATTGTTGATTATGAACAAGATGGATTTCTTGTAAATGTTTATTTAGATAAAATATATTGTGTGATTAAAAGGAACATGTTTGCCTCACAACAACATGCTAACAAGATAAGAATAAATAATTAATATATAAATGTAAATCTAAACAACTTACCAGCTAATATTATTTTTACACCAGTTTTGCTGCCTGTTCGGAAATATTGAAGCACATTTTTAAACAAGGGCACCGCTAAGAGGAGCATCCATCGAAACTTTCATCAAAAAGTATTTTAAGGGCTGTACCATCATGACATTTTAGATTTACATATAATGTATTTTTATTTTTCTATTAATGTGACTCCTCGACCGAAGTAATTTTGATTTGATCTTGGTTTTAGGTGGGTGTAGGTGTGAAGTGTAACGACTAAGGAAAATAAAATTCAGTGCATATGTTTCAATGCCGTTAATAAAATTGATTTAAAAATCTAATAAATGAATCGTAATTAAAATACATTTAATTGGACTGACACTTCTTTTTTAGCAAAAGTTCCATCTTTGGCTGCAGTATACTATCCAGAAAAGATGCTACTGGTGTGATTCCAACAAACAGGATACTTGACATCTCCTCCTGTGAAGTGAATGCAAAAATCACCATACGCTGGACACAGGACAAGCTTATTCCTGCTCGTATTATTGCCTTGTCAGGTAAATTTCTTGCTTTAAGTTCATATCTAATTCAATAAGTTATTCAAATATTGTGTATTTCAGTTTGTTTTCATTTAAATCCCAACACAATAAAAAAATATTACCATATATTCTTGGAATATATGTGCTTAATTAAAGTATATAAGACTTTTGAAATTGGATGTCTTCAAAACCTATAAAATTGATTCATTGTACACATGGGTCAGCAATAATTTAGCAGTGTTATGGGTATTCATGTATTACAAAAAATGCTGTAGTCTGGGCATTTTTCTTTCTAATATAGAAACAGTATGCTGTTAGATTGAGCATGGATTTCTTGTTTAAAAAGAGACAATGCAAAAATTATTCATTTGACACCAAGTTCGATCTGCTTAACAATATCATAAGCCAAAGATCAACTAAACATAGCATGCTCAGTCTACAATCATGATGTCATATTTCATTTGTCAAGTTTGTCTTCTAAAATATCAGAGCTGAAGAAAAGTGATTCCTAAATATATTTTTTCTTTTCAATACTTGATTTTACATTTTAAGCACTTATGAATTGAAATTGCTAAGCATAAAAAAGTCTTTTCCTTGCTGCTTTTTTTCTTGTCATGTTTTGTTAAGACATATATTTACGTCCTGATAGTGGCACGTCTGTAACATGCATTATGGGTTTTTTAGGCCAAAAAAAATTATCAGTTCATCTTAAGGTATTCAATGTATAATGAAGGGATATTGAACAATTTTGAATCGTTTATCGCCGGTTAAATATGTATTGCTAGATAACAATGAAAGTGAAATGAACCAAATTCACATGACAGACAACATATAAGGAGCTGGTCATTTTGCACCTTAATTTTTTTAAAGCGTTATCTTCCCTTGTTGAAAAAAAGGGAAATTTTAATTTCGTCAACATATCTGCGGTAAATGATTCATTTTAATTCATATTTTAATAAAGAGAAAGTTTAAGCATGTAATAACCGAGAGAATTTCACGAGATTTAAGTTACTTTTTAAGATATCTTATTAAAGCATCCATTGCCCATTGACTTCAATACAAAATTCAAGGTGTAATTAGTTGGACAATAATTATTATTTTGAAAATTCCTTTGGTGGAGTATTTTTATTTGATCAAACCTTCAAAATGATATCATGATTAAGAATATCTGACCATTCATTTATTAGGTACAAAATGTGGTCATTATACATCGAATACCTTAACAATTCCTTTACTTATTATTTTTCAATGTGACACTATTTTGAACATTAAATTATTCTCTCAGCTGTAAATACATGTAGTCATACTGGACCCATTTTGTATATATGCATATATGTGTAGCTCAATTTATCTATGTCCATCATTCAAGTACAAAAATGTAAATGGAATCTTCGTGATGATGATATATAGTTGACATCAGTCATTATGTACATGTAACTGATTGATATGGGCAATCATGAAATATATTTAACATTACAGAATCAACTTGAGGAACTTGAGGATGCCATTAACAACTTTGATGAAGACACTGATGAAAATGTCCTGGATACATGTACAGCCCTAAAAAGGTAAAAAATTATAATTATATAAGGCCATCAAAAATCAATTCCTTGGTTCTCAGGCCCGCGCGCATCTATTAAAATATTGCGCATTGTTCCATTTTTATCATTAAATGAATAAAATAAAGTATCGCTAAGGCGCCTGTGAATTTTGCGAACAAACAAAAATTAACACCGCCCAACCACATCTGTTTTTGAAAATGTTGGCCTGAGAACCAAGAGATTACATGTAATTATTGGTGGCCTAATGATCTAGATGATATCCCGCACAAGCATGGTCAATAACACTTTGCACATTAAGGTACCTCACTACAACCAGACCTATACTTTTTAAGACACTACGTCACAAGATGGCGATTTAAATGGTTTGCTTAACTGTTTATATCGTTCGATGCGGTTGTATAACATTGTAGCTCAGTGGTTTAAGTATTGGCCTTCTGAACCGCAGATCATGAGTTCAAATACGCTTGTTCACTGTTTTCTGAATTAAATTTTAAAAATGTAATTTTTTATCCAAAATTGCATATCTTTTTGCCCATTTGTCTTTAATACATGTACTTCATATCCATTATGATATCTATCATAGTCCATTTAATTTTCTGCTGATTTGAGAAAACCAAGGTGTAGTGAGCTATCTTAATGGGTGTTGTTTTTTCACACATTTTTTATGTTAATAATTAGAATACTATGCCCATTTTTTTTTAATCTGAATGGTTTTCTTGACCATGTTGAGGTTCTTTGATCCTCAGCCTCAGAGTATTTTTTTAACAATATACATGTTTTTTTACCTAAAGACTTCATTAATGAAATAAAATAAAACGAAACTCTTAGATCATCCATGCAGTTAACAAAGTTATTACAAATTTGCCAAAGACTGGTATAATAGAATAAATATAACAAGTGAGATAACCAAAAAAAGTTAGTACTGGTGCATCGGTGACACACATGTTCAAAGATTCTGGGAAAATAAGGGGAGAGGGATGAAGTGCATTGCATTCTTTTCTAAAATTTATTAAGGTCTAATTTCAAACACCTTCCAAAGTTAGTATTCCATTTGTAAATTTTAGATAATAGACTGTTTTTAGTAGAGTTGATAACACAGTCTGCTTCATGTTTCACAAATTAAGACTATGAGAATGCATGTTATAATAAAATGTGAGGAATTGCAAATTCATTTTTAATTATAAACCAAAGATGCCGATCCAAGGTATTTGCCCGATATATGATGAACTTGCCCTACACTTTCCATCATAATTTGTCAAATCTAAACTTCTATGTATACTCTTACTAAAAAAAATCCCCACGAAATATTTGTAACAAAATTTATACTGTTTACATGCTGTTTTTATTTTGTTAACAAAAAGACATAGCTTATCTAAATTGACCAGCTAATTTTTGTTTGATAGTCTCTGGAACATGTATAACCCGTATTGTTTGACAGGTTTACATGTAGTTTTACAGGGTTGTTTTTTTGCAAACATTAGGAAAAAATTGAAATGTACCAAATACACATACATGTAATCTAGCAACACCAAAACAATGCTGTTCCGTATTTTCCAAGATTTGAGGATTATCCAAGCTACCAAGTGACATCGGATCTTCAAACTAAAATCAACTTTCTACTCAACAAAACAGTGATTAGTGTTGATTGTACAGGGGATATGTGCCAAGGAAGAACAGACAATCCAACTATTGACGATTCATCAGCAGAAATTGTCGGCAATACAATGTCTCAAAAGGAAAGGACAGATTCTTCGGTCAATCATGGAAACGCAAAACAGCAGGAACTCCTAATCAGCCAGCTATTACAAACCAACTTCATTAAGCTCATGCAGCAGCAAACATTGATATATCAACAAAAAGAGTCATGCCAAAAGACAACTCTCCTGGAGCCACTTTGCAGTACACACAAGAAATGACAACCAGACAGGAAAGAGCAACACCACAAGCGACTACCTCATCTGAAAACTCAACTCAGACTCCCTTGTGTGAAATGTTAACTCAGACAGTCACAGCACCACTAGAGATTCCCTCATCTTAAAACTCAAAACAGACAAAACCTCATGAAACTCCTTTATCTGAAAACTCAACTCAGACAGTACATGTACCACAGCAGACTACATCATCTGAAACCTCAACTCAGACAGCATCACAAGAGACCCCCTTGTCCGACATCTCAACGCAAACAACACCACAAGCGACCCCCTTGTCCGAAATCTCAATGCAGACAACACTACAAGCGACTACTTTGTTCGAAATCTCAACTCGGACAGTATCACAAAAGACCCCCTCGTCCGAAATCCGAACGCAGACAACACCACAAACGACTACCTTGTTCAAAATCTCAACTCAGACAGCATCACAAGAGACCCCCTCGTCCGAAATCTCAACGCAGACAACACCACAAGCGACTTGCTTGTCAGAAATCAGACAGCACCACAAGAGACTTCCTCATCTGAAAACCTAACACAGACGGCACCTCATGAGACTCCTTCATCTGAAATCTCAACTCAGACAGCACCACAAGAGACTCCCTCATCTGAAATCACAACTTTAATGGCACAACAAGAGACTCTATTGTCTGACATCTCAACACAGACAGCACCACAACAGACTACCTCATCCGAAGTCTCAACTTGGACGGCACCACAAGATATTCTTTCATTGGAAATCTCAACGCAGACAACACCACAAGCGCCTATCTTGTCCGAAAACTCAAGTCAGACTGCATCTATAGAGACGTCCTTGTCTTAAATCTCAACACAGACAGCAATCCAAGATACTTCATTGTCTGAAATCTCAACACAGACAGCACAACAACTGACTACCTCATCCGAAATGTCCACTCACGCAGCACACCAAGAGACTACTTTGTGTGAAATCTCAACTCAGACGGCACCACAAGAGACTCCCTCATCTGACATTTGAACTCAAACAACATCACAAGAAATAGTTGACTTTGCAAAAGGCTCCTGATACCATCTCCTTTCTTTGAGATTAAATCTGAACCCAAGTCTTCAACCCCAGATCCAGATTTGAGGACTCCATCCTTTCAAACCTAAACTTGTCAGACTATTTTCCAGAGTCAGATTATTCCTTTGTGGATAAACAATATCGCATGATGAAAAATGTGGAAGAGAACAGTAGAGAACTCAAACGATTGAATGATATAATTGATGTGCTACAGAATATACTGGAAAAACTTTTATATACAATAACAGAAACAGGGCCATTGGACTGCAATCTCATAAAAACAGTCTGCGTCGACAGCAAAAACGAGTGAAGCATCATCCATCTTTGTAGGAAGGGAAAGCATTCATGCCTCGTCACAATGGACATTAACGCCCAAAAATTCGATGACAACAGTAGAGACCCTGCCATGTTCAGTCACTGCCGGTGTGGATAAAAGTGACGACAGACCTACCCAGCCATCAGAATCAGCAGCTTTGCCTAAATCCATTTTGCCAGCATAGAGGCTCTTGTTTCTTCATCAAATGCTCCATCAACGCCAAACTCCACATCACAAGCCACTATTCAAGTTGCGATGTCCATCTTCATCTTGCTGCCAGTGCATGTCTAGCATCAACTGATCCAGTATCAATGGACAACTCATCAAGCTCTATGGAGAAAGGATTTACAGTCCACAAGCAGCAAAACAGTTACTATATAGATTCAATTGACTTTCTAGACATGAGGGGAAAGAAAAGTGCAGATAAGAGCAAATCAAGACTATGAGCAAACTATGGAAGTGGAGGACACCCTGAATGAAAACTATCGCAGTGACAGTCAACAAAGAAATGACACCAATAGTGATGACAGAACAATGGATGTAAACAACAACCAGCAGGGAGGAGAAACGACCTCACCAGGTGGATCCAAGATGTCCTTTACCAACCCACTATTTTGGAAAATGGCAATAAAATCTGTAACAACATGTGGAGCAAAACAGATTGAAGACCAAGGCCATGTTTTGCCAGATTACGAGAAGAACAATCCTATGTTCACAGAATTGGTGGAGAACATCAGGGGACAAAAGCATGAGCACCGTCAGAAATTTGCTACATCCCTATTTCGATCCATGTGCACTGTCGAAGATAAATACCAGAAGAACGGGTATTTCGTAGTCGTGGCCGTGAGGGAAAAGCTAAAGTAAATCCAGAGAAATTTAAAGACATTTAAGAAATCACCTTCAGATGTTTTCCATGCACACCAGCTGAAGAGAAAAATGCTACCAAATTACTAGTGAGAACACTGAAAAAAGTGACATGGAAGTTGAATAAATACATTGCTGACAATTTCAATTTGGAAGGAATCCTCCCATATACTGTAAAACGAGAAAATATGGCGCACTACAAATTTTAGCGCCTTTGGCGCAACTGCCTCTTAGCGCTAAAATTAATAGTGCGCCAACGATTTTCCATATGTAGTAAATTTCTTCAAGTTGCAAAACAATAACGTCAGTCCATTTTTTAATGCTATATAGAAGTGTTCGTTTACGTAAGATCAGATGTCGTCGATTCTGTTTGTTTAAACAATTACACAGGTAAACGGTATGGGTTATCGGGTATAAGTGCCTAAACATGGATTAATAAATTCAATTTTAATTGCTTTTTAATATCTCTTATTAGCACCTTGAAAATTGGGCTTCTCCCCATGCCACTTCCATTTTGCGCCTCGAGGTGAAAATGTGATTAAGCGTGGCGATCGTTAACGCTGACAATACATGATTGATCATCATTTCTTTGATTATAGTGGATATGAAGATAACAAGACGATACCTCTTTTTGTGTTATTTTAATGTAAAATTACTGTTAAAAAGACTCGCTCATGGCGATCGAAACTCATGGTAAATGTAGCATTCGATTTCACTTTTAGTTTCGGGACTCTTCTAGTGTTTTCCAAGTCGACACGTTAAATTCCGATAACTCAAATTTGTTTACCAACAAGAATTAAACATCATCGCCAATAAATGAAGTTTTCATATCTATCTACTGACGATTTACCCAAAAGTAAGTGTATTGTTCTCAACGACAGTTTACCGTGCATGCGAGATAGAAATCAAAGCCGTTGTGTTCACGTGCTTGAGTGAACACAGAACTAAATTTGAGCGTTATCGCTTATCAAACAAGAACATTTTATGTATCCTTTTTTTAAAAAAGGTGACGTGCGCTAAAATATAATTGCGCCAATGTACTAGCACTTGCGTTTGCGCTAAAATACGTATGCGCCAAATTTTCTCGTTTTACAGTATAAGTAGGAAATCAGGACTGTTCAATCACACCAATATGCAATGACTCTTTGTCTGTGTTTTTAGAGTAATTAACTCTTATCACAATGTATGTAATATCATTTGATATATCATATAGTTATTAGCAATACCAGACTTTAATTGCATGTATTTATTTAAGACCAGTGAATTCAATTGGAATAAACATTTATTACAAAGAAGTAACTAAATTAAGAAATATTTTGGATGGAAGATTGTTTTAATATATCTTCATGTTTAGTTTATGTGTTTTAACATTTTGTTCCCTGTTGAAGTTTCTTTTTGTTATATGACATTTAAATTCATTTTATTTATTTATTTATTTATGAGTGACTCATAAGACGTCTTCGTTGCTCCTAATAAAACAACGTGTACATGTAGATGCAAGACACTTTTTCCATGTAACAATGGATAAAAATTGGTGCATATGCGATTGGTACAGCAAGTTTTTTGTGTGCGTCTCGTTTTTTCTTGTGCATCCTACTCAAAACCTCTTGGGTTTGTCTTGTATGTATTACCCAGGTGTCCATGACAGGCAAACCAAATCCATTGCACTGGACTTAGCATCCAAATTCATGATTTTGATGTTTTGAATCATATGATTTATGATTGTATCCAAAGCAATTATTCTGGGATATTTGTGGTGCATACATGTACAATGCACAATTCCCCATATAATGAAATGGCTGATAAATGTTAAAGAAATGTACATATTTGTTCTTGTGAAAACCCATCTTTATAGCAAACGTTACTTTAAATGAGATTTGTTGTGTTTGAAACTGGAATTTTAAGTTTATTAGTAATGATTCAAATCATACTGCAAATTCAAATATAACATAAATAGTACTGTCAGTAATTCAAATAATATCAAATTAGAACCATATAACACGATCTTAGATTTTGAATAGTAGTGTCAAATGGCAAGCTGTTACTGTACATGTAGGTAGCAACTGTGGAAAAGAAAGTATTTTTAAAATAATACTTTATTTTATTGTTTATTTTGATAGGAATTATGACACAATATGGAGGTGTTCCATATCACTCTAAACTGTCAACATATTTAAATCAATGTCAAAGAAACTAAATTATTGAAATGAATCTTAACAAAGAATATGATTATGAATGAACAGCAGTCACTATAGTGTAAACAAGAATGGTTACAAACATTGCATTTGTCCTAAAAGCATATCAAATATTTGAATAGAACTTTGTATAATTTGACTGATTTCTCTCCATTTGTCAAATATACAATATACAGGTCATACCTGTTTACTGACACAAGTGAATAGTTCAATACTCGTATAAATAAAATGACTGACTTTGAAGAAAAGGCTAATCAATCTGAATATTAGGAAATTACATTTGAAACATAGGAATAAGTTACTCAGAGTAACACACAGTTTAATAATCCAAACACAGAAGCTTTGTGTCAAGGTGGTCATAATAATTTAAAGCTCAGATGCATTGCCGTCTTTTTCATTCACTTTCGGCACAACTTTGTACAAATTGTCGATGTATTTTTTGCACTGTTCCACTGTCAAACCATTCCAGAATTCCACTATCCCATTGATAAGTTCTTCTTGGTTTCGCGGTTTCACTCTGCGACGTATGTGGTGCTTCAGTGCTGCCCAGATATTTTCGATGGGGATCATGTCAGGTAACTCTGGTGGTAAACGTTACGCTTCTCCATCCACAGTCTTGTTGAACGACTGACATGTTTGGGATCATTGTCCTGCATTAACCTGAGTCCATTTGGGTAGTACTGTTGAATGAAAGGAAGAAGATTAGTTTCCAACATCTGCTGGTAATAAACACTGTCCATTATCCCGGTAAAACTAGAAAACTCACCAGTCATGAAGGGCCCCGCTAAGACAATTAATATAAAGAAGTGAAATAAAAACTTTGAATTCCATCCTCTTTATATTAACAATGATGAAAACTAAATGCCCGGCATAATATGTAAAGAACTGCAATATACATGTATATTAGGTTGTAAAAAAACATATGAAAATTATAAGTAACAACTGTATTGTTAAAATTTCAAGATAATTCTGAATGTCCAAAAACTCTAAATAGTAACCTTGTATCTGAATAAAACAGGGATAACCTCATGTCGTATAAAAAACTAAATTAAATGTGTATTTAAAAAAGATTTTAACAGGTGTTTTATAAAATGCTTCAGTGAAAGCAAATACATTGTATCACCCAGGGTTGACCTCATCTTCAAAACAAACATCAGTTGCAGACAAAGGTGTTCATTAATCTTCATATGACAGATGGAGATAAGCCTCTAAATTTTCTGCAGCAGGCAAGATGATTAATCCCAGGGGATTAATTGTTCTGCTCTCTCATCCTTTTCTTCATAATTTACAATGAATTTTTTTTTAGAAATGACAGAATGGGGTTATTATCTGATTACCTGTTAAGATTAACAGCATTAAGGCAGAAAAAAATAAAATAAATAATTAAAAATGAAATAGTGAAAAGGGATATATTAATATATATCTTGATTTTAGAATTCAATAAAATTATCATAAATCATTGTGTACGGTATTTTAACCAAAATAAAGTATGAATATCATATTTTAAATCCATATCACAAAGAATGTACACAATACTACACATCATTCAAAACTGACCTTAACTTCAAAACAAAGTTCATTTGCAGACACAGGCAGTGCAGTAATTATTCTCAATGTGACAGATAAAGATAAAGCTTTGGATTTTCTTCCTGTGGAAGGTTAATTAATCCCAAAGGACAAATATTGCACAGCCTTCCAAGTATACAGGGATGGTAACATTCTCAGCAGTTATCTCTCTTTGCCCATTCATTCTTATGCCTAGTTAAAGAATCTACCCACCACCCCAGCTCCAACCAGAAAACATAGAGAACCAAAGCTTAGCATCAAAATATGTATTTCAGCCTACTAAACTACCATACCAAGTTTGAACTTGATTGGGCAACCATAAAAAAAGTATTATACAAAAACAGAAAACTTGTAGACGGAAGAGTGATTACTATAGGGCACCCGCAAATCCTTGCAGGGCCCTAAATATGGATCCCAGTGGGTCCTCGTCTGGATATACCTGCCCATACATGTACCTATAATGTTTAAAAAAACATAAAATTAATATTCATTTGGTCAACATGAATATAAATTAAAGGGGCATGGCCTTGACAATATGTAAACAAAGGTGATTTTGAATGCTGATAAGAATATTCCAAGTTTACAGATCTGAAATGAATGTAACAGATGCTTAGAGCAGTTCATGTCTGTTTAAACCTCATGAACAGATAGGAAGATTAGCTTGAAAAAAGACCTTTACTGGTATACTGAATACTGAACCAATGTAAACAAACCCATGACAAGAGCCTTGTTTACATAATAAATAATTGTGATCTCTGTATTTTGCTTTAGAATCATTAATAGAAACATGTGCATTACTAAAGCTAAGGTTTTAAAGTTGCAATCTCCGAAACAGTGCAGATAATGGGACAAGCAATATTATGATATTTCACAAAAAAGATATACAGATGAATGTTTAAGATGTCAGCATTTACATTCAAAATTGATGAAAATGTTATATGGCATGTTATAACAACAGCGAACAAGAGTTTTCAAGTGAAAGGGACGTTCACCATGCAGTGCGCGTGTGAAATCCTTATTTAAAAATAGATCAGGTATTCCACCATATTTGAACTGTGAAAAATGGGGAGGTGGTCATCGCAATAAGTTGTAACATATTGTCTATTGTGGTGCAATGTAAGTAATAATTGGCGTTGGGATTATCATGATTGCAAGAGAGTCATCAGTTTGGATTAAAACAAATATATATATTTATACAGCTGGAATGTTTACTGAAGGAACTAAATCTCCAAAGCGGGGTGTGACCCGATTTTCGTTCAGTTTGGCGATTTCATTAATCTTGAAAAGTAGTCATAACTCGCGTGTCTTACTAAATGTACATTACTACATTTAACAATTACTAATCAAGTGTGTTTTTTTTAATTCGATAGAATTCTTCCAAAACATCCGATCCAAGGTATATTATACATGTATGTAGCTGTTACAAAACAAATGTCAAAAAATTCATCTGACCCCTCCCCATGGATCTCTGCCAATGGATGAGTTCATTCCTTGCGTGAACGGTAATAGCAGGCTTTCGCGCAATAATGTTTTTGCGCGCCGAATAGTTGACGAGTCCGTTGGGATCATGCGAATACCCCAGAGCACACAATGTGTTTACATCACAGGCACGTAGCATCGGGGGTCGGGGTGAGGGAGGCTGCTTCCCCCTCCCCACTTTTTTAGCAGCAGGCACTTTTCTTAACTTTATGAGATGAATTGACAATCAGGGACCCCCCCCCCCCCCCCACACACACACACACTTTTGTAGGAGCATGCAATAAATGAAACTGCAAATAAGGAATTCTAATTGAATTGAAGTTACTGTTAGGGTTTTTTTCATGAATTTGAGAATTAAACCTTTTTTAATTGCTTGTCAAGATGATTTTGATGAAGTTGCCCACACACATTCAAAAACAATACGTGTTTGTATACCCTTTCATATTTCATATGGTTGGACATTTTTAAAAATGCTTTTCATTTGATTTTGCATTTTAATATAACAAATACAATTTTAAAAAAAAAACTATTTACTCTCCAGCTTTCAAGCTTACATGCACTTACATGTGTTTGATATGTGTTCATTCCTAAAAAACTGAATTAATAGAATAGTTTCAAGTTGTATTAATGCCCTATTGTGTTTATAACCTGTTGTTTAATTCGATTAAAATGTAAATATGCAAAGAGCGCAACTCAAGTTGCTCGCTAGATAGCGCCACCACATCACCGAGTTTTCGTAATGAAATCCGCAATGGGTTTAAGGGGAGCAAAGTGGTCCGAAAACCCTTGGCTAGCGAAGATGGTATTAACATAGTTCATTTCATAATTAAAACAAATACTCTCTGAAGAACTAGAATGAAAAAAACTGCTGCGTCGAATGTCACGTACAACATTTTAAATTAAATGAGTCTCCTAGGATGAGTTTGGCGCCAATAATATAAAAAAAATTGCATTTGTAACGGTTATACAATATTTTTCATTAAAAAAGTTACATAAATAAAAACAAAAGAATCCCCAAAGAAAACTAACGCAATTTAAAAAAATTATGCAATTCTTAGAATGTCACCAACATCAAACAATTTTGATCCTGACGTACAGCGAATCAATTCCACTGACGAGTTGTAACGGCCATTTAACCATTTAACGTGATAGATATCAAACTCAAATTGCACCCTTGTCATTATTTTCTGTATCGATATCAAAAATCAGTCTCTCTTCACTTTCATCCTGAATTGATCATTTTGAATATTTAGAGCAAATTCAAGAGCAGATCAATAAATCGAGAGAGATATTTTTTTGTATGCTGAATTTGGAATACCTTTCTAGCTTTCATAAAACTACACACATATAACCAACACAATATATGTAGATATATTAACAAAGCAAAAAGTGATACCGGTATTTTAAACAATCTAACTGAATATTAATCAATATTAAATTGTCATAATTAGACATGTCATAATCAAGGTAATTGTCAAAATCAGGAGAATGTCATGAGAAAAAACGACACGTTCATGATTTGGTTTGTTTGTGATGGTCAAAATACAAACCTTGAGCCAACACTGATTTCCATTACATTGGATGTCGAATCAGGTGCCTAGGAGGATTAGGCATCCTCAGCTGACCGGTCACATCATAGAAAATGTTAAATTCACTATGTACGGAAATTGATGTTAATAAATATACAGTATGAATAAGACTTTTTAAAGATAAATCGTATTATTTCTAACACTGAAAAGGTTTTAAAAAAAACAAAAAAACAATGATGTATGAAAAAAAATTGATTACCAGTCGCATACTCATAGAGCAAGAGAAAGACTGTAAACATCGCTCTACTTAAGATAGGGTGCATTCAAATTATTGTCTTTAATTCTGCTAAGATTAATATTTTTGGCTTAAGTAGTAAGTTCCATTAAATAAATTGATTATTACAAGAAACTATATATGATTAGTCGACAGTATGTGTATTATAATATTCTTAATATTTAATTAAGCGAAATCGATTGGTTCGGTTTGCAGTGTAGTTTTCCTGTCTAGAGACCAGTATGATCAAATCAAAGTACATTGCGCTTAGATATTAAAATGACTCGGTGGTTTTTTAATTGCATCGTTGAACAAATTAAGATTTACGTCATGCAAAAATAGTTGGTGTTTTTGTGTCATGCTAACTATGTTGTGTTTGGAGGTTAAGGATTAATTTACTTGTTTATGCTTCCTCTTAATGATTTTATTTACAATATATATAAAGAACTTGTTATCAAATCTGGTTAACACTTTGTAGGTGGGTAATTTATTAGGGTGTGATTTTAGGGTTTAACATGAAAAAAACCTGTAGATGACTTAAATGCACATAGGAGGACTTGATTATAATATGCAAAATTAAAATTCTACTTGGATTTATAGAATATCACTTTTCTTAAAAACAAAACGTTTGAAAATACGTAAGTATAAATTCGATGTTAACCAGTTAAGGTATTTGTTCTTGTTTTGTTTTTAAAATCGGAGACAATCGACATATGATGCTTGTACTAAGGTGATTCTACTTTTTCTTGCAGGATTTGTATATCAAATATTTATGTAGATGTTTTTACGATTTGTATTTCTTTATTTAAGCGAATATAGCATTACTGGTTTTCTAGGCCTGGTATCAAGACAATAAATAATAAAGAATTTTTCAAATGAGTAATAATGAATAATATATTAGCTTTGGTTCCATTGCATCTGTTAACAAAAGGAATACAACGAAAGTTATTCAATATCCGTTAATGATGAAAGAAAAAATGTTAAAAGTATTTGATGTATCGATTTTTCTTCTTTTTATTTCATGCACACTCTACCTATGACTATTTTCATTTCATCCCATCCTAGTATAGTTACACCTAAACAGCTTTCTCTATTGGTATAAATGTTTCCTGACAATGGATAGGATATGGAGTGTTTGGAGGTGGGGGCATAGTTGAACATGTTAAAGAGGCAAATAAAAAAAAATAACAATGAGTCCAAGCACTGACGTTGGAAATGCAACCAAAATAGTAGGACATGGTGCCAAGGAGGAGTGAGTATCATCTGCTGATCGGTCACCCCGCCGTGTGCTCTTTATCACAATTTGGCATGTCATAATTGAGGTAAATCTCAAAATCAGGAAAATGTCATAATAGGAAAAAACGACAAGTCGATGATTTGGTTTGTTTGTGATGGTCAAAATACAAACCTTGAGTCAACACTGACCTCCATTACATTGGAGGAAGGACCAGGTGCCTAGGAGGAGTGAGCATCCTCTGCTGACCGGTCACATCCGCCGTGTGCTCTTTGTCTTAATCGAAAAAAAATGATCATTGATGATGGACTTTTAATTTCTTGAAAATGTTAAATTCACTATGTACGGAAATTGATGTTAATAAATATACAGTATGAATAAGACTTTTTAAAGATAAATCGTATTATTTCTAACACTGAAAAGGTTTTAAAAAAAACAAAAAAACAATGATGTATGAAAAAAAATTGATTACCAGTCGCATACTCATAGAGCAAGAGAAAGACTGTAAACATCGCTCTACTTAAGATAGGGTGCATTCAAATTATTGTCTTTAATTCTGCTAAGAATAATATTTTTGGCTTAAGTAGTAAGTTCCGTTAAAATAAATTGATTATAACAAGAAACTATATATGATTAGTCCACAGTATGTGTATTATAATATTCTTAATATTTAATTAAGCGAAATCGATTGGTTCGGTTTGCAGTGTAGTTTTCCTGTCTAGAGATCAGTATGATTAAATCAAAATACACTGCGCTTAGATATTCAAATGACTAGGTGTTTGTTTAATTGCATCGATGAACAAATTAAGATTTACGTCATGCAAAAATAGTTGGTGTTTTTGTGTCACTGCTAACTATGTTGGTGTTTGGAGGTTAAGGATTAATTTACTTGTTTATGCTTCCTCTTAATGATTTTAATTACAATATATTATACAAAACTTGTTATCAAATCTGGTTTACAGTTTGTATGTAATTTATTAGGATGTGATTTTAAGGTTTAACATGAAGAACAAAACTGTAGATGACTTAAATGCACATAGGAGGACTTGATTATAATTTACAAAAATTAAAATTCTACTTGGATGTATAGAATATCATTTTTCTTAAAACAAAACGTTTGAAAACAGGTAAGGATAAATTCGATGTTAACCAGTTAAGGTATTTGTTCTTGTTTTGTTTTTAAAAACGGAGACAATCGACATATGATACTTGTACTAAGGTGATTCTACTTTTTCTAGCACGATTTGTATATAAAATATTTATGTAGATGTTTTTACGATTTGTATTTCTTTATTTAAGCGAATATAGCATTACTGGTTTTCTAGGCCTGGTATCAAGACCATAAATAATAAAGAATTTTTCAAATGAGTAATAATGAATAAAACATTAGCTTTGGTTTCATTGCATCTGTTAACAAAAGGAATACAACGAAAGTTATTCAATATCCGTTAATAATGAAAGAAAAAATGTTAAAAATATTTTATGTATCGATTTTTCTTCATTTTATTTCATGCACACTCTACCTATGAATATTTTCATTTCATCCCATCCTAGTATTGTTACGCCTAAATAGTTTTCTCTATTGGTATAAATGTTTCCTGACAATGGATAGGATATGGAGTGTTCGGAGATGGGGGCTTAGTTTAACATGTTAAAGAGGCAAAAACATTGACAATGAGTCTAAAGTCTGATGTTGGAAATGCAACCAAACAATTTGGCATCATAAATACAAAGATAGAGGTAGGATCTGGTGCCAAGGAGGAGTGAGCATCATCTGCTGATCGGTCACCCCGCCGTGTGCTCTTGTCACAATTTGGCATGTCATAATTGATGAAAATGTCAAAATCAGGAAAATGTCATAATAGGAAAAAACGACAAGTCGATGATATGGTTTGTTTGTGATGGTCAAAATACAAACATTGAGCCAACACTGACCTCCATTACATTGGATGTACATGTAGGACCAGGTGCCTAGGAGGAGTGAGCATCCTCTGCTGACCGGTCACATCCGCCGTGTGCTCTTTGTCGTAATCGGAAAAATAATGATCATTTATGATGGACTTTTAATTTCTTGAAAATTTTTAATTCACTATGTACGGAAATTGATGTTAATAAATATACAGTATGAATAAGATTTTTTAAAGATAAATTGTATTATTTCTAATACTGAATAGGTTTTAAAAAAAACAAAAAAACAATGATGTATGAAAAAAAATTGATTACCAGTCGTATACTCATAGAGCAAGAGAAAGACTGTAAACATCGCTCTACTTAAGATAGGGTGCATTCAAATTATTGTCTTTAATTCTGCTAAGATTAATATTTTTGGCTTAAGTAGTAAGTTCCGTTAAAATAAATTGATAATAACAAGAAACTATATATAATTAGTCCACAGTATGTGTATTATAATATTCTTAATATTTGATTAAGCGAAATCGATTGGTTCGGTTTGCAGTGTAGTTTTCCTGTCTAGAGACCAGTATGATAAAATCAAAATACACTGCGCTTAGATATTCAAATGACTTGGTGGTTTTTTAATTGCATCGATGAACAAATAAAGATTTACGTCATGCAAAAATAGTTGGTGTTTTTGTGTCACTACTAACTATGTTGGTGTTTGGAGGTTAAGGATTAATTTACTTGTTTATGCTTCCTCTTAATGATTTTATCTACAATATATATACAAAACTTGTTATCAAATCTGGTTTACAGTTTGTATGTAATTTATTAGGATGTGATTTTAAGGTTTAACATGAAGAAAAAAACTGTAGATGACTTAAATGCACATAGGAGGACTTGATTATAATTTACAAAATTAAAATTCTACTTGGATGTATAGAATATCATTTTTCTTAAAACAAAACGTTTGAAAACAGGTAAGGATAACTTCGATGTTAACCAGTTAAGGTATTTGTTCATGTTTTGTTTTTAAAAACGGAGACAATCGACATATGATACTTGTACTAAGGTGATTCTATTTTTTCTAGCACGATTTGTATATCAAATATTTATGTAGATGTTTTTACGATTTGTATTTCTTAATTTAAGCGAATATAGCATTACTGGTTTTCTAGGCCTGGTATCAAGACCATAAATAATAAAGAATTTTTCAAATGAGTAATAATGAATAATACATTAGCTTTGGTTCCATTGCATCTGTTAACAAAAGGAATACAACGAAAGTTATTTAATATCCGTTAATAATGAAAGAAAAAATGTTAAAAATATTTTATGTATCGATTTTTCTTCATTTTATTTCATGCACATTCTACCTATGAATATTTTCATTTCATCCCATCCTAGTATAGTTACACCTAAACAGCTTTCTCTATTGGTAAAAATGTTTCCTGACAATGGATAGGATATGGAGTGTTTGGAGGTGGGGGCTTAGTTTAACATGTTAAAGAGGCAAAAACATTGACAATGAGTCCAAACACTGACGTTGGAAATGCAACCAAACAATTTGGCATCATAAATACAAAGATAGAGGTAGGATCTGGTGCCAAGGAGGAGTGAGTATCATCTGATGATCGGTCACCCCGCCGTGTGCTCCTTGTCACAATTTGGCATGACATTATTGAGGAAAATGTCAAAATCAGGAAAATGTCATAATAGGAAAAAAGACAAGTCGATGATTTGGTTTGTTTGTGATGGTCAAAATACAAACCTTGAGCCAAAACTGACCTCCATTACATTGGAGGTAGGACCATGTGCCTAGGAGGAGTGAGCATCCACTGCTGACCGGTCACATCCGCCGTGTGCTCTTTGTCGTAATCGGAAAAAAAAAAATGATCATTGACGATGGACTTTTAATTTCTTGAAATTTAAAATTTACTATGTATGGAAATTGATGTAAATAAATATACAGAATGAATAAGGTTTTTTAAATATAAATTAAATTACTTCTAATGCTGGAAAGGTTTTTAAAAAAAAATGTTTTATGAGGAAATATCGCATACCAGTCGCATAATCATAGAGAGAGAGATTACACAACATCGCCCCACTTAAGAGAGGGTGCATTCAAATCATTGTCTTTATTTCTGTAAAGATTAATATTTTAGGCTTAAGAAGTATGTTTTGATAAAATAGATTGATAAATACAAGAAACTCTATATATATATATATATATATATATATATATATATATATATATATATATATATATATATATATATATATATATATATAAGCAGTCTACATTATTTGTATTATGATATTTTAAATATTTAATTTAGCGAAATCGATTGGTCAGGTTGGCAGTGTAGATTTCCTGTCTAGAGACCAATCTGATCAAAAGAAAGTAAATTGCGTTTGAGACTTTTTTTAATTGCATCGATGCCCAAATTAAAATTTACGTGATGCCAAAAAGTTTGTGTTTTTGTGTCACTGCTAACCATTTTGATGTTTGGAGGTTAAGGATTAATTTTTTTGTTTCTGCTTCCTCTAAATAATTTTTCTACAACGTATGTACAAAACTTGTTATCTAATCTGGTGTACAGTTTGTTTGTTGTTTAATAGTGTATAAATGCAAAATTTAGCATGAAGAAACATAAAAAGTCTTGTACATATAGGATATCGTTATTTGTAACCTAAACCACGTGAGAATAGATTTAATGTTAATTAAGGTATTTGTTCTTGACATTTTTTTTTAAACAGATATTTATGTAGATGATTTTGCGTTCTATATTTCCTTTTTACATTGGTTATAACATTACCGTTTTCGAGGCCTTGTATCAAAGACATTTATATTGATGATTGATGAAAATGAAAAATATATTCGCTTGGCTTTCATTGCATCTGTTAACAGAAAGATATTCAAGGAAATATATTTTATTTCCGTTAATTATGAAAAGTAAAAAAAAGAACATTTAATATATCTAAAGTATTGATTTTTTTTTCATTTTATTTTATGTTCATCCTACACTGATTCTTTCCTCAAATCAGTGTATACGTATACTAAAACAGCTTTCTTTACTGTTAGAACCATTTTAACAAAAGCTTGAACTTTGGGTAGTTGAGTCAAACGGCAATGTGACGTATGCCTGTCTATTTCATTGTAGGCCTCTCAGGCATGGCTCTTTGAAATCAACACGATTTGTCTGGCTTTTGAGCAAAGACTTTGCAATTGGTGTATATTTCGCTTGAGCACAGCATCATCTTAACTTGTTTTGACGCAAGAAATACATTGTTTCATCCTAATGAAAGTCCAAGGTCTTGTTAAAATGGTTCTAATAAATAAATATTTCCTGTCAATTTATAGGGTTTGAAAAGGGAAGGGGGGGGGGGGGCTAGTTCAACATGATACTTGTAAAGTGCCAAAACATGTCGATGAGTCTATACAGCAATAATATCGTTAAAAATACAATCACATACTTTTCCATCAGAAGTCAAGAAATAGCTTAGAGTAAACATGTAAAGCATACTTACAAAAGATCATCTGGTGTTTAAAGCATTTTTTTCAATTAACTATATGCTGTGATATATTTTAAATACAGCAATAATGGAAGTTTTACCATGCTTTGTAGAAAATTTAAAAGGTATTTTTTCTCAAATGAATTGTTTTACATGCTTTTCACAATTTTTACTCCCTCTCTTTGACAATTGTGGCATTTCTTTTTTCTTATTTATTATCAATGATGCTTCATAACAATAGCTTTGTTTGATAAGGCGTACCGGAGCTAAACCTTTTGGTAAACACAATGAATTTCGATACAAAAAACACAACAATGAACAATTAATGAAACAAAAAGTTCATAAATCAATAAAATTTAAATGGAGATGTCATATTCGGAGAGTATATCAACGCATCACCTAGCACCTATGATACATTTGTCTATACAGCGCTCACACATCATGATGAAGTTACTTCTTCGATATTATATACTGCGATGTCTTTGGGTTCTTTTTCTTACCATTCACGCATGTAGGGCAGACCTAAGAAGAAGTTATTCACAACTACATTATGGACAAAAACTGGAAAGAAGGATGATTACGTCGTTTGATAAATACAGTATTATGGATTGTGTAGAGGATTGTCTGAGAACAACACGATGTCGGTCCATTAACTACTACCAAGGAGCCCACTTTTGTCAGACCAACTTTGAGAACAGGACAACTGTACCTGAACTCTACATTGCAAAGCCTGGCTGGATATATACCGATATAGAAGACTGGGACAAGGTAATATATATGTTTACATCTATTGTATATTTCCCCTTATGTTTGCATAGGAAATCTGCGATGTTCAACTTTCTATGAATACACTTTGCTAATTTTTTCGCCATGAGCACAAATATTAACGTCTTCACGAGTTTTGAGTATTTTTTGTAAGATTAAATGAAACTTTCAATCTAACATAACCAATTTGATATGTACTTTTGATAAACTATCATTAATATATATCTACTCCTTGATAGAAACTATTTCCCCCAGGATTTTTTTTGTCGTTGAAGCTAACTAAATAATGAGTTAATATGGCTGTTCCGTGTATGTTTCATATCTCTGACTAAGAGCGTAAAAATGGCTTTATAGCGGCGATACACTGTATTTGATACAGATAGACATCAGTATGAAAATATGAATAAAAGCACTAAATGCTTATTTTTGGATGTCGTCGGTGCTATGACACACCAATCGGTGCAGACAAATTATCATGCCGCGCAACCACGTGTAAGTGACCGTTTATTTCTGATCGTATTTTTTTTTCTTTCGACCTGCCTTTTATATAGGCCCTAATTTCATCTGTGTGGCATTCAGTTTCGGCAAGACGATCACACGTACAGAAAGTAACTTGACATTACATGTATTTGTAGAACATGTCATATCAGTATTACTTACCAATAGTTAGGCGCTCAGTCAAATTTCATTTTCCTAGGACATGTATAATTGTTCTCTTCTTCTCGGTTTCGCTTAAACGATGTGTTGATTTTTTTGGTGATGTTTTTGAGCATGTAGGCTTTTCTATCTTTTTGGAGTTCCGAGTTGCTCTGCTTTGAAATTGCATTTCGTTTTATGGCTTTTTGAGATGGATGACGGTTTGTTGTTGTCATTTTTTCGTGAACATGTACATTGTTAGCATATTTCTAATTTTTTTCATAAATCCAGAAGATTGCAGGAGCCTGTTCGCGGTCAAGTTGTCGCATTAATGAAAAGTGCATTCCACAACCTTTGACCAGTTTACCTGTGTCATATCAGGTCTGGAGTATTTTCGTATTACAGTTGTTTACCTCAAAATTAAAATTTATGATTCGAGACAAAAAATAACTAACGATTTTGGTTTTAAAAAAAGCATTTTGAATTAACTTTTCTATACATCATTTGAATAAGAAAAAAAAACCATAACAAAATGGTTTATCTAAGTATAATCAAATTTGATAAAGGAAAAAAAAAATCACGGAGAGAATTGTCACAAAAAAAAATCTTCAGAAGATTGAAATTAATTATTTTTTCTATAAAATGTAAAAAACACCAACATACGTTAAAGAGAACTGATTGTATTGTTATATTCGAATTTACAATTACCACAATTTTATGAATAAGTTTTCATGACATAACGTATAGCCTTTCGATTGAAAATAAGTTTAAAACAATACGATTTTCTGAATTAAACCAAATTTACATTTTAATATAGATTGCGGTGTCCCTAAAGGTGAAGGATTTTCGATGGAGCATGTACGTGAATGGGACGCTATTGGAATATCAAGAGGAATTCATATCACCTGCGCAGATAAACATAATCAACTCGGCTCTGAGCGTTTCGTTTGTCGATCTAACGGAACGTGGAGGGCGGACTTGAGCTGTCCTGAAAAGTATGGTAAGATATTTTTTTTGTAACAGTTTCTGTGCATATACTATCAGCGTGAATGTTTAAAATTCAATAAATATAAATAAAATTTTGACTGCTTTAACCTGACTTCAGAACTAATACAAAAACAAATGCGACATACATGTACATCTATTAATAAAATATTACTTTGCAATAAATTGAAGAAAAAAAATGTTATCAAAAATTAAAATAATAGCAAATTCTTAAAGTATAATATAAGTATAATTATATGTCTACTAAAATTTTAATAGAGGGTAAAGTGGAATCTGATGAAGTGTTAAGAAATGATAGAAAACAACAACAATCCCTATCGCCTACTTTAGGGTGCACTCAAACGGAAAACCTTTCGTTGATCGCAAAGAGCGTCTAAAGTCTGTCCAAGGATATTTATGATATTTATTAAAAAATACACATACCTGTGAAAGAAGAAAGTTGAAAGGGATCATTTCCAAGATAATTCCATTGACACATTATCATCTTTCACGCGGAAAGTTCACAAGAACAAAAACAAATTCCTTACGAAGATTTATAATGGGGGATGTTTACATCGTCTCTCCATTCGGAATACATCGCGCAATTTTTCATCGTTATCATCCGGGCTTGTTGCAATACAAAATCCCCGTAGACATCACATTTTAGCATTGTTTTGACTGAGTAATCTTGGAAATTAAGGTCTTCCGTTGGAAACGGAAGACCTTTCTATTATTGTGCGGGTTAAGATTTTTCTTATTTTTCTTTTTTTTTTTGTTTCCTAGACGCGAACTTTGAGGCTTCATATCTTGCTCATTTCTGAACGGTTTTTGCTCAAATTTGCAGGGCTAATGTACTTTACAAAACACTATCTTAAGCAATTCATAAAATTTAGAATTCCCTTTTCGTTAAAGAGTTATTTCCCTTTTAAAAATTTTTAGGGCCTTTTGTTTCCAGACAAAGGCTCCGAGACTATGATAGCAGGGAATGGGAATCCAACGAATTTGAATAGCAGAGACATTGTAGTGGTGCACATCGGTTTTTGTTTTTCGATTACTTTCCTTATTTAGAAAAAGGTAGGGGGTCAAAAAACAGGATTCAAAAAATTGCAAAAATTTAGACATATTTTCCTTTATATCTTTTAAACGAAAAATAATTTGTTAAAACATGTAGAATAAAAGTTGTGCAGAATACCAAGGGCTTTTATTTGACACCAATAAAAAAGGGCTGGACCCTTAAATTAAGGGCCAATAGCCCCTAAAAGTGTTTGCTTTATAACTCAAAAACGGTTAGGATTTTGATATGGTTGTCGCTGGAAAAGTTGTTTGTTGGGATCTCATAAAGGTCGTAACAATATTATTTTGTAAGTGATTTGTGTAGTATGAGTGTAAAAAGCTTTACATGTTGACATGTACCTGTTTTCATTTGACAAGTAAACGAAAGTCTTTGTGCGTACAACTGGCATAAAGTTGCCGCAGAAAGTATGCTGGTTTATACAGGAGGCAATAATTTATTAGAATATTTTTTTGTTGTTGGAGTACATGCCTTTTTTTTAGGAGTTTAAGTCATTGTTGCTAAGTTCTTATAGTGCACAATCATTAAAAACGGCAATTGGAAAACAAAACATTCTTTTTCTTTTCTAGTAAACCACAAAATATGGAATTAAAAAACTCTATGCATTACATTTTATTTATGAACTCCATGCATTTAAAATCTACCTTGAATCAGAGCTGTGTGTATGTGTACCATTACGTAAGTTCTCCCTCGCCCGCGGCCGAGAATATCGGTCACCATGCTCGCGGCTGGACTACCTAGCGGTCAGCGGTTATCTAATACACGAGAGCTGTGTCTCTCATATACATGTATGAGTTTATTTAGCCGCGAACTCAAGAATTGGTTTCGTTTTGATTACACATAATTTTTTATGGATTAAACGATTGGGTGTCAATTAAGAAATCGTTCAGTTAATTAATAAAGGCAATGTCATTCTCAATCTAAAGCAATAATAGACACAGATCAATTATGGGTTTTAAGTTTAAAATAAATAACTTCTATTTGATAGAGTATGTTCATTATACTGCAAACTTTTCAAATCTTCCTGGGTTCTGAGCTGTGCCTGTCTGTGCGTTGTACATGTACCTTTACGTAATATATCCTTCGCCCACGGCCGATGAGATCAGCCACGGCTGCACTACCTAGCGGTAATTAAGCGGTTATTTAATAGACAAGATTCTCACACCGCGACGCACACTTACATGCATATGAACGTGTTTGAGTTAATATAGCCGTAAAAACGGGAACTCCATCTTGTATTTATTCAATTGAACATTTGAGTGTAAATGAATATTAATGAGCGATATTACTCCAAATCGTACACATCGTAAGACATAAATTAATGGTTAGTTAAATTTGTTAATGTAAAATATTTTAAACACTGTACAAATAATGTTTTAAATCACCCCCCCCCCCCCACACACACACACAAATAGTAAAGCTTTAAATGGTGATCGTCCCTCGCACATGGCTGAGGAGAACCGGCGCGAGTGGACAAGTAATCCGCGGTCGGTTCGTGTTCTTCTACATGTACCTTATCACGCGTTCATGTTTCATATTTTGCACGGACACAACTACATTTTATTATGTTTTCAACTAGTATATTCGTTTAGGATGAAAAGAAAGATGAAAAGATAAATTCATTAAACTTGTACAGTTGATTAAGCATTGATTTATAGATAGCGTACAAGGTAGTTTAAAAATCAAATTATAATCAAAGTTCCATGTAACATGTTTGCGGTAGGTGCTAGCACGATAAAAAAAAATGTCCTGAATTGAGGCATTCGATGATTTTTTTAAAAAAAATTTCACATGAATTTTAAACAACTTTAGATTAGATTCTATCGGTCACATATTAATCCCTTCTGTAGTTTTTCTACATGGTCGTTCGTTTCTTTGTAGAAGCGAACTCATTGCTGCCCCCCCCCCCCTCCCGTCCCGCTGACAGGAGTTCGCGCTGGATTTTTTTAATTGTCAAGATCTATCGAAAATCATTTTTGGTGGCTTCTTTTCATGTGTAACATTTTGTTTCACTTTCCTACCCGTTTGTTTATTCGGTCAGTCTGTGTAAATTCAATCGCCACGTGCGACCGAGAATCTTGTGTCGCTTCAGCGCACACAGCTCTGAACATATATAGCCCCAGGTCATCAATTGTTATATAATTGAGTAACAGTTGACATTGTGCTTTTACATAAAATAATAAATAATAAAATCATCCAGAAAAAAAGTTACCGTAACTCAATAGTCAATACCAAAAATAAAATCCGTATGATTGCAAACTGAAATCGGTTTTTCAGTATTCGGCGGGATTTGATTTTTCTGCTAACATTAGTATTTTTATTGGTTTCAGAGATTACGATGTAAAAACACAAACAGTAAATACACCTGATATTATTTACATTGATAATGTTGAAAAATATTTAAAATTAAATTAGTCACATTCGTAAGATAAAAATGTTCTACGAACAACCGATTATTTTTTCCTATGTCGTATCATTCGTAAATAAGTATGTTCTGTACATATATATACATGTACCTCAGAAAAAAATCAAATGATTACACAAAAAAGAAAGTTGTAATTAGTATTTCGGAATTTTTTTCTGAAAGTAATTTCACATTGTATTGAAAAGAACAAGAAATAAAAATGATTTAAGTTTTAGACTCAATATTCGTATATATTACCGGCGCTTCGTACATGTGTAACGGCGTACAGTGTATAGATTATTATATTCTGTTCGAATTAAATACCATGCGTAAAGATTCCCATAATAATTACTAGTAATTGCATGACTGTGTACATTGTAGGCAAATCCCTGTGTGTTAATTACTTCTAAGACTCTTTGTTTTCCGTTAACAGTGGTTTAAATAATTTTCAGAAAATTAATAAATTTTTTGTAATTTAAATTGTATGCTTCATCAAATACTGATTCCGATTACCTTGAAGTCATTAATTTTCCATTGGCTATTGACAAAAAAAAAAAGAGACGCTTGACAATCCAATGAAAAGAAATACACAGAGTTTGATTGACAGGTTCAGCCAGGTGCAGAAGACACCCGATGTCCGAGGTTATGTGTCCTGCTTGTACACAGTCAAATGGTCTCAGTAAGAGTTATCGATGTAAATAAATAAAAAAATATATATGCTTATAAAAACATGATCGTTTAAGTTACAGCGAAGTACATTGAAGCGTTTTTAGGGGTTTACTCCAGAAAAGTTTATACCTAATGTTTTGACTGACCTTTGTCCAATCAGATCGTAGCTGGGCGGAGTTAAGACATTGCCGCTCGTGACTTGAATGAGAGAAAGAAAAGAGAGAGAGATTATAAGTGGTGCCGATAAAGGAATAATCATTAGTTATAAACTTGCAAACAAATTAATTAAAGTCTGTATATAAAAATTACATGTATATCCTATATTGTATAACTTTAAAGCGTTTTAAAAACGATTGTGAAAATATCTCTGGCCGCGCGCCGTCGACAACATGCACATGGATAAGAATGAAGTAGCTTATATTCAACTAAATTTCCGAGCATGGAGTCCGAGAATACGGACATTAAATATTTTGAAATGCGAACGAATGATCACTTATGAACATGATGAATTTAGATGTAGTGTAAAGGAAAGGCAACGAAGGCGGATGCTTAGTGGAAAAGTAAAACGTCTAAGGTAAAGAATGTTTCACACTGAGTAACCATGAAGAAAGTTTTTATACAAAGTAAATTTACAACCTATGTTTAATTCCAGAAAGATTCGTCAAACTTTGATTTGATTATTAACGGTAACACTTGTAATAAAAACAGTTTCTTAAATATTCGTACAGTCTTCGATGTTTGACATTACCTTATCCTATTACTGATGTATATCTAGATATCGTTGTTCCCTGGTTAAAGAATTTCAAAACACTTCAAAGTTTCATAAATTTATAAGATATACTATACTATGTCCCGAGTTTTTTCTTCCACCACTTTTTGCTTGATATATTCAATATATGATTCAATGATAGTAAATACCTTAGTGCTCAAACTACGTTCATCCACTTACATGTATATGAAAAATGTCCAGATTATGTGTTGAAACGCCCCCTCTACCGCTTCAGGTTTCAATACACATCCCAATATTGAAAGTCTAAGGGGATTTTGCATTGCATCAGCCATTGATAAGCCCGGATGATAACGTTAAAAAATTGCGCGAGGTATCCCGATTACTTCCGAATGAAGAAAAGATGTAAACATTTCCCATTATAAATATCCGTAAGAAAATTGTTTTCGTTCCTGTGAAATTTTATGAGTGAAAATTGTTCAATAAAGATATCTTGATGTATTCCCTTTCATCAATTTCAGTTGTGTTTCTTTCACAGGTATGTGTATTTTTATTAAAAATCATCAAAAATTGATGGAAACAATAACTTGGGACATACTATAGACCGTGATTTTTCACTTTATACGATAACTATTGTTGATAGATAGTTCACTCATCTGCGTCATCTATAATTTACTCCATTAACCAGTTAACTCTCTCTCTCTCTCTCTCTCTCTCTCTCTCTCTCTCTCTCAAATTAAGTCACGACCAGTATTGTCTCAACTCCGCCTTCTACAATCTGAATGGACAAAAGTCAGTCAAAACACTACATAACAACTTTTCTGGAGGAAATGCCTATTAAAAGCTTCATCATTTCTTGTAGAATTTTTTTCATTAAAATATCTACATGTACAAAAGCCAATCACAAACAGTTTAAAGTAATGTAAAACACGGGCGCCATTTTGAAACAATTAAATTGTCAGAGAGTTCCAAATGAAATCTGATGAATGTTTCACGCGGTTCTAGCACGCTTTGCCCGAAACGATTTACACGCTTTGCCCGAAACAGTAAACGGTTTACACGAAACGCTTCACAATCACACGAAACGCTAAACGGTCTACACGAAACGTTTGTCGCACGTAAGTCGCACGTTTTTGGTGTAGTAGTACGTTTCAGGGTCTGTAAATTTTTTCATCACGCAACAATTCTAAACTCGCACATATTTTTAAAATATTTAGAAATATTTTTAAATAAAGAAGTTATCTTACAGAAAAGGTTACGTGTTTTGTAGGCGGGTTCGGTTTTTAAATCAAAGTACTGATGTACTGACGGGAGTTGATTTTATCGAATATTATTTATTTTAAAATCAACGATATGCTAGTTTGCTTGGCAAGTAGTTTGTAATCTGCATTTAAATAATGCACATTTTTATAATATGATTTCTCTGACTTTTCCGACAAGAATTTCGAGAAAACCTCTAATGAATCATGTTGTGTTATATTTTGAAATAGAATTGATTTCATCAAACTGTGTTTTGGTATTCCAAATATTTCAAAAATTGTATGGATCCAACCAATAATGAACTCTAGTCTCGTTCAACCAGATCTTCGACTGTCTCCGTTAATCTCCGACAAGTAAGAGATACCAGGTCACGTGATAGCTTGATGATGCGACCTCTAAATATAGACTGACTCTCTACTTGCCGGAGATGTAAGGAGACAGCCGATGGTTGAACGAAATTATATATTGAACTCTGGCGTAGGAATACACACGACTACAAAAAACTTCTAATTGTTCGTACCATTAAAAATCTGACTATTTCCAAGGTATTTATAAATAAGTTTCCTTTAAAAAATGCTTCAGCGTATATAACATCGAATTTATCGATTATTTTCAAGAACGAAGTCTTGTCAGCGGCGATGATTTGTGCTTAGGTGCAAACACAGTTTCAGTTTCGGTTTGCTAGAGTAACTGCATAGGAGAGATGATTAAAATCAACTCCCCAAAAACACAATTCCTGACATGAATCATAAGTACATGTAACAATGCTTGCTACCCTCTGAAAATTTAACTCCCCATTAAACATCTCATTTTTAAAAAAATGTTTGAAACGATTACATAAACTGTGTTCGACAGATATTTTTCCTTAAACATTTTCTTTCTTTCTTTTTCAAAACACGTTTTATATACAGGCTTTCAATCACAACACATTTTTATAACAAAAGCAGAACTGAAAGTTTAGTCATTATAATTTATTGACACCATATCACATACATTTTCAACTCGCAGCAACAACGGAAGACCTACTCGTGGCTTTGCCACGAGCTCTGCTCTAGTTTTTCATACTTTTGAATGAACATCATTTGAACCCTGAACTATTTATAAATATCAAGCAATTAAGCAAAATCTGAATTCAGGATATCTTGATATATATACCGACTATAGATATAACTATTATTTCCCCCTGTTTATGCCCCCCTTCGAAGAAGGGAGGGCATATTGCTTTGCTGCTGTCTGTCGGTAGGTCGGTTGGTCCACCAACAGTTTCCGTTCATTTTCTTCGCAGAGGATAAACATATTGAAATGAAATTTGGTATACAGGTTTATCATGATAATATCTAGGTCAAGTTCGATATTGGGTACGATCAAGCTATTTTCGACAGAGTTATGGTCCTTGGACATAGACAAATTCCAGTTATTTGCAGTTTCCGCTCATTTTCTTCGCAGAGGATAAACTAATCAGAATAAAATTAGGTATACAGATTTATCATTATAATATCTAGGTCAAGTTCGATATTGGGTACCATCGAGCAATTTTCGACAGAGTTATGGCCCTTGGATGTGCAAAAATTCCAGTTATTTGCAGTTTCCGCTCATTTTCTTTGCAGAGGATGAACATATTGAATTGGAATTTGGTATACAGGGTTATCATGATAATATCTAGGTCAAGTTTGATATTAGGTACAATCGAAAAAAAAAATTGACAGAGTAATGGCTCTTGGACATAACATAGAAAAAATCCAGTTATTTGCAGTTTCCGCTCATTTACTATGCAGAGGGTGTACATATTGATATGAAATGTAGTATACATGTTTATCTAAATAATATCTAGGTCAAGTTTGATTTTGAGTATGATAGAGCAATTTGCGACAGAGTTATGGCCCTTGGACTATAAAAATCCAGTTATTTGCAGTGTACGTTCATTATTTTGTGTGGATGTTTCCAAGGGGCAATAAGTGTTTCACACACATCTCTTGTTTGTCTATTGAATTCATTTATAGTGACAATAGTTTCCCAAAATTGACTTCCGTTTGTCCGATTCCTGTCTTACGAGGAAAAGCTTGTCACTTCGAGATCTCAGAAACGGTAATGACTTAAACTTCCAAACTTTCCACATGATATACTTATAGATGTGTGTAAAGATCCATTTTGTTTTGTTCGTCAAACTTTCCGGTCGTCACCGGAAAAATTATTTTTTTACGCATTCAATTTATTTCACACAGAATTGAAAGGAAAAGTAAGGGGAAAAAAACACTTACATTTGTCATCAATCTGATCTTAAATAAATGAAGAAGAAAAATCTACTTCCGGTGAGTTATCTCAAATATCTCGGCTATTATTCTAACAGCAAGATTTCAGAAAGTGTGAGTGACCAAGGCAACTTAAATAAATGATAGGCATTTGATAGAATACGTGTTTATTTTGTTTCATTTTTTCAACCGTCACTTCCGGTCCACACCAAAGGATTCAAACAACTCAATTTGTTAATAAGTTTCAATGTTGTTCGTTGACAATTTTAAGTAGATTGATAGGCAATAATGTTCTGTTGTTTAGTTTTTAAGAAGTTCTAACTTTTACTTTCATTCAACACTTCCGTTAGTCCGTTTCCTGCCCGATACAAAAAACCTATACTCAGAGATCTCAAAAAGAGTGATGACTTAACGACCAAACTTTGTTGGGTGATAGATCTATGTATGTAGATGTGGTAACACTACTTTGTTGTGTTCGTCGTAACTTTCGATCGGCACTGGAAGTACGTCAAATTCTTTTTTACCTATTTTAGTTTTACATAGAACGATTTTATAGGTATAAATGCTGATATATTTCAACTCACTGATGTTAAAGAAACAACACAATTCAACTTACATTGAGTTATCTCAACTATCTCAAGTAGTTTTTTAATCTCAATTATTTACTCGCAAGAACTCAGAAACTTTAAGGGATCAAAACACAAAACTAATGTAGATGATAGACATTTGGTAGAAGATATGTGTAACGTGATTCATTTTGTCGGCCGTCATGTCCGGTCCACACCTGAAAGACACAAACAAATCACATTGTTTATAAATTTAACTGTTTTCCTTACACTGCTTTAGTAAGCTTGATTAACAGTCATGTACGTTAAGCAAATGTTTAAGATATATTAACTTTTATTTCCACTGAGCGATTCCGTTCGTATCTTTCCTGTCCAGAGACAAAAAACCTTGTTTCTATAAGATCTTAAAAATGGTAAAGAATTCAACAACAAAATTTTTGGGATGGTTAATTTTTGCATATACTGTAGGTAACACTACACTGACCATTAACCCCTTTATTTCAATTCCCATAGCATAGCCAACAAATTTCATAACATTGCATTTAAACCTCATTGCATATCATTAAAATGGCATTCCATATCATTGAATTGTAAATGATATGCAGGAACTGACGGGAACGACCACAACTATACTTTAGAGAAAAAGAAAAACTTCGGTAATATACATCATGTTAACATTCTTGAGATGTAATCAACAATATGCTCAACCTAAGGGATATTATATTTTTGTTATAGTCTGATTATTTGCTGCACCACTTTAGATATAACATTGAAGGTGAAAGGCAGTGCATATTATTTTTCAATTGGTAGTTAGCAGTAATTTGACCTTCATAATAATTTCACTATCAACATATGAAATAAAAGAATCAATTACCATACAGATATTTTTAAAAACACTAAAATGAATTTCCTTCTTTTCATTAAAGCAATATTTACAAAATGTCAAGCTACAAAATTGCGGACTTCTTTTGTCTTTAGTTATTTGAATTTGGTTCATGTTCGTTTTATTTCTGTCAAATATTACATATTTATTACATAATTTGATTTAAAGATACACTAGTTTGCTTTATAATATATTGAATACCGTCATTTTAATAAGGATGCTAATAGAAATTCATAATGCTTTTAAAATTCCAAATTTAATTTTATTTTAAATAATCGAACGCAGAATAAAGGCGCTGGTATCTTTTAAAACTTCAAGTTCTTGTTAAGTGATGAAAACACAGTTTAGATATTCCATTTCATTTGTTAACCTGTTTTGTTTATTATCTTCAGTTTAAAATGGTGTTGACCCGACTGGTATATATACACTGTGGTTAGCTGCGCGTTCCTTGAGCACGCCAACGGAGCTTTCGTGGCGCTGTTGAAAACCTTACGGCGCTGTCATGACGACCTCACTTCTACGGCGTGTTTATCAAAACGCTGAGCCACGGCGCGTACTTTGCTCATGTTCAAAGTGCACGACGTCGCATAGCGTTCTAAAATGTTCTTGGCGATCCAACCGCGACAAAAGTTGCGTTGTTACGGCGCTGTAGGATAAATTTACTGCGTTAACTTTGGCGTTTTACAATATTAAGGATGCAGCGGGATCCCCGTGAGGACGCCGCTCCGCTGTGACAGGGGTTTTACAAATGCATACGATAAGCCAGTTGAAATATGTTATACATTGATCTCCATTATCAAGATATATATATATATATATATATATATATATATATATATATATATATATATATATATATATATATATAATTCATATTCGTTCTGGCATAGCCCAATGTACCAGATAAGAAGTAATTTTGCTGCATACTCCAATAGGAAAATGCAGTAGTTGCTAAGTGTATAATTTTATAAATAGTATCATCATATTTGGATAATTCAAATTCGAATTCTTCTTTGTGTATATATTGTGTATATTGTCGATAAATTATATGAAAAAGAAAAAAAATCAATTTAAAATTGTTTACCTAGTTAGCTGAGAATGTAATGGGTTCATTTTTAAATTTATAATATGAAGCTAAACAAGGTTAAAACAATCATTTACTGTACAACTTTCATCTATTTTAACTAAACCCTGAACATTTTTTTTTCAAAGTGCGGTAATATCGACGATATCAACGCACTTTAAAAAAATATTTTTTTTCATCAAAGTGGGTTGACTTGGTCCGAAAATTGATGCACTTTGAAAAAAAAAGTTTCAGAATGCGCAATTTTTTCAAAGTGCGTCGTAACAACGCATGAATCATTATGATTGACATTATGACATGTCTTAAAAATACGTTAATTGCAAAAAATAATTATCTGGATATTATTGTACTTAAATATTCGGTCAGAAATAAGTATGAATTAATTAATGTATATAGGGTAAATTTCCCCAAGTGTTATTTTTGCGCTTTTTTGCTTGCAAACGGTTTCACCCCGTCTTGACTTCGCCCAGAAAAAAACATAAAAAAGAAAAATAGTTTGAGACATAGAAATTTGCCAATTCTTTAATTCGCTCGAAGAGAATAAGGTGAAATGGCCGAAAATAAACTGGTTTGAATCTTTCCCTGAATCCATTACATTATTGTTAAATCTGTACATTTGCAAATATGTTTCCTTATATGAATCTGTAGAATAGCGAAAACGTTCAATTCTGTATAAACGTTTTCGTGACATTACAATGATCACCACACGCGCTTATCGCTTGACAGTTGCAATATTGTAAACGTAAAAACACCGTTATATTAATGATTATGAGCGGTTTGCCATTCTCAAACGTAAATATAAGTAAATAACAGCAATGTTAAAAAGTTCACCGGGATATGAACTCGGTTGGTACGTGATCAAATCTTCTGATAAGCCCTTTGATTTTATCACGTGACCAACCAAGTTCGTATTCCATTGAACTTTTTAAATTGCAGTTTATTTCTTAATTATGGCACAACTTAAATAAGTTATTTATTGCAAATAATAATTTTCTTGATACATGTAATAATATGCTAATACATATGTGGATAAAAGAATTAAGGGCTGCAGGATCTATACTCTAAAAACTTGGTAGGAACAATCTAAATTACATTTTTTTTTATAAATAGCATAACTGTCCCAACCCAGTTAATAATAGGATAGTGGAACAATTTGAGCATAAAGTTGAAAATGTTAATTTTGGTGCAATATAAAGATGAAATTTAAAGTTGTCGAATTCGTATTGCAATAATCTGGATATGACATTAAATTATAG
The DNA here is from genome assembly GCA_015776775.1 of Magallana hongkongensis. Taxonomy (NCBI): domain Eukaryota; kingdom Metazoa; phylum Mollusca; class Bivalvia; order Ostreida; family Ostreidae; genus Magallana; species Magallana hongkongensis. The sequence continues at coordinate 74,683 of VIAA01000058.1, read as the reverse complement.
AATGTGACAGAAACTGGAAGTCGTATAATGGACATTATTACATCCTCAACCAAACAAAGCTATCCCAACCTGATGCAATGGTATGTCATACATATTGTGAAAACATAAAAAAACACAACGGAATATATATACTATCGTTTTAAAAAATATAGATATATATGAGATAAATCGATGTCAAAACTTGTGGATTAAACATATAAATAAATTGAGCACTCAAGAGTACATAATAGTAGTCCAGTACTACTTTTTTCATTTGTAGAATGAGTGCAAAAAGTGTGACTCTTTCCTTGTTGAAATTAATAATGAAGACGAAAATAAATGGATCGAAGAGCACCTGTTACAGAATGTTTGTATGTATCATTTTGCACGTTTTCTCGTTATTTGAAAAAAATCCAATTGTACTTGTTAAAAAAAACCCCACATGGTTTCTCTTTACTCTACACATCTACTAACTAACAAGCAAACTTTATAAATATATACTTGCGCCTATATTCAGACAGGACAAACAATTTCATTTAAAAAACGGTACGCTTTTTTAAGTCAACTCTAATATGAACTGCAAATCCAAAAACATCATTTATTGCATGACCTGCAATGGATGCGGAGAAAATTACATTGGCCAAACAGGGACCAAATTAACCGACTGTGTGAGGGTACATAAGCAGCAGATAAGGGATCCTTCTGTTCGTAACACTCCGTGTAGTGAACATTTGGATATGTGCAGGAGAGGCCGGTTTGAAATTTTTCCATTTTACAAAGTACGCGAGGAAAGTGATCAGCTGCGACTTGCAAAAAAAAACAATATTTCATAAAAAAAATTTAAACCTAAACTTAATCGATAATTGCATTATTTATTCTGCATTGACTTTATTTAGCTTTCATTTTAATAACCTCTTATTTTAAAACAATATCATTTGTATATATTTCATTACGTTTACATGTGTTTGTAAAAAATATTTGCCGCCATCTCCAAATATTGTTTACACTGTTCGTGACGTTGTCTACTTTATGACGTCATAATAACGACGTCAGCGTTTTTATTTCTGTTATTTTGAAATCCACTGAAGAGCCGATCAGGCGAAAGCGCTCTGGATTAAATTTGAAAGAAATGGATTATTGTGTTATCGTCTACTGAAAACATTTTTCTATATCGTTACCTATACCAAGGACTTATTAGTTTATATATATATATATAGAGAGAGAGAGAGAGAGAGAGAGAGAGAGAGAATATCTATATTGTGTGATTTTATATTTGCTTTATCCAACGAGTTGAAATGATGTTTATTTTCGCGAGGCTTGCCGAGCGAATATAACCATTTTAACGAGTTGGATAAAGCAAATATAAAATCACACAATTATAGATGTTCTATTTATCTCATACAATTTGATGTATACTATGAAGCTTTTGAGACAGTCCCTTATGTGACCCGAATTGTTTTTTTTTTTTTCAAAGATTAAAAACGATGATACAACGTTGTGTTATGCGGCTATTGTGACCTTGCGCAATACAATTTAGTACGTCATTCCTGAGATAAATCTAACTGTTTCAATGTAAAGTTTCACTCAAATAAACCTTAAAATAATTTTTTAGCTCTAAATAATTTTTCTTAGAGCTTATTCACTTGATTAAATTGAAATTCCGATTAGAAGACTTGAATTATATAAAGTTTGTTGACATACACAAAGTTGCGAATGCTCGTTAGTTTGAATTGACTCGAACGAGGAACAGTTGTTGATGTTTCATAAAACAAACACTAGGCTAGCATTATGATTCGAAATTGAAAATAGTGAATAAGGATGCTTACTGGTGGTGGAATAAAAGTCTTATGAAACATTATTTCGGTAAGTTCTTGTATATAAACACAACCAGAGCGCTCCGTTTTATTCCCGTCGTCAGGATGAACCCCTTGATAGTTAACGTAATTTGCAGATTTATAAACTTCACAAAGCATATTGAAAGTTTGAAGTGGGCTAAAATTATCAAAATTCTTTAAAAACAAGAAAAAAGGTTTTTGTGGTTATGAATAACTTTGCAAAAAAAAGTTGGGGGCGGGGGGACTCCCCCCCCCCCCCCACACTGACAATAGCCCCCGGTTCCGACACCTGTGATACGCAGCTATGTGTTTTCCTTCATATTTGTAATTTAAATCTTTGACAACATCAATTTTATATTTATTTTTGTTGTAGATATAGTTATCATGAAAGTACTAGCAATTCTTCGTAAATAGGTCACTGAAGCGTTGAAGCGAGGGGTTGTGTCAAAAATAGTCCGGACCGGAAGTATTAGATAAAGCATCACCCGTTTGTTATAGCAAAGGTTTATCACACGGGTAATAAACACCACACGTATGAGATAAATATATATATATAGATAGATAGATAGATAGATAGATAGATAGATAGATAGATAGATAGATAGATAGATAGATAGATAGATAGATAGATAGATATAGATATATATACCGACATAACTTTGTTGTAGACTGCAAGAACAAATACGACTGTACCTCTTGGACTGGCGGAAATGACATTGAGACAGAGGGACAGTTTGTATGGGGACACTCAATAACACCCTTTACGTTTACAAATTGGGAACCCAATAATCCGGATGATATATTTTCTCAAAATAAAATTCGTGATTGTGTGGATATTTTTTATGACGGGCAGTGGAATGATCGGCCATGTCACTTTTTAGCAAATTTTATCTGTGAAAAATGATACCCCCCCCTCTCCCCATCTTTCTGAATTTTCTTTATATAATTTACTTAAAATGTTGATCATTTTTTTTATTGTTGTTGATAAAGTACTATACAATAAAAACAGAACTAAAAACATCGTTGATTGTTTTACCGTTGTTGGTATTCAACTATATATAGGTATACAATATTCATTAGTTTACAGAATAGATTCTGAAACAATGTGTATCGAAAATTAGTTGTCTAATATTACATACGATGTCGCAAAATACGCCAGTCTTAATGCATCGGTTTGTTGACCACAAATCATAAGAACTCATTTGAAGACGCTGACTTTTCACAGTATCTTGGTAAAAAAAACAACGCAAGGGCAAAATAGTATTCTTGTGTGGTATGTGTTTTATTTTGCGCATTTAACTTCGTCATTTGTCATCAAATTACTGTAAATCTTTGATTAAAAATCGATATTGTGGCCGCTTGATAATATTGCTTTATTTTCTTCTATTTTAACACGTGTGCTTGTGAATGTTTTGTACATTAGATTCCCATCTTTTAAAATTGCGTTAAGACATATTGCTAACTTGAATGAAAATCGTGTAATTTATTAACTTTTTAAAATTAGTGTGCGTTTTGTAGAATAGTTCACAGTATTTGCTTTGCATTTTGTACAAGTTAACTAAAAAAATCAATTTTTAAGCATTAAGATTACATATGGAAAAAAAGATGAGTATCTACTCTATGCTTCTAAATTCTTGCAAATCATTTCAAAAATAAATATGCAAAGTTTTAATTTTGTTGTTTTGTATTTATGTTTCGCTTTAAATGAGCTATTTAAATTGTGGGACCGTTATTAACACGCGTACAAGATGTACATTGACGTTTTTTCGTGATTTGCACACGCCATATTCCGGTAAAAACCGGTCAATTTTTTTACTTAGTTTAAACTTTCAAAATATGAAGTTTTTCTAGTGAAGTCATATGAAATGTCGTGCATTTTCATTAGCTTAAACGGTACCTTTCCTAATGAGAAAAATCAATACACCAAATAAAACATGAGGCCAGTAGGCCATAACGGTCACCTGTGAACCGGAGCCCATACACAAAATAGTCGAGGAGTCTTATTATTGCATTTAACTCAGTTTCATTCAAAGAAAAGAAAACCATCAATCTGTAATATTTATAATACACAGAAAAGTAGGCTTATTGCGTTAAGGGTGCTAGCATATGACCTTTCAGGATGTGAAATTTGTGGCATTTTATTCTATCTTCCACATACCACTGGAATCCTGAATTGTGGATTGGACTCCTTTTTTAAAGTCCAATGTCAAAACACATGTCAGCACTTAGATATAATCTCAAGTTATTTCACGAAAGATTATACATACGAGTTATTGTTATCTTTTGTGTTGGAGAATTTTGAACTTGCGAGTGGGAAAGTGAAAGATCCATGTGTTCCTTTGCTTATAAATGGGCGCAAGAAGGTATGTATATATATATGTGTGTAAACATGAAATATTGCTATTTTTTAATTCAGTTTCGTTAATATAATGTGCGTTATTAGTATATGCTTTGTTTCATTACAGTTTTACGTATTGAAGGAATGCGAGATCACAATAACGTGCATACGTGTTGAGCATTGTTAAAATGACTGTTTAAAAGTAATTATATTTTTTCGTAAAATAGATATAAACATATTGGCGCATTTGTAAATCAAGGAGACATCGTTGATGTCTGACTTTTAGCGGGGACAAATTTTCTTCCAAGAATGTCGAAAGAATGATAAAAACATAATTAACGAATACACAGTAAAATGATTTTTTATTTTCTGAATAATAATAAACTATTGAAATTATCTATTAATCAATTTTTGTTGCGTTTTGATCTATAACAATCAAAGGAATAGTAAGTGCAAACATCTGTCAGATTTACCTTCTTTAATGAACTGGGGTTGCAAAAGGGTGCTAGATTTAATCACGCAAAAAAGAACCGTTATCTGTCTCTGTCGGCGATTCCAGCAAGCGTACCTCACTTGTGCCCTTGGTCTCAATAGTCCAGTCCCCAGGTACAAGTTTTTTGTCTTGCTCCCCATAAAAATAGATTTACACGAAAAAAATATTCCACAGTAACATACACAGAAGTTCAGGTGGGCAAAATTGAGCAAACCCTCTGAATTTTGATAAAAGATACTGCCGTTGATATAAACTTCTCAAATAGTAAGAATGTTGGTGTATGATTTTCAATGCTTCGTCAATTTTCATAGCAGCGATACCTCTGTGTTGCAAAAGAAGCATAGACAGCCATCAACCATAAAAGAAAAAAAAGGTTAATTTGTACATCGGGTTACATAAGGAGATAGACAATTCACGTCCACAACTACACATCACCAAGGATCAACCCAAGATCAAAAGTCGTAAGAAAAGAATACAAATGCAATATTGTGGTATGTGTTAATGATCAAAATTACGATGCAAAGACTGGTAGTGAATGTTTACTCGTGTAAATTTAAATGTTTGTGAAATGCAAAGTATATGTTGAATTGATGAAATGCTACTTTGAGACCAGGACCCGAGGCCATAAAACTTAGCTACCTCAGATTTGAGACCCCAAAAAAATCTCAGATATTGATCTCAACCTAGTTCATCTCACGAAAGGTGTTCCATAAAGGAAGTTATGAAAATCTTATATGTGACAAAAAGTGAAATGAAAATTATCAAGTGAATTGAGCATAAATGGCAGTGTCATGCCGGTATTAAGCAACAACATAAATATATATGTATAAAAATTATGGGTATAATCTTTTTTTAAATGTAACTTCCATTCAGTGTTTTTTTTCTTAGTTCATATTTATATTGTTACGGCATTGTATGTTGACGTAATCCGCGTTTATCAACGTAGCAGTGCAAATGGATGAACGAAAAATTGATTACCAAAATAGGAAAAACAATGAATCAAGTACAAAATGAGTTATATTTGGAGAGGTAATATTATCTGAAGAGGTTTTCACAAAAGAATAGAAGTCATCGATGAGAAGTTTTAAAGAGGCGAATAGCAGCAAGGCTGAGAAAAATCGTGCTGTCTAAAAATTACATAAGTAGTGTATGCTTTAGTCTTTCCTTTAAAAGATGTTGAAAATAAAGTTTGATAAGACTATAAACATTTCCGAAATAATTTTCTCAAATGCATATTTTATTAGGGCGGCAACGATGCAACCGTGACAATTAAATGGTCGGCATTTCATTGAATATGTCTTACAGTTAGGTAAACGGTAAAAAAAAAAGCTATTTTCATTAAAAAGCAACTCTTGTACATCGTTTTGTTTAAAAAAATTTGTAAAGTCGCTTATCTAAAATAGACATGTGAAGTCTCTAGTTCGGTTGTAGCCCAACTCTACCACTGGGGGTCATGATTTGAACAACTTTGAATCTACACTACCTGAGGATGCTTCCACACATGTTTCAGCTATCCTGGCTTAATGGTACTTGAGAAGAAGATTTTTCACAACTTAAAATCCCCGTTGCCTAAGAATGATTTGTGCCAAGTTTGGTTGAATTTTGCCAAGTAGTTCTTGAGAAGATGTTGAAAATGTGAAAAGTTAACGGACAGACGTGATCAGGAAAGCTCACTTGATCAGGTGTGCTAAAAAGGACAGGAGTCTTGTTTAGATAACAAAAGAGTTGTGAGCCCTGTATCTTGCTTAAAAACTCTCTCAATTTTGATTTGATCAAAAGAAATGCCTACCCAAAGGAATTTAAATTTTACAAAAAAAACCCAGAAAAATAGAATTTGACCAAAATCGTGACCATGCCCCTTTAAGGGTGCTTGCATATGATCTTTCAGAAATTTGTGGCATTTCACTCCATCTTCCACATGGTTATTGTATATTGAAGCTCATTTATCCATAATTGATAATGTTCGAAATAGACCATTACTGCATATAGCATTATTCCACGCATATTCATAAAATGATTAACCTCTATCTGCTCGAAATTGAACCACGTGAGCCCTTCATCTTTGTACAGCAAAACATAACAAATAGGTATATTGCACTCTGCCACTTTTGTAACTCTATTATTTCACCAAATATGGTTTAAAATAATCAGGAAAATGACAATAGATGATTATATCACAATAATAAGTTTATAAAATTTATCATAAAATTATGAATATTTGATTCTTTATGCCATAATATTTTACAACTCAAATCCATAACTTCCAATACTGATGTAATCAATGATGTAATTGATTAGATAATTAATGCAAAACATAATCCTTGTGGTCTGAAAGCGCCATGTACTTGATTAATTCTAATTAAATCATTTGTGTAAGAGAATTTTGAACGTGCAAGTGCGAAAGTGAAAGATGCGTTTGTTTCACTGCTTGTAAGTGGGCGCAAGATATATATGTGTAACGTATATAATAATGCACGGTATAAGGTATTTGCTTTATTTATACTTTGTCCCGAGGTTTTGCTTTCACCACTTTTTGCTTGATATTTCAATAATCATAAATACCTTTGTCTGAAAAAAATTGGAAAAGATTAACATTGATAAGCTTGTAAAAAAAAAATTAATACTAAGTGTAGCATAATTATTGAAGTACTCGTTTATTTTTAGAATTACATACCTCTCCATGGTAAGACATCACCAGCACCTGTTCTGGGATCATTGGTACACAGTTCATGAGATTGACAGCTATACATGTGGCTGTACTCTTGTTCATCCATATAGATATGACCTGGCTTCTTTTCATTTGTCTTCTGTAAGTCGAAAGTTTGAGTTCAGATAGGGAATTTTTAAAATATACTTTCATACTCTAATATGAAAAATGTCAAGATTATCTGTTTTGAAACGCCCCCTCTACCGTTTCAGGTTTCAATACACATCCAAAAATAGAAAGTCTATCGGGATTTTGCATTGCATCAGCCATTAATAAGCCCGGATGATAACGCTGAAAAATTGCGCGAGGTATCCCGAGTACATCCGAATGGAGAAAAGATGTAAACATTTCCCATTATAAATCTCCGTAAGAAATTTGTTTTCGTTTCTGTAAACTTTTTTGAGTGAAAAATGATAATTGTTCAATGAAGGTATCTTGGATATATTCCTTTTCATCGATTTCAACTGTATGTTTTTCACATGTATGTGTATTTTTATTAAAAATCATCACAAAGTGATGGAAGCAATAACTTGGGACACGTGTCACGTAATGATGAAGGAATGCGAGGTGACGAGAACGTCAATGAGTGTTAGAGATTGTATAAATTACTGCGTTGTTTTAATTAATCCTCATAGTATGAACATTGCTTTAATTAACCCTCATAGTATGAAATCTGTTCCTCTATTTCATAATATTGAATTATTCATCTGGAAGACATCCCTATTGAAACAAACTTTGAATACCCCAACAATCAGTACTAGTAGGTATGGAATATCAAAGAGCAATAACTCCAGATTTTTTTATCTATATTTGTTCCTAAAATAGAGTTGTTGTTTTTTTTTACTATCGGGTGGTCTCGGATTACGCCCTTGTACACTATGGTAATTCCGAAAATAATTTCATTTTTCTTAAAATAGATATGAAACATTTTTGCGCATTTGTATATCAAGAAATCGTTGATGTCTGACTTTTAGCGGGGAAATTTTTTCCCCCAAAATTTCGAAAGAATCGCAAAAATATAAATAACGAATTTACATTAAAATGTAATGTTTTTTAATGTTATAACAAATGGTTTTTTTCTGTTGTTGTTGTAACAAGTTGTAAAAGACAAATCAATATGTAATGCAACTTCTTAAAGTAAACTTTTATCAATGGAACAGTTGATTGTAAATGCGCAGAAGCTATTTAACGATGATGCAACTATGGACAAATAGCCAACGCATGCGATCCCCCATTTCTAGTTTTAGAAAAGTAAAACACACATTTAATAAAGAAGTGTGTACTATTAGAGTTGAAGCATTAACCCCGGATTTCAGGATTCTTTAAATATTGTTTATGACCATGATCTTGATGAGCAAGGCAATGTTACAGAAACAAATATATACCTACAGATAAATAAATGACTTAAGGGCAACAAACCGGAAGCAATTCCAAAAGTCGTCAGGGGCAAGCAGAATTCTGGGTTACCGGTCGATGAAACAAGGATCTCTTGACCAGTAGTACAGATAAGTACATTGCCCCTCAGTTGATTTCAGATCGGTTTATAACTTCTTTTTACTAAGTTATTTTTACTAAATTACAGTGCTGCTATCGTGAAAGTTGACAAAACTATCCTATCCTATCCTATATCCTGTATCCTGCATCCTATCCTGCAAATAAGTTCTATCCTATCCTATCCTATCCCATACCTTCAAAATATAGGAATGCAAGTTAAGTGAAACGAAATTTAAAGAATAAAATGATTTTATTAATTAATGTAGTACCCAAAATGAATAAAAAAATCTTAAAACCGAATATTCTTCGAGCGGGATAACTTACTTACCTGTGCTACGGTAAAATTAAATCGTACGCCGGATGGACACAATAATGTAAACAAACAGGTAAGCGATTGTATTTTTGATTTTATTATATTTATGCATAAAAAACAGAAAAATAACTTCGATGCACTTATTGAGGAACTGTTTAGTCACATATTTTTATCAAATTATTTTCTAATTACACATAACGGAGCGTAATTATCATTATTCGAACGAATCATTCGGCGATAAATGTAAACACGATCTGGAAATAAATAATTCCTTTAAGAAGTTTATATTGTTTATAGGTAAACCACTCGGAGTTATTTTTAAAGTATAAATTCTTAAGCATTTATAGCTTGCTAACATTTATTAATCGATATGTGCAGGTTAATATTGGACAGAAATATGCGTTCCTGTTATTGGGCATCGAAGAAATTCTATGAAACGTGAAGCAATGTCTGTTTCTTGTATACATGTTTATCTTTAAAAATGCCGAATTGGTCGTTTATAAATTCAAGCTTTTATTACTTTGCAGATTTTAAATGAAATAAATACAGAAATATATTTCTGACGTTGTCAAATTTTGCATCGAATTCCCGCAGTAACTCCGTACTTGCGTACGAATTGACAAAGATGTAGCGCCGACATTTAAGCGCGCATCAATGTAATGCACCGCGTTCTTGATATAATAATTATTCTTAAATGGTTTAACTTGTAAAACGTATTAAATTGACATTGAAAATACATTGTTAAGCCAATTTTCGTTTCGCAAAATAACTCTGAAATTTATACTCGAATCTGATTGGCTACAGGATGCAGGATAGGATAGGATAGGATAGGATAGAACTTAACTTTTATATTTCTATCATGTATCGTGCATCCTGCATCCTATCCTATCCTATCCTTGTCAACTTTCAGGATAGCAGCACTGTACTAACAATGACTCTACATGTAATATTTGATCATTATAATTATGAGCCATATCAGATTTAGCAATAATATTACACGATTGATATATTAATATGCTTTGTCAGTTTACTTTCAAACTTTATTATAGTATGTGAATTATAGATTTCACTCATAAACATTTCCAGGGTTCATTTTAATAGCAAATTATGTTCTAATATACATGTACTAGATTTTTTTTAAAAGGATAATGTAAAACGCTTGGGAAGGGAAGAAGAGGTGTTATCATTTCTCTATAATTCAGTTCTTTTATTTTTTTTTTCCAGATTTCAGTGCTTTGTAAAAGTGGTTGATAGGCCATTAAAATTTGTAAATGGTCTAAGTAGGACAACATTCATGTCAGATAAAATTTTAAAACCATAATTCATGTGTTTTTATTTCTTCTATACTCTGTCCCAAAACATCCTGGATGTACATTTTGTTTCATTGCTTGATATTTATAAATACATCATATGCATGGGTTCATTTTTAATTTTCGTTTCTTGTTTCAAATTTTTGAAAGGAATCTTCTTTTGGAACGTCGCCATTTTAAAATCCTGTGCCCACGGAATTGCCACATGTAGCCGTTAATTGAAATGAACTATGCCTTCCAGATCGTGCTGTTTTACATCGGTGTGGGGGTGGTGATAGCTCGGCCATACAACTGTTATAAGGAGTCATCCACAATCAACCATTTATTGATGTCATTCCAAGACTCGGTGGCATTGTCGTGTATTCCTTTTTATCCCTGAAATATTTGACAGATTGTTCACATCTGAAATATATTAACATACCACACAATGTAATTTACATTAGATCTTTAATCCGCCCCAAATAGATCGCTACACAAAGATTTAAAGAAACCCGTTTCACAGGTCAACTCCTGAGACCTTTTCAGTCCTACAATCAGCGCATTGGCTACGGAATCTTCGGCTCAGATTATCGCTTTCGGAATACGTTAAAAATTCTCGAATTCCCCAAAGGTGTTACACAGGAATTCAAAATGGCTGCGGCCATACCGAAAACACCGCAAAAAATATATAGCACTACAAATGTGTGTTGTCTTTGTAGTTTTTCCTTTGTAGTAAAAGAAAAGAAAGAAAGATGGTAATATTCAAATTAAAAAATTAGTTAAACTTAAACTAAGATTGACAGAAGAAAAAGTCACAAGGGTCACACACAAAAAAAGACACACAGACCGATCTCCCACCCAATGCCGAAGGTGTATGCACAAGATGCTATTATGGTACGCAGGATAGATAAGGCTACACATCCTTTTGATATGCTAATGAAGGGATACTGAGTTATGACGTCACAAACGCCCCTGTTAGCTTATCAGGTTTCAATACAATGCGAAAAAAATGTGATGTCTACGGGGATGTTGTATTGCAGTAAACCCGAAAGATAACGTTGTAAAATTGCGCGATATATTCCGAGTGTATTCCGAATGGAGAAAAGATGAAAAACATTCCCCTTTCTTAATCTCCGTAAGAAATCTTTTTTTTTGGTTCCTGTGAATTTTTCAGAGTCAAATATGATATTGTGTCAATAAAAATTTCTTGGAAATTACCCCTTTAAACTATTTCAATTGCACTTCTTACCAAAGGTATGTGTATTTTCATCAAAAATCGTCAAAAATTTTGTTTTCACGGGATGGGAAATAGTTATATTGCCCTCACGAAAATGTAATATCATCTTAACGTACAATTAATCTGCAAGTAAATTACGTCAGGATCAAAATACAACCAGCCAGTTGCTAAGAAAATGTAAACAGTTCAGCAAATTTTAAACATGTCAGGTAAATGTATGCGGATTGTTCATCTAAATTCAGAGGAATTCGATAATTTAATTGATGAAAAAGAAAATGGAAAATACGACAAAAGTGATAAACTCAATCGTATATTCGGCACGGATGCACAATTTACTCTTGAATGGATGCTACTGACAGCCCCCCCCCCCAAAAAAAAAAAACAATAAAAAGATAATCAAATGACAATTCAAAGCAAACACACTCATCATTAATTACTCATACTTACTCTGTCTTTTATTGCTCAAAAATAAATTTGTTAAACAAGTAGAGTAGCAATGGTCCAATACAACGTAGCGAGGTAACACACATATTCACTTTTTTTATTTTCTACAGATTTTTCAAAATTTGGAAAGAAAGAAGTTGTATATCATATTTGCAAACTACTTTGAAATGCAAGAAATCTAACGAATAATATCAAATACACAATTATGTTACAAGTGTCACTGCTGTGTAGAAGTAAATAACCATTCTCGCAGATAAACATGCTAATACATTTGTTTTTATCTAACAAACAATTCAATTGCACAATTAAGGTACTAAACACTTGCATATTTTACGGTAATAGTAATCAAGACTATGATATAGATGTACTAATTTTAGGATGTTCACTGTTGTGCAGAAATAACCAATCCTCGCAGATTAACATATGAAATTGTTTTCATATTTTTTCTTTACCTTTCTCTTTCTATAGATATATCATGTTTTATGGAAATTGTAAATTATATTTACTAGAAGACAACGCTGTAAATTGCCAGAACTTCTATTCAAAACCCCTGCATGTTAAAAAAAAGTTATAGCTTATATATAATTATAGATTTATGTATAATGACTATCACTATTAAGATAAATAATTTCAATAATGGATGAGGATGTACTTCATTAAGACCAATATTTAATGAAAATAAATTTCAATAGTGGTTGGGTATACGCTTTATTATAACCACTATTGAAATGGATTATTTCAATAGTGGTTAGGTTTGCATTTCATTACAACCACTATTGAAATAATTCATTTTAATTGTGGTTAAGGATGCGGTTCATTACAACCATTATCGAAATAAAATATTTCAATAGTGGTAGGATGTTATTTAATACCTATTATTCTGACTGTGCATAACACTTTCGGTTCCAGATGGTATGGGAAACATGACAGTATAGAGGTAAATCAAAGAACATCATAATCAAAAAGGAATTCATCATCTCATAAGACATACTTCTTTTCTGAAGAAACTCCCCTAGCAGAAAGGAAAGTGTTACAAACAGACATAATAATAGACATAAAACTGAAATGCATCAGCAACCACTATTGAAATACTTTATTTCAATAGTGTTTGAAATGAAAGGTTTCCCTAACCACTATTGAAATAAATTATTTCAATAGTGGTTGAAATGAATTGCATCCTTAACCACTATTGAAATAATATATTTCAATAGTGGTCGTAGTGAAGTACACCCAAACCACTATTGATATAATTTATATTAATAGTGATATTTATAATAATAAGCATCAATAAATAATTATTCAATACACAGGGGGTTTGAATAGAAGTTCTGGCAATTTACAAGATGTTCTTTGTTGTGCAAAAAATAAACAATACCATTGGACATGATATGTTTGTAGAAAGAGAAAGGTAAAGAAAAAAATATAAATTTTCAAAGTAATAGTTGATAAATAAATTTATTCTAACTACGATTGAAAAAATAATTTTAATAGTAGTTGTACATCAACAGTGTCTGTAAATTGATTTTCAAAATGGAATACATCCCGTAACACTATTTAAATATATTATTTCTATAGTGGTTGTATTTCAATAGTGGTTGTAAAGTGTTTCTTCAAATGAAATACATTCCCAACCACTATTGAAATAATTCATTTCAATTGTGGTTTTTTTCAATAGTGGTTGCAGCAATGCACCTTATTAGAAAATAAAATTCATTTGTTGTTAAACGATACGTATTTTAAGATAAATCGATCTGTATACATATTCTCATTATACCACTATACACAACATTGTTGTTTAAAACCTGGATGGGCTCGGGGTCTAAAATGTTATTAAAACATCTATTTAAATGTAAAACTTTAAAACAGTGTTGGGTAAATAGAAATTTTATTTAAATCTCGCTGAAATAAAAAAAAAATGAACAAGCCTGTATCTGCATTTGAGAACCCCAGAAGTAGGAAAATGAGCTTCATTGTTTTCTGTTTCTTAGATCAATGGATCGAGTCAAATACATTTAGTGTAAGCTGAAATCCGGAATTTTTAAAAATTAAGCCACTAAAAGGTTCCATCGGATGAGATAGTGAGTAATTGGCCAATATTTAAATTAATCGCCTGTTGACCGAGGCCAGGTTACAACAAATTTGAATTAAACTAAAATGAATAAGCTTTATCAATTTATTATTTTATGATTTTAATATATTTTTTAATTAATACTTACCGATTCACAGCTTCCACAACTCAATGAAAAATTGATAGAAGAGAAGCGATGACGGCAGATTACGTAGGACTCACCGTCTCCTGGCAAGCTCTTCACGGTACCGATGTACCACCCATGGTACCGATTTGGTTACTGTCTTATGTTATTGACTCTGTTTATGTCATTCTGTGTGTTTAAAAAATTGAGTTGTTAAAGTTGCTGACTTACAGATGAGTAGACAAAATGCAATACTTTCGTTAATATGGACAGGACATTCTAGGCCTACAAAAAATTGTGTGTTTAGGGTACATTGTAACACTGTTGAAAAAATTAGGTTAGGTACATGTAGGTAAAGATTCTTTTTTAATTTTATCATATTTTTTTCTGTTTGAATCTTAAGAATGTTTGTTTGTCATATTTGAAAACAGATTTTTTAATAGATATATTATAAAATTCACAATCGGATAAAAACAGACATCTACAACTGGTAGGATCGGGGCATATTTGTAGGTTAGGTCGGGTTACCCTAAACACGCAACTTTTTTAGGCCCTATGCAGGTCAATTCAGACAAGTAGTCTCTATGTGGTAAAAGCCGACGAGTCATCAACACCCAAGTAGAGAGAGAATACAATTGTTTAATGCTGGTGTAAAATTGTGTACATTAAAGGTAATGGGAATAGGTAAAGAAAAAAAAAAGGATTTTAATAATGATATCGACTCTCATTTGTGATAGGTAAAGAGTAATATATTAAAGGATTTCAATAATGATATTGATTCTCATTTGTGATAGATAATAATTAAAAGCGAGGAGCATTTTAATAAACCGAAATTCTCATAGTCAGGACCAGAAATAGCGAACTACATGAAATGCAATGAAGCGGAATCCAAAGTATGACCGTACCATGACGTCACAAACATAATGTGTGTTAAGCACGAGGTAGGAAAATCCATAGCCCCAAATCGAGGTCTTTACTTACTCTTACAGATTTCAATAGAATTTAAAAATACTTCAAACTATCTATCACAAATAAGTTGATTAAATATTGATTTTCAGGAAGCAGGTGTGAGATTGATATCAAAGTTATTATGCCTGCATTAATAATTGAAAGAACAAAAATTAACTTTAATATAAAGAAGCAAACTTACAAATAGATGACAATCAATAGACTGTGAGTCTCTGATATTGAATGCTCTTGGATAATTTTTCGAAGAATTCATTCGACATGTATGATTCACCAAACTCTTGTAACTTAACATAGCACCTGGTAAATATATCATCAAACACTGCCAGTCATCACAAGGCAAAACATGATGGCAATTCCAGTTTGTTTAATATTCTGCTGCTTATGGATGAAACTCATCGCCATTAAGTCTGAAATGTTAACTAGAAATTTTTCACAGCAACCTTCGTATACCGACAAATGGCCTAAAATGAACATCGCGGAGGAATACAGAGCAGAATCGCCTCTATCCTGTGCAAGTATGTGTAGGCCTTATTGTTCGTGTTTTGGTTACCAGCATTCGACGAAAACATGTCGTGTTTTTGATTTCTGCCGCTCTCAGGACACTGGGAATGAGAGGGGATGGGTTTATTACAAAACACCGACAGGTCAGTAAACACATTAATTCATTGCATTATGATTGCCATTGTGTTAAAAATAAGTATGAAAGATTTAAATTATTGTTAATTATGGCATATCTAAAAAAGTTATTCATTGAATATAATAATTTTCTGCATAGTAATATACTAATACATATGTAGAGAATTGAAATATGAGCTGCAGAATCTATACTCATATAAGCTGGGTTGCAACAACCGCTTTTTTATTAATAGCAAAACTATAAGATAGGGTCGTAGTATATTTGAGTATATCGTAGGATTGCAAATGTTAATTGTTTGTGCAATATAAAGATGATAAATTTTAAATTCGCAAAATCGTAATACAATAATCTGGAATATGACTTTACATTATAGAATGTGACGGAAACTGGATGGCGTATAATGGACATTATTACATTCTAACCAAACAAAGCTATCCCAACCTGATGCAATTGTATGTCATACATATATTGAAAAAAAAAACCACGGACTATGTATTTATACTACCATATCAAAATAACCGAATTTCTGGCCATTAATACTGATAAATAAAACGAAAAATTATAGATTATACATCGAAATAAATAGAGCACTCAGAAGTTCATAAGTCTACTTCAATTACTTTTTTATTTGTAGAGTGAGTGCAAAAAGTGTGGTTCTTTCCTTGTTGAAATTAATGATGAAGACGAAAATAAATGGATTGAAGAGCACCTGCTAAAGGATGTTTGTATGTATCATTTTACACTTTTTCTCGTTATTTGAAAAAAAAAATCCCATTGCATCTGTTAAAAAAAAACCACATGAATTTCATATATATATATATATATATCTATTTTTTAACCAACATTACTTGTTTGTAGACTGTACAGACAAATACGACTGTACCTCTTGGATTGGTGGAAATGACATCGAAACAGAGGGACAGTTTGTATGGGGACACTCAAAAACACCTTTTACGTATATGAATTGGGACCCAGATAATCCGAATGATTATGAACATGAGATCAAAATTCGGGATTGTGTGGATATTTTTTATAACGGACAGTGGAATGATCGGCTATGTGACGCTTTAGCAAATTTTATCTGTGAAAAATGAGACCCCCCCCCTTTTATTTGGTTAAGTTTTGAATAATTTACTTGGACATCTAACATATTTTTTTATTGTTAAAAAACTCACATACAATAAAATCAGAAAAAAACATCGTTGTTGAATTTAGCATTGTTGATATTCAGCTGTATATAGATATATGATACTCAGCAGTTTACAGAATAAGTTCTGAAACTTACTAGGTTCCCAGCTTTCAACATTAGAGTTATGAAATTGTAATTACACACTAAATTGTAATTACACACTAAATTATGTGGTTTGGAGATCAACTACTTTATGTCTATGGACATTTGTTAAAAATTATATGATCTCAATACGATGTCGTAAAATACGCCAGTCTAGTTGTATCGGTTTGTTGGCCCCTAAGTCATAAATAATAAACACTATTTTGAAGACGCTGACTTTTCATAACATCTTGGTAAAAAAAAAATGCAAGAGCAAAACAGTACATGTAGTTTATTTTTCGCATTTTATTTCGCACTTTGTCATCACATTACGTTAAATGAAAGAGATTTTATTTAAAACGATATTAAAATAAGAAAATCCTATGCAAGATATAAAATTGAACTTTTGATAGGGGTTCACTATTAACTTTCAATTTCCTATATTCTCGTTCTGCCCCCCCCCCCCCCCCCCCTTGGTGTTTGCCAGGCGTAAACTCGTCTGACTTTTATAATCTTACTCACTTGATTGATGAATACACTCGAATGCAAAATGTTGTCACGGTACCTGTTAAAGAGATATTATAATCAATGTATTGACAGGCATATCACTCTATTTTACTAAGGCCCACCCATTATTTCATCTTTATTCAAAAACAACAAATGACTAACTTGGTTCAGATATTTTCCTTCAGCGTGCTTTTAGTCGATTGGTAAAATGTACTTGTGTACATAGGACGATCACCGTTTGATCTGAGGACGCTCACCAGAGCCAGTTGAAATTGCGCTAAGGGCAATTTAAAGCGACCTAAAACGATCTGAGCTCAAATTCTACTCCCCCCCCCCCCGTGTGTTTAATGTTTTAAATGGTTAATATATGTATCGTTTATGCTTCGTAAAAATTTGAAAAGTCGAATATAAGATTACAAGCAAAATACTGAGTTTGAAATAAATGGTATTGTAAACAAATCGCGAGTCTAGTTTAGTTTACATATATGTATTATGATAGAAGTTTCAATCAAATGCTGCGTTCCTATTTTAATGCTATTATTTGAAAGCTTATGGAATCAGTTTACCTTTTTTGTCATGAGTCATTTTATGAATGAAGTGGCCCTTCCTTTACAGTATCAAGTTTAAAACGGTCTTTTTTTTTACATTAACGAATAATATTCGTAAATCTGATATTATCATACGAGAATCCCTTGATGGAGAAAAGATAGAGAAACAAATGCCTTAAACATGACAGAAGTGTCTTATAGTTAAGAAGACGGTTCATAAGTAGAGCGAGATGATCAAGTTACAGAAGAGTATTACAGCAGCTTTGGAGGTCATCGCATTCAAGTCTGTACACATGTACAATATTTATTTCCATTATAACGTTTTTCTCTTGGAAACATTTTAGTTAATAATATTTTCCACATCATCTCTGCTGTTTTTATTTATTTCATCTATGTTTTAGTGAAGAGATCGGGTGTTGAGATAACATTACCTTTTTGATGAATGCAGCTAATTAGATAAAAAAATTAATTTGATATCAAACAAAACACATTTTCAGATAAATCGATCTATATACATATCCTCATTATACCACTATACACAGACTTGTTATTCAAAACCTGGACGGGCTAGGAGTTTAAAAGTATTATTAAAACATCAATTTAAAATCTAAAAAGAATGAAGGCTATATGACAATTTTATATTAAATCTGGCTGAATAGAAAAAAGCTGAAGTCAGGACTTTTTCAAAACTAAGCCACTTAATGATTCTATGGAAACAAGAGGCCCATGGGCCACATCGCTCACCTGAGGAACAATAGGTATGATAAAATCAGCTCAATGGAGTCATAATACAAACTATCTGGACAATGTACAATAATACATGTAGATCCTATATAAATAAAATCCATTTTCCCCTGGATATTCTTATGTTTATAATCATTAGTCCCTTTTCTAACAGGATGATTTTATAGTCATATCATATGTTGAGTATTGCAGTTCTCAAAAAGATCCCTAACAATAGTTTATATATGGGATATAAACGTACATCAAACTCTGAACCTTCTCGTGAGGCCAAAGAATTGTCCTGGGGCCAAAGTCTTAACAATTATAAAGAATCATATGGCTGATTAGTTTCTGAGAAGATTTTTTAAAGATTTACCCTATATATTCCTTTGTTAAACTTTGCCCCCCCCACCCCCATTGTGGCCCCACCCTACCCCTGGGGATCATTATTTTCACAACTTTGAATCTACACTACCTGAGGATTCTTGCACACAAGTTGCAGCTTTCCTGGCTGATTAGTTTCTGAGTAGAAGATTTTTAAAGATTTACTCTGTTTGTTCCTATGTAAAACATGGACCTCCCATTGTGGCCCAAACCTACCCCCAGGGGTCATGATTTTCACAAATTTGAATATACACTACCTGTGGATGCTTCCACACAAGTTTCAGTTTTCCTGGCTGGTTTCTGAGAAGAAGATTTTTAAAGATTTACTCTATATAATCATATGTTAAACTTCGACCCCCCATTGTGGCCCCAACCTACCCCCAGGGGATATTATTTTCACAACCTTGAATCTACACTACCTGAGGATGCTTCCACACAAGTTCCAGCTTTGCCGGCGGATTAGTTTCTGAGAAGAAGATTTTTAAAGATTTACTGTATATATTCCTATGTAAAACTTTGATCCCTCAGTGTGGCCCCACCCTACCTTCGGGGGTCATGATTTTCACAACTTTGAATCTACACTACCTGAGGATGCTTCCACACAAGTCTCAGCTTTCCTGGCCGATTAGTTTCTGAGAAGAAGATTTTTAAAGATTTACTTTTTATATTCATATGTTAAACTTCGACCCCCCCCCCCCATTGTGGCCCCGCCCTCAGGTGAGCTAAAAAGGTTAAGTTTACAATTCAATATGTTGGTTTCTGGAAGAACAGACTTTGACAATTTTCGTAATAAATATTGACTTTTTTTTTACTTTTTTAATCATCTGTGTACAAACATAGAATTGTGAGCAAATCTCTGTATCTTGCTTATAATTCGAAGCTTAACACTCAAATATGGTTAGTAAATAGAAATTGTTGGGTAACAATTAAACACAAGAAACATGCACTACATGTATAACAAATAAAGAACACAATTTATTTTTTCGAAATGAATCATATATATATACATGTATATACCTACATATTTCCGTCAGCGATCTCAAACTCTATTTAAACTGAATAAACTCGAGAAAATGCCGAGCATCTCAACAAAACCTATTGCATTAATCTACCATTACGCAAAAGATAATGCCGAATTACCGATAGAATGAATTGTATTTCAGTACCCCTACATCAGATTTTGCTTAATTTGCGCAGGTAAACAGTTAACTGTTTGATTTACCGTAGTCTCTGTTTGATTTGATACGTAAAAATCAAGAAATACAGACGATAGTTCCCAGGTTACAAAGCATAAATAATGAAAACGAAACGAAAATCAGAACAAGCTAACACCAACGTCATTTGTGAAAACTTTCAACGCATTGAAATATTTAGCCTTTATTTACTTCACAAAATCGGCACCAATATATTTTGCATGTTTCAAAAATTTTCCTTATACGCGAACGGTTGCATAGCAAGCAAATTCATCATAGTCAGATCGACCCTTTTTCGTATAATGTCATGGCTGCTTTAAACAAAGAACCTCGTTTTAGAAGTATGGAATACGAGTCTTGGTAAAATGGGTATGCAAACCCGGGCCGTGGCAAAATAAAAGCCGGGGCAGATCGGCAATCGTCAATTCCAAATACGCATTATTTTGCAGCAATATTTACAGCGAATACAAATACACTGGTCCATCAAATATCCCGAAATTTTAATGAGATTGGCAGATTAATACCTGCCAATCTTTTGTTTTGCTCAGGCCAAGTTTTGCCTACCTATTTTACCGTATGCCGGGCCAGAAGCTATTAAACTGATTGGAACACGCCTTTCCTTTATTATTTTCGTAATAACTCAGATTTGAATCAGAATTAGCACCTAATTTTTGCAATTTATATTTTCCTTCCAATAAGGATAATTTATGCTAAACTACGTTGAATTGAACTAATTAGTTCTTGAGAAGAAGATTTTTAAAAATGCACCCCCCTTTTTCTACAGTTTCAAGGTTTTTTCTCCGCTTTGAATACAGATCAGACTTTTATTTCTGCAATTTATATTTGCCCTCCCATAAGGATGCTTTGTGCCAACTTTGGTTGAAGGATAAGCGGTTTTAGAGAAGAAGTTCAAAATGTAAAAAGTTTACAGACGGACAGACAGACGGACGACGGACAAAATGTGATCAGAATAGCTGATCATCGTGGGATCATGCGACAAAAAAAACCCACAGAAATAACGAAAAACAGTCAAGGAGGGAGAATGTACGAACTGAAAGGCAGTATTTTTTGTCCTGAAGGATCTTTTCTGTTGTACTTTAATAAGCTGAATCGGGATCTTTTGCTTTTGCAGAGGCCAAGTAAAGGAAATGACTTAGTATGATAAAATCATGTCAACAAAATACTCTTTGGGAAAATAAAGAATTTCTCAAAAAAAGCTGGACTTTGAAAAATATATACATACCACTGTCTGCACGCAACGTCTATCACAGAACTAGATCGGGATCTGAAGCCCAGCATATCATGTCCATATCTTGCCATCAGTCAGAAAGTAAAGAAGTTATTCGGCTTATGTTGACGATAAGAAAAATCTTGATTTCAAAGGCATTATTTGGATATTCTATTTTTGGTACATGTATGTAGTTTGAATACTTGTATTGGGTGTATTTTTTGTAAGGGGAAAAATATTCGATGAAATATATTAGTAACACATCAAATTCTCTTAAAGAGCAACTATTTTCAATTTTACGGCTGAATACAAAGGTAGCAACTCTTCTTCTGTCAGGTTACCTCTTCAAGATGACGATAGAGCTGATTCCCAGTTTGACGGTAAACACTGAACCAAAAATTGTTTATCTTCGATATTTCTTTTTCCTGTAGTACATCTATATTCACATCAGGCTTGGGGTAATGCTAAATGTAATGGTAATGCATTGCAATGCATTACATGTTTTCAATGTAATGCTAGTAATGTGTAATGCCACAAAATTAGCATTACAAGTAATGCTAATGTAATTCATTACTTTCCAAAATATAATGTAATGCTGGCATTACATGGCATTACTTTGCATTACTATGCTTATTTATGCATGATCACTTTAAAAAATGTGATGAATAAATGAATAGTTGAAATTGGATTTGACTAAATTCATTTTTTAAGAAGAAAGAAATAATTCTTGAGATAAAAATGTTTTAATTGTATTATTAAAAAAGTTTTTTAAAATTCATTTTTGAATTGTTAATATTACTAAATAGAACAGCACAATTTCATGACATTTTTAAGAGTGTTGTTATTAAGAGTTTTTAATCATCAAAACAATTTACTCCAATTTGTTTGCACTTCAATAAGAAATGTGTCAACAACACACTATGCCCCCAGGATAATCTATTGTATCAAAACAATCTATGCTAAACACCCCAATCCCCTTCCCTTCGCTGTGTCCCAATAGAATAGGAGACAGACATGCACCTTTAAAAGCAAAATGAATGCACTGTCCATCCATGATGAAAATTAATATCACTTCCAATATTATAACCCATTTGAAAATAATTTTACTTACTTATTCTCTCTCTCTCTCTCTCTCTTTCTCTCTCTCTCTCTCTCTCGTAAATTAAGTACACTGTACATTAGTTTGGACTGATATAAAATACAAGATTTATGGGTTTTTTTCTATTATTGCACTTAATGTATCCTAAGATAAAGATTGTCAAACAGTACTTTTCAGTCCAAGCTGCGACTGCTCCTGTAAAACATTTATTTATTATAGCTCGGAAGATTTTCAAACTAACAGGATGCAGTTAAAAGATGAAACCTTTGAAACTTCGATCATAAAGTGCAACAGCAATCTTTTGTCTTAAAGTGTCCTCAGTAGAAAGAAATACGATTCAAATACAGTATCTTAAGAAATATAACTGGGAAAAACCATCTGTTTATGAATTACTACAATTAAGTGTCCAAAATTATAAAGATTTGAGTAATCTGGGGAAATATCTCTATTTAGCTTTTGATAACCGCAACATACGATTATTCCATAAATTGTTTTTTGTTATGCATGTAATTCTGTGTCTCTAGTTCGTACCCTACATTGTATCATGCCAAATGTCTATAAATATCATTTCACTTATGTAATATGTTGTTCATAATGCTACAAGATGATTATAGATTGAGCAAATAAAGAATGACTCTTCTATAGTCATTGAATTTGAACCTGATACTGAGCATGAACCTGTAGATATGTTTAAGAGTCTTTTATATATTTGAAACATTTGCAAAAACTCTTTACTAGCTTTACTTTTTAAAACAAAGTAATGATAATGGTAATGCATTACTTTACTCATGTAATGGTAATGTAATGCATTACTTCAAGAAAATCAAGTAATGGTAATGGTAATTTAATGCCCAAATTCATGAAGTAATGGTAATGTAATGCATTACTTTACAATGTAATTCGCCCCAAGCCTGATTCACATAATGTTATCTTCAAACAGATATGGATTTTCTTGAAATCACAGGCTTCTATAGTCTGTCCCAAGTTATTGCTTCCATCAATTTTTGATGATTTTTAATAAAAATACACATACCTGTGAAAGAAATACAATTGAAATCGATGAAAGGGAATATATCCAAGATATCTTCATTGAACAATTATCCCTTTTCACTCATAAAATTTCACAGGAATGAAAACAATTTTCTTAATGAGATTTATAATGGGAAATGTTTACATCTTTTCTCCATTCGGAATACACTCGGAATACATCGCGCAATTTTTTAACGTTATCACCCGGGCTTATTAATGGCTGCTGCAATGCAAAATCTCCGTAGACTATCAATTTTTGATGATTTTTTATAAAAATACACATACCTGTGAAAGAAATACAATTGAAATCGATGAAAGGGAATATATCCAAGATATCTTCATTGAACAATTATCCCTTTTCACTCATAAAATTTCACAGAAATGAAAACAATTTTCTTAATGAGATTTATAATGGGAAATGTTTACATCTTTTCTCCATTCGGAATACACTCGGAATACATCGCGCAATTTTTTAACGTTATCATCCGGGCTTATTAATGGCTGATGCAATGCAAAATCTCCGTAGACTTTCAATTTTGGGATGTGTATTGAAACCTGAAGCGGTAAAGGGGGCGTTTCAAAACAGATAATCTGGACATTTTTCATATTAGTGGATGAACGGAGTTTGAGCACAAAGGTATTTACTGTTATTGAAATATCAAGCAAAAAGTGGTGAAAGCAAAAACTCGGGACAGAGTATAGAAACAGTCGTCACACATTACACAAGATACAAATTTCAACCTGTATCAGGGAAAATAAAACATCATGCACAGATTTAGCCAAACCAGTTCTGCATAACAACAGTGTGAATGCACACTATCATTATGATTAATTATCAATCACCGATCAGCGTATAACTAGATGTTGTACACTACATATTGACTTAATTTGAGTACATGCCATTAAATACACTTAAAAATTAATAAAAAAAAAAAGAAGAAGAAATACGTTGATAACCCGATTTTTATTTGTTATATGTTATATAACATATATTACATGTCTTCTTTGGCGACAATACCGGAAAAGTTGTCTTTTGGTGCCAGGAAAGCATTGGAGTGTTATGTCGCCTTCTGTCTTTGACATCGGGCGACAAAACACTCAAGGGCTTCCCCGTCACCCAGGGCAAATATAATGGCATGTCGCCCCCAAAATCCATGTAATATATGTTGAATGTAGGTAATCGAGATATTTATAAATTATATTGTTTTCCTCTCTGGAAATTCAAAAGTACAAAACAATCAAATCAGTTTGCTCATTATTTGTTTGTTTTGTTTTTTTTATTCAGAAAAGCTCTGAAAAAAAAATTAATTGGTTTTAATTTTTATCAATTTATGTCAATTTCTTTTTCTCATGTTTTTAAATTTCTATAGCAACACTGGCATAATTTACCTCCAAACTGCTTCCGAATTTGAAAAATAGAAATTACCGATAACACACCACAATATTGACTTTATCAGTAAGGTAAGACAAAAATGTAACTGTTGGTCCTAATATACATGTACCAGGTATACACTATAATTAATTAGTCAGATCGCGGGCTAACTTATGAAAGGTTTTGGTGCAGGAATATATATATTTTTATGGCATTAGGGCATGCACCTTGCCGTTGAAAATAACAGGATAAAACCGTTTAGATTGTCTTTTTTACATAGATAAAAATTTGTAATTTATTATCTGTGTCTGGCTACTGATCTGGAATATCATGTGTTCATTTAATAGTTCTCGACGAGTTACAAATTCCTTAAATTATGATGTTATCTTTATTTCATATACCTTTATTTCAGATAGAAAAAGCCCTTCACTTATGCACGTTAATATAGGTAACATCGTCGTTTTAAATAATATGTTCGTCTTGCGTTTACCCAAATACCTAAAAGGAGAGAACTCTCTCTCTCTCTCTCTCTCTCTCTCTCTCCAAAGAACTACAACCCTATCTCAAAATTCAATTTTTCTTCACATGACACTAGATCACAAGACTTAAAAACTAACAAATATTTTTTGAAAATCCTACATAGCTTAAATCTAAAAACTTGAAACTTGAAGCGGTGGAATGAAAACAATTTTTTATACTGTATTAAATATCAAATATATACCCCTTGTAAAAGCTTTGCAAGTCACGGGGAAATTAAAAGAAAACCAGAGATATAAACCCAAATCAATCTTTAAGCACATTGAACATTATAGCTTCTTTAAAATCGATTGTTGCAATTATTTAATGTGTTCTTGAAAATGCTCATACACAGTTATACAAATCATTTTAAATTAAGGGACTTTTTTTACTGATTAAAACAGGAGAAACGGTTTAATAGTCAATGTTACATCAGAACGCTGATCTAATATCAAATTCGTATACAACTCCTAAAATTACTCTTTCGTGGAATAGTTCGATTTTTCTAGATTGATCCGTCCATGGATTGCAATTTGTCGGTAAAATTTGAAGGAAGTATGACCGGTTTAATACTTTCTCTTAACTATTTAGTTTACTCAAGAATACAAATAGCACATAATTAAATACAACCTAGAAAAAATGCAAACTTATTAAACACAGGAGTTGTACATAAATAACCAGGATAAATTACTGAAATTGGCCTTAAGGAAGTTCTTCACTGGTAATCTGTCCCGCCTAATGGTCAGGAAATCAAACGTGTATCAGATTATCTTTTGCTACTAAAATGTAATTTAGTGCGCAGATTTCAATTAAAATCGAGGCCAGGCTTGATGTTTGATTTTTGGTGCAATCGACCGATTTTTAAACAGATGTTTGCCCCCTTTGACTGAAAAAATTCGTATTACAAGTATTTGCAGTGTTCGTTCATTTTTATCACAATGGTCTTCAAGGGAGGGTCACAGGTGTTTTGCAAACATATATAGGTTTCTTTCTATATTTATTGTTTACAGAGGTCAGCCAAATCGTTTCCTATATATTAATACTAATAAGCTGCATATTTCTTCTTTTTAAGTTGACTTATGACATGCCAACTCCGATTTTTTTCTTTAGATCAGACTACTGATCACTAGTCTTCATCTCGCAGTGTTTTTTTTTTCGGGGGCTTTAAATAATCATTGTCATTTAACTGTAATTCTTTGTATTTTTAACAAATATACATTTGCATTTTTTTCATAATTTACATTTTGATTTTAGTGCCCACAATTTTAAAATATGACATTATAAATATTACCTTTTCCCGATATTTTCGCAATTGTAGCATAAAACGGCTTGTTTTGAGGCAGGTTTTCTTCAAGGAAACATTAAGCGACTGCTTGAACAAACAAAATATTTTCACTAAAGATGTAACTCTCCAGTACTTATAAGTGACATATTACATATCATATATACACAAATAAAATTCGGGGTATTGTTACACTTTTGTTGAAGTGAAAAAAATGATCTATTTTCAACTTTCACGTTATGCCATGGCAAGACAGCTCAAAGACCGACTCGATTTCAAAGTAAAAATATAATATCATTGTAAACACATTCACTTCATATTGACATTATTTTAAGGTGACCGTAATATCGAGGATTATTATACACATAGTTGCCTTTACATACGCACATATACCTGGTAAGACCAGAATTTATTTTTTCCCGGTCATAACAACGAGCGCACGGTGGTTGTAATGATATCATCCTCATATAATTGTTTAACAATTGTAATGCTGTAAATTTTTAATTAACCGGGTGGTAGTAAATTAGAAATTTACAAGTCGTCATGTTGTAAATTTTGTGTTTACTACAATCCGGTAAATTCAAAATGAAACTATATACTTTTAGTGAGAAATGCGCTCCAAGCCGACAAATTGTAGTCTCTAAATCGCTAAATGTTCACACAGCCGAAAATATCCAGTTAAAGATAAATTAATGAACTTTATAGCATACATGTATGTGTTGCGTTTATCAATATTTATTAGACAAAAAATAAATCTAGGATATCTTACGACAGAGTGCATTACCAGTTTCTAATCCTCAACACGCAGCAGAATGTATGTTTTCATAATTGATATTTTTATGTCTTGGGTAATTTTATTTTCTCGGATAGCTGCTTTGAAACATATGATTCTTGTCAAGACAAAAGCCCTTATTTTGTCAAATCTCGGATACGAGCTTCAAACATATGGCTTTTAAAAGGATAGGAGTCCTTATCATTGTAGAAGTATGCATGTATATTAAAGCTTAAGGTGTGAATTTATATTATAAGCAATCCATGGAACAAAATTATACGAAAGCACAAGAATATATATTGTAAATTAAAAAACAATATTTTAATTGATTATTTTTCATATTGAAAACTATTTGAAATTGATGTACATTTGAGTTTTACTTGTTAGCTTTAAATGTTAGCGAGTCAAACTTGACCCCCCCCCCCCTTTCTCCTCTTTTCCCACTAAACATAAAACACCAACATACACACTACAAAATAACCACATCTTATTGAATTTGTGTAATTTTCAGACTTCATACCTTTAAATGTAATAGTCAAGTTGTTGGATATTATGTAAAGATCGGACCAAAAACACTATTTATAAACTGTAATTTATACATTTCTTCGAACCAAATAAACTTCATATCCATGTAAAAACAGGTTAATGTTTTGTTTCAGCTAAAATTGCAATTGTGATATTAGGACAGTTATTAGGATATCTGATTATAAGCAATTGTGCATAAACTACCAAAAAATCAATTCATTTACGATCACAAAAACAGTTCACGAACAAAATGTTGAAAAAGGGGATCGTTTGCTTTTTTACCAAACAAAGGGACAGTTCAGGATCGAACTTTGGGGAAAAAAACCACACTTATCTAGTGACTATGAAAAAATTTATCTTTCGCAAATAAAACTTGCTTGGAAATCACAAGGTCGATCGTTCCATTGGCCATCATAAAACATATCGACACAGTCAATGGGCTTGCTTAAATCATAACTATTGTCTGGGTTAATGCTGTCCCAATTTGTGTAACTAAAGGGTGTGTTTGATGCTCCCCAGATAAAATCTCCCTCTGTCTGAATATCGTTTCCACCGGTCCATGTCGTACAGTCATATTTGTCTGTGCAATCTAAAGGTAAGAACAAAGGTTAAACTATTAGAGAGGAAAAGAATATCAACCATTTAAATCGTTCTCATTTTATCAATATCAACATATAGTTAATGCTTGTCGTTACTTTCGTTTCCTACTTTTAAAGGGGCATGGTCACGATTTAGATCAAATTTTATTTTTCTGTTTTTTTTTATTTACAATGCTTTAAAAATGCATTTCTTATTAACAAATAAAATTTGGGTGTTAGTTGATGAGTTTTAATCAAGATACAGGGCATACAATTCTTCGTCATGTAAACAAGACTCATGCCCTGTTTTTGTTTACATGGGTTCAATATACTAGTAAAAATCTTTTTCAAGCTGATTTGTCTATCTTCTTATTAATTTTAATCATAAATGAACTTCCTCACGGTTAACACATTCAGTTGAGGTGTAAAACTGGAATTTTCACTTCAACATTCAAAATGTAAACAAAAGCTTTGTTTACATAGGGAAAAATTATAAACTCTTTAACTCGTTTATATCTAAACAAATGACACTCAAATTTTGGTTGCCCCTTTAATATTTGCATAGCATGCCTAAGTCTACTAAAATGTGACTTAAAGATGATTGAAATTCAAACATCAGCTGTTCAAGTCATTAGAAGATTTTCTCGTCCAGTTGACCCAATGACCTTTCTTTCTTTTTTAAATTGCTTCTACTTTTGTTTGTTTTTTGTATATGATATTTATCCTTTGTTAATGCGTTTCATTCTGTCAATAGAACTTTGTATGTTAAATATTCATTTGCAAGATCAAAATGTTTCATTAGTCATATTTTAACTAGTTTGTGACAGAAATAGAAAAAATGACCTTTTTTAAAACTTTATTAATCACCAATCACAACTATCAACAACATTTTATTTTTTGTCGCAAAAATAGATAGATAGTTTTCATTCAACGTACATATATCCTTTAAAATTGTTTGTTTAATCCAGTTATTTTCATCTGCATCGTTCATTTCAACCAAGTAGGCTCCGCACTGTTGACATATTCTCTGAAAAAGTCATTTTTTCATTAAATGATAATTCATTTTATGAATTTTATGAAATGAATTATCATTTAATGCTTTTTTCCATTAAATATATCAATATTTAGGTTTGCACTGGTTAATGTCTACATTTTACTTATTTGTTTGATTTTTTCCCGAATTATATCGATTTGTTTGGATCAGGAGAACAATTGCGTACATCAAACAATATTCAATTTTTAATAATTTAATTCTGGTTGTAAAACGCTTTTTGATTGGCTAAAAAGTTATTTTATATCGCATAAAAAATGTTGCCTACGTCATAGTAAAACCAAAGTCAAAAATGTATCAATCCGCCTGACGTTACGTTTGAATTTTGAACAATTTAATGTCATTTTAAAGATAAAACGACTGTTTTTATCACAGTTAATTAATTAATACAATACAATTAATACAATACAATTAATACAACAATTAATATACACAAAAATTTAAATTAGAAAGAATAAATTCAATATTTATTAGTTTTATACGATATAAAATGGTTTATAAAACGTAAACTGCCCCAGACCATTTTATATCGTATAAAACTAATAAATATTGACTTCATTCCTTGAAACATTTACAAAGTGTGTTTTTTTAACAAATTCTCTCTATTTCTCCTTTTTTCTCATTCTACCTCTGAGAGATGTCTTTAAGTTTGTATATCGGGTCTCTGACCGTCTTATATGATTAATGATTATATCTTTTATCTATTTTCCTATATACACTTTGCCCTTATTTTACTTTCAGTTAAATCGACCATGTAAGTGTAAGACGTACCATCGCTTCTGGTTGAGAAACCCGTGTCGTATTCATCATGTAGTCATGTCCACCATACGTTACCCAACCTTCATCACATTCTAATGAATGAACCAAAATCATAAACTTTATAAAAGATGTAAAAGGATAGGTGTTTTGCATTTGATAAGAAAATGCACATTATACCTTCATTTTTGTTATCAAAAGTTTTTAATGAATTAATAAAAATCGAAACAAGGCTTTCAGTGATTGTTTTTCTTTTAATTATAAATATGTTAAGATAAAGACACCATTCTATATTCCCAATTAGAATTTGTTTTAAAAAATTGATCATTGTCTGATGGTGTTTATGAGAGATGCCAGTTTTCGTAGTCTGTTTAATTTTATACTTTCTGAAATAATTTTCCTTTACATCGATATAATTTGCACATTCTCCAAAAAAAAAATCAGTTGATCCATTTTTCGCGATTTTTTTTACCACTAAGATGTCTGAAAAATATCACTATGTAAGGTTTTTCATCAATTATGTTATCATCAATACATATTAATAATTGATAGGATGTGAACAGAGAAAAGGCCAGTGTTTAACAAAAGTGTGCATTTTTAAAATACAGGTATATTCATGTAGCAAGTACAAGTTAGAAATCAATAGCTTTCGTGTATTAAAACAGTCGACAAATAAAGCTCATGTTAAAAATCAACTATTTCTATGTAATTGTCAATCGGATCTCTTATAAGGTATCCGATCCATATTAGAACTTACTTTTTTAACCTAAATATCCATCATATATAACATATTCTGATATTCATTTGATCGCATTTTGGAAAAGAAAATGATTTACCAAGAGGTTTCAAAATTTGTATTACCTAAGCAAAAATTAATAAGTAAATGAAAAAATTCATTTATCGGAACACATTCTGATCTGACATACTGATGCATGCACCTAAACATGAGAATTATGTCTAATTTTACTTAGTTTGAAGCCAAAATATATCTGTAATGCATCCGGATTCATTGATTCTGAAACTGTTATAGATCGGATACCCTAATCGAATTTAGAATGAAAATATATAACATATTTTGTCAGTGATATTAGCTATATTGAAATATTTTAAAAAGCTGGCCATCTCCTAATAAACAAGAAATCTTGAGATATCAAAATTTATTTTAACACCGGGGTAATTCCGTCAATCTATTTTAATGATGCTTGACAGACTTTCATGGACGAAAACGCCAAATAGAGTCTCCACTGGGCAAATTGTCGACGGAATATCGAATTTTCTGCGGGCGCCCTATAATCTTCAGTCTGAGCATAGATAACAGATATGCAGTGACCTTGAAATATATGCATGTTTCTACATGTAGGTGTAAGATCCTTGATAAGAAAAATCATTGTCTTGAGCAAGTCTTGTCTCCCTTTGTTCAAATCTGGCTAAAATCTCACTCGCAGTGTACTACTGTCAAAGGGCTTGCGGTGACCTTAAAAATCTTTGTAGGTTTAGGGTCAACATTATTTTGGACCTCTCAGAAAACCCTTTTTAGAGGACATATATCCACTTAGCCTTATTTCGTTCATACTTTTTGAGAACAGAGCTTTTGGGTTAATGGTGTGAACTGACTTTAAAACAAGCTTCAAGGACAAATGTGATGATCATAGCAGTACTTTATAGAAACTCCTTGTCCGGAGCATATTTCCCCCATTGTTGCCAAATTTGGCAAACACTTCTACCATAGGTGTCTTTTGTCAAATGATATATAGAGACCTTGAATTAAGTATGTACATGTAGGTAAAGAGTCAAGATCATATCAGACTGAATAAAAAATCATTTTACCATGAGCACACATACTCTCCAAAGAGCCCTATTGGCTATTGCTTTACGTAAAACAGCTTTTGGATTGAAGGTATGCAGTGCTTTTAAACCAAGTGAAAGTGAAGCAATGTGAAGGTCATTGTAGATCTCTTTATATCAGTTTTAGAATATAGATCATTTCCCATGTTTTCACACATAAAAGTGTGAGAGGAATAGTGAAAATGAATTAAAAGTTATATGCCGGCTGTATATTTACTAATTTAAAGGTAAAGTTTAAAGCAAAATTCCGTAAAATGTTCATCCTAAGGTACGTTGTTAGAGTGGGGCACTCCCCGCTTTATTCGGATGACATGATAAATCAATTTGTTTCGGGGATAATTTTTTTTAGATTCCATGTAAATTAAATTATATATGTAATTCATAATCGATATTATATTCACATTCTTATAAACATATATAATAATACGCTGTAATAGAAAAAAAATGCATGTAACTTTCCAGTTTTTTACTTTCAAAAAAATATAATATTCTGAAACATGGATCGCATTTATTTCACTCAATTATCTCAAATACATCAAATTCACATCAATAACAGTCTAATACATCAACAATATAAATTAAAAAACATCGTACATAATATATATGAAAAAGCTCACCGCTTGGTGATGTATAATAGACCCATCCACCCTCGGTGAAAGACACATCCCGATCCAGACAAAAATCAAAAACACGACATCTCTTTGTTGACTGTTGATATCCAAAACATGTACACAAAGGTCCACAGAAAGCTAAACAGGCCACAACTGATTCTGCTTTGAATTCTTTTTTGTTGACGGATGTAAGAAATTTACCAGTATAGCGCGGTTGCTGTGTATAGAGGTTTGCAATAATTTCGGATGTAATCAAGACTGTTTGCATCCACAAGAAAATTGAAATTGAATTGATATGTAATGTCATCATGTTTCCGGAACGTATATTGACGTTGTTAACTCCCAATATAATTAAAAGTAAGTCTTTGTTTAGCTATATTACCGATGTGCGCGATTTCGCAATTTCAATTTACATATATTCACAGTAAGTGCATTCAACGTTCAAGCCTGATACAAATCAATAAGTATTCTCGTTATCATTGCTTGCTTTGTCGTTGCTTATTGCCTGACGTCATGACGTCAGGCATATCTAAGGTTTAAAAGTTGCATTCTCCGAAACAGCGCAGACAATGGGAGCAAGTAATATCAAGATTTTTCACAAAAAAGATTAACAGATGCATGTTTAATGTGTCAGCATTTACATTCACAATTGATAAGAATGTTATATAAGATGTAATAACATCAGTGAGTAAGAGTTTTCAAGTAAAAGGGCTGTTCACCATGCACGTGTGTAATCCTGATTTAAAAATAGATTAGCCATACATGTAGTTGAACGGTGGAAAGGGGGGGGGGGGGGGGGTGTGATCGAAACAAGGTGTTACAAATTGTTTATTACGGTACAATGTAAGTAATAATTGGTGTTGGATTGTCATCGTTACCAAAGAATCGTCAGTTTGGATTAAAACAAATATATATTCATATAGCTTGAATGTTTACTGGAGGAACTAAATCGCCAAAGCGGGGTGTGACCCGATTTTTGATCGATTGGGCGATTTCATTCATCTTGAAAGGGGCACAAAACCCGCGTGTCTTACTAAATGTATATCAATACTACATTAAACAATCGCTAGTCAAGTGTGTGTGTTAATTCGATAGATTTCTTCCAAAACATTTGATCCAAAGTAAAATATATGTAGTTGTTACAAAACAAATGTCAAAAAATTCATCCCCCCCATGGATCAATTAATGCCAATAGATGAGTTCATTCAAACCATCGGATCGAGATCTCAGCCGTTGCGTGAATGGTAAAGCAGGACTTCGCGCCAAAATGTCTCATTTATAGTTTTTGCGCGTCGATTAGTGGCCGAGTCCAAATGGGACCACAGAAGAATACTCCAGCACACCGTGTGTACACATCGCAGGCACGTAAAAACGAGGGTGGGGAGTGGGGTCTGCTTCTCCCTTTTTTGCATTTAATAAATGAAAATTGTCGGAGCATGTAATAAATGAAACTGAAAATAAGGAATCTAATTGAATCGAAGTTACAATTAGGATTTTTTTCATGATTTTGATAATTCGCCCTTTTATTAATTGCTTGTCAAGATGTTTTGGATAAAGCTGCCCCAGACACTTTCTTAAACAATACGTGCTTGAATATCCCCTCCTATTTCCTATGGTTAGACATTTAATGAAATTATATATAATTTAATTTCAAGCGATTATGTATATTACATGTACATGTACATGCACTAGAATTTAAAATTAAAATTAATTTCTTAAAAGATGCATGCTTCCATTGAATAAATTTGTTTAGTCAGGCAAGCGTTTTGGAAAGCTATTACTTGTAATTCGATTTACTACTAAGAATTCCTTTCCATAAAGATTTGACTCCCAAACTCCCTAATCCCTTTAATTGTTCTAAGGATACTTAATTTCATTTTCAAGGAGATTTTCAACTCGCTAAGGACAAAGGACACAATTCGCTCTGCGCAGATATATCGCGCACCTTAAAGGTGTGATCGTTACATACATGTTCATCGATATTTCAATGTAACGTCAACATCAATTAAACTCGATTAAACTTCGCTTAAGACGTAATCTTATGATAGTGCAAGACTTGGCTGTCCTTCTTTAAGTAAACATGCTAAACTACGTTTTACAACATTATTTAAGATGGCCAAAATT
Organism: Magallana hongkongensis; assembly: GCA_015776775.1. Lineage (NCBI taxonomy): Eukaryota > Metazoa > Mollusca > Bivalvia > Ostreida > Ostreidae > Magallana > Magallana hongkongensis. The sequence continues at coordinate 39,343 of VIAA01000058.1, read as the reverse complement.
TCTTTCGAGGATATCCCTGTATTGTAGTGAGCTTTTATATTAGCTTTTTGTTTTTTTTTATTATTACTTATATATATAAGTCAACGGATTTTAAACCAGTAAATAAATAATATATACCTTTTATTTTAAAATCGTAAAATAATTTCCCAGATTTATCAGATAATACAGTACTTTCATGAGAAATTGAAGAAAAATAAAGCACTTTGGCATATACCACCGTAAAAATGATGCCGATAGCATGACAATATTTTACATAATATTAAATCAATACTATCTTATGACTTTCAAATTCGATTTTTATGTTCTTTTTTGATTGATTTTGATATATCTTTATTAACTTACTAACTCTTATTAAAATTTTACAAAAATAAAAAAATACGACTAGTTGTTTTAATAATTTTTCTTCCAATGACAATTTTCTAATTTTTATTTAACCGGAGTCGATGCGTTAAGAACATACATTTCATTCAATAGAAGTTTAATATTCTCTTTTAAATTACTTTTTTTAGATATTTCAAAACGACATTGAAAGAACTGCGTGTTATGTAATTTGAACAGCAATTGAAATGAAACAATTGAACTTGCTAACTGGTATACAATTTCCATGAAAACCATAATTGTCGAGGTGAATTGGGTCAATCGTCCTAAACTTATTAACAATGAATAATACATTACTGTTCGTCGAAGATTTAAACTGATTAAAATCCTACAAAAATCAATAAATACTACGAGTTGTTTTAACAGGTTTTCAATAACAATGATTGATTTTAATTAAACTTGAGTAGATGCGTTAACAACATAACTTTTATCTCTTTCTAATTACTTTTTAAATATTTCAAAACGACATTAGGGTTTTTGAACAGTTTCTTTGAAGGTAAATTGTCGAAACCCGGATTTTCCATACATTGCCCAAGATTGCAACACAATGTGTAGCATATACTGTAGATTCATTTTTATACGCCAGTACTTAATTTTGTGATTCAACGGTTTCACATCTTTTCGCGAGAATATAAAATCGTGAAATCCGAATTTTTTTCATAATTGCTAATAGTTTACAAATAAAAAAAACAAAAACTAAAAACCAAAATTTTAAAATCCACGAGTTGTGCTTCTCGCGATTGAACGCGGAGACTAATTCCTCGCATTTTGTTGAGAATTGACAGTAGCACATTTTTTTTAATGTATCATCATACAGCTTTTGAATGGATCATTGTAGAAAGGAGTCCTAATACATACGAAGTGTTTATCTGAGCCTGCCAGACTTTATCTAACAAGTTGACACAGTCAGTTCTCTATTGTTTATTGTTTCCGGTGAGTCCTATGGCTAATTTTCTTTTCAAAGGGGCGTAAGAGATTCGATAGCAATTTGCTCTTAGTAAGCTTGTATTTTCAAAGAATAACGGAGGAGGCAAATCAGCGGTTGTATTCATGCAAGTGGCAGAACTAAAAATCGAATTCTTTGTTTTGTTCTTGATAATAGGTGACTGTTCAAAGTTGCGCTCTATATTTCACATTTGAAATAAGATTAGAAACATAATTTTTCACAGACGAGGGAAGAAGACAAAAGCAGCGTTGGAGGTCATCGCATTGAAGTCTGTACACTCAGCGCAGCCTTCCTCTTCATTTAAACTTTTTTCTGGGATAAATATTAGTTCATAGATTTTTTTTCACATAACCTTTGATGTTGTTTTTTTTAATTTCATTTCATCAGTTACTTTACATATATTCGTTATTGAAGAATACTTGGGTAAAATGTTACTTTTAGATGAGTTGAGGTAATGACAAAAAATATTGGTATTCATTAAGGTTCTGCATAATCTGGATGGGCTCGTCTGCTGCTTCAAAAGAACGTTCTTCATTGATTTCCATATTGTGGAGTATTGGGCATATTTTATTATTTTGATGCATTTATGGGCGGTGAACTGAAGACGTCGTAATGTCTTATTCAAACATCTTTTGATTTGAAAGTTAAAGGTAAAGTGAATTTAAAATGATTTAAAAATAATTTAAAATTATTTGAAGAGGATAAAGGTTGAATGAGAATTTTTAATTAATTCATGTTAATATAAGGACAAAATTAAACTTTTATCTGCTCTTGATAACCCCAAAGGCCCTTTTCACTGTGTTTCTCTTTGAGCAGTGAACTTGATTTTAGAGCTTTTATCTTGGATTAGGGAAAAAGGTTTTATTGAGCAATCATTTTTTAATAGGATACCATGGATCTCTCAATACTTACGAAGCAATTTAGCAAATATAACCAAATCGTTTGTTGACCAGGCCACTCCGCAGCGAAAATAGGGTTGGGTGGGTAATGGCTACTTTTTTTGTAAAAATGTTAAGAGTAATGTTTATTTCATCTTTGATTTTAATAACTATTTTAATGAATTAAATTCTTCCAAAGGTCAGTGTACCCCCCCCCCCCCCCCGATTCTGTTCAATTCTTCCTGTGTTGTAGCAAAATTTATGTGGGAAATTGTTTACTTACAGCTGAACAAACAGAACGCAATTTGTTCATGAAGATAGAACGGAGAGTTTGTGCAGGCCAGCGAATGCAGACAAGTTGTCTCCCTTTGCATCGCCGCTCATAAAATTTGCAATTGAAAATTTTGAAACGTTCAATGTGTCACCAAACATGTATTGAGAAATTTGATTGACATCGTCCATTTCATCATGTAAACAAATGCACGCGTTTTCTTTACTATCGTTACTGATATTTAGACTAAAATATTTAGGAAAAGTAAGTAAAATTCACTAAATTACTTGATGTACGTAAGTAAGTTAGCTAAAAGAAACAGCCAAATCGTCTCCTGTGAAACTTTGTGTCTGACATCGTCATGATTATATCGTGCAGTCCATGATTTTTCCTAGGTCGCTATAGGTTTGGACCAATCGAGAAACAGGGCGTGTCGATATCTGTCCTGTCATTTTCTTGTCAGTTTCAGCCGCTGTAGATTTCGACCAATCAATTAATGGGGCGTGTAGATTTCAGTCTGGATGTTTTTATAGAGCTATGAATTAACTATAAGTTTCCGTAAGAAATAGAGAGAATAATACCTTGGAGATGTAAATATATGATTATATGTATGTATGTATGTATATGTATTTGAAGTATGTCAAGTGCGCTATAATAAACAGTACGCTATAATAAACAGGGGGTCTCCTTCATAAATTAGTGTGCTAGGCGAACCCAAGCAGACCGTATATACACCCATAGCAATTCTAATGACAATTTTGTTATAGTAACGCAAAAATGTTATTTTGTAAAAAAAAAAATGTTAAGAATGATTTATTTCTGATATTTTGATACATTGTATATCCAGTCACGGAAAAGTTGAAATGCAATTACTGTAATTAAATATCGATTGAGGTCAATCCATTTAAAATGTGCCGGTGTTTCCTTTACTTGAGTGGAAATTAAAAAGTTTAGAAAATGTAAACCATTTATAATTAAGGAATGTTTGTCTTGAGAATAACTTATAGATGTTAAATTAAATACATATGGATCTGATCATGACATTATTTATCAGTAATGGTGTATCCTAACAGCCGATTAATGTGCTAATATGTGCTACCTTGAATTTTAGCATTCTCAATAATTCTGCCTAAGATTAGAATTCCCGTGGTAATTTACAATATTCAGCAGATAACTATAATTTTAAGAGCATGACTTTTAAAATAAACCGTTTTCAACAGACACGCGAACACAAGAATTGGTTTTTCACTTTAAATAATCACGACCGCATGTTTGTCTATTTAATTATTTTATTATGCAGCGTGCAACCCTATTGGTAATGAAATATGAAAGTAGATAGAAACCCTCAGTTATCTTTCTGAAATAAATCGACTGCTTGTCGTATAATCAAGTATGCACAAGTATGTGCTGGCTCTAATCTACAGGCTCGGCTCATTCAGCACGGCTCTTATGGCTCCGGCTCTTTTGGCGCGGATCCGGCTCCTCGTGGCTCCGGCTCTTGTCGCACCGTATTCAATTGTTTATAAAATAAATAAAAAATTATAGAAATCCAGGAAAGACTTATTCAGTCACGTTCAGACCTTGTACGGTAAAATATAAACAACAAATCACATTTGATTGATCGAAGGGAGTTAAGTAATGATCTCTACGACCTTCCTCTAGCACAGCTTTTGCATCTACTGACGCGAAACACTTCCTTGTATAAGCTTTCCAAACGACGCCACCTTGCGTATCTAGTAAACCTTCCCGGGGCAGAATGACAATTTCCGGATTGTCACATTTATAAGCTGTTGTAATAGATATATGCCGAAAACAGTTCGGCATGAAAAATATCCGACAGTTTCGAGGCCTGTGAGGGCCGCGAATTGTCTGATATTGTTTTCATACAGAAGTGTTTGAGACTTATGTCGTACCTATGACGCTGTCATCGAATTACATTTTTGATTAACTAAATACAGCCTTATTTTGAATAATATCAGTACTGAAACCACAGGGTACGGTCTGATACTAAGAAGCTCAGTAATATACGACTGTACAGGTAAACTTTTAGACTGCTGGAACAAAAAAAATGGCAATACAGCAGTTTTTTAAAAATAAAAATATCATCCATTGAATTGAGAACAACAGAAGAATTTACTCCAAGTATAAATAAGTTCTTTAAATAAATGGGCTACAAAATTGTCCTTTGGGTATCTAAGGAAATTGAATAGTCCTTGCTCATGGAAATGACTTTTAAGAACGTAAATATCAATTTCTAATTCATTTTATTACATACAGTTGCATTCAAGACATTGGTAGGAATATTGGCAATTCCTACAATTAAAGGAAATATACAAATCTTAAAAATTTTCTTGTTGTATTTTTTTAATCTTCTTAAGTGCAGTCACCATTTTTATGTTTCTTCTTCTCAGAAGAAATGTATATGACCTAGCCTAGCTGCCACTAACACTATCACATTAACGTCTGAACGTCATATTTTAAAGAATAAGTCCTACATTTGGCATTTTGGCTGGGCATAAGTTTAGAATACGGCATACAGGAACATTTCGCCTCTGTGTTTTGTTCGCCCCTTTAGCCCTAGTAAGAGTCGAATAAAACAGGGGCTGAATTCTAATATTTTAAATCATTTGGTGTTGAACCTAACCGTCTCTTTGCAAAAGGGCAAACCTGTAAGCAAGTGTAGAATAGCGACAATTACACCGGGCAAAAAAAATAAGCCTGTACAAAGTACAATGCCACGACTTGGATTATTCTCGATTTCTTTTGAAGGCCGATATACTTTGAAATGAAAATGGGGGGGGGGGGGGGAGTCCTCATTTTTCACAAATGAAATTTGCTAAAAAGTGACATGCCCGATCATTCCACTGTCCGTTATAGAACATATCTACACAATCACGAATTTTGATACTATATTGAAAATCGTTCGGATTGATAAAGTCCCAATTTGTATAAGTGAAAGGTGTCTTCGAGTGTCCCCATACAAACTGTCCCTCTGTTTCAATATCAGTTCCACCAATCCAAGACGTACAATCGTATTTGCTTCTACAGACTAAAAAAAGAAATGTGGACGTAAAATATCAATTTGAAATACATATATAAGAAACTAGACATGATCAGATTTTGAGCGATTCTTAAATATAAACATTAAAGAAACGAAATAAGATCTCGTTCCCCCCCCCCCCCCCACTTACAGGTAATGATTTCAGAATTACCCCCCCCCCCCCCACTTACAGGTAATAATTTCATAATTACCCCCCCCCCCCCTTTACAGGTAGTGAATAAAAAACCCTATATACGTCATCAAAGGATGAGGCAATGATATTTTCCAAACGGATATTGCTACGATCAACTGTGCTTCTATATTCCATTACAAAATCTTGATCGCTTTTAAGTTATTTATAACAGACTTTACAAGTCCCCTTTTTGCTGATTTGATACGAAAAGTCTCACGAATATTAACATTTTTTGTCATTGTATCCATCTTTAATTGTTGTTAATTTTTTAGATACAAGGGACTGATTATTTAAAGTGCCAACCCTGTAGATCCCTAATGGGAACAAACATTGGTGTTTCGAATATTAGAATCGATTAAAATTATCAACACAAACATTTTTTTTCTACAATGTTTAACAAAATATGTCTCCTTCTCTAAATATATTGTGTCGAAGTTTGAAAACGTTGGCCCCTAAAACTCTTTAATTACGTCATAAGTGAGTGTGGCATTGAGTTCTCCAGATAGATGTTGTTACGATCAACAACTTGGTAATAATAATGCATTAGAAAATCTTTTTCGTTTTTGAGTCATTTGTAATAGAGTTTACGAGTTTCTTGGCCCCTAATGAAAGGGGTCAGCCCTTTTTATGATTTCGTTGGAAAGAACATTTGATTGTCTTCCACTTCTGTTATATATGTCTTAACAAAATTTCAACTGATAAATAGATGCAGTTTAAAATGTATGAAAATTTTGATTCAAAATTTGTACTCATTCTTCAAGCGTAAGCGACCCCCAAAACATTGCACCACCGCCATCAAAAAACTGCAATGTGCATAACTTCAAACTGTGGTCTACTTATCCTGAAAATTTCATAATTATATCTCTGATAGTTTCTGAGTTTGTCTGCACAAAAGTGGTCGTAAAAACTTACAAAATCGGCCGTAAATCGGAAACAGAAGTGACGATTCCTGAAAACTTATAAACATATGACCACTGACAATCATCTGTGAAAAAATGGTCGAAATCGGGGAAATGATTTTCGAAAAATCGCGAGCACAAAATTCCTGGAAAAATAAGAAGAAACAGTACGGAAACGTTGCAACGGAAGACCTTTATAAGACATTGTTTTCAACTGCTAGTTTTTCATGGAAAAATGTAATGAATTTATGCTTACAGACATCCTGTAAAAGGTACTCTTCAATCCACTTATTCTCGTCTTCATTTTTTATTTCAACAAGATACGCACCACACCTTGTGCACTCACTCTGCAATAAAACAAAATGTTGATCTGTTCATATTGCCGTGAAATCTTGGTTTTGTTTCGATTTTTTTGCAACATAGAAATGACATACCTTGGCATCAGGCCAAGATAGCTTTGTTCGGTTCAGGAGGTAACAATGTCTATTATACAGCATCCAGTCTCCGTCACATTCTATAGAAACATACGTCATACAATTAAAAACCTTCACACAATTTCTAGAAACATGTATGATCACACCGCTTTTGCAAAGTATATGTTTGACCACCTATTAAGCATTTTCAAACTAATTTATTATCACCATGCTTACTTTATCGTAGAAAAAAGCCCCCTTTCTTTATAATTATAATAACAATGGAGTTGTTTAAAAATAAAGCTGTTTGTCCATAGCATTGTTATTAAATGTATTATTCATCTTCTACATAAAATTGTTGATCAACTTATAATTATTAAATATTTTATAATTAGTTTTTTTAACCATGATTTTATTATTTTTTTTATTTAAAAACTTAATAAGTGCTTTCACTGACCACTCGGTGTTGTGTAATAAATCCAACCGTCTTCGTTCACAGTATCCGTCGTGTTGCAGGAATCAAACACACGACATCTCTTGGACGCCTCTAAATAACCGACACACGAGCAGGTAGGTCCGCACAATAAAGCACACGCGAAGAATGAGTCTGCTGTGTATTCTCTGGAGATGTTCACTTTAAGAAATACGTCGGTATATAGAGGTTGTTCTGTAAAATGTTTAGCTATGATATCGGAATGAATCACGACGAGTTTCATCAACATGGACCAGAAAACTACATGATATAGATGTGTCGCCATTATCATGTTAGAGCGGACTCTGCTTGGTGTCATTATGATCTGGGTGATAAGATACTGATTGGTTAATCATAAACTTTTAATGAGGCTTTAAGTAATGTGTATTTCAAGAGCATTCGGAATCGATTATTAACGTTTATTGTCATCCATAGGGATTTGCTTATAGTTAACAAGTTATTTTGCTATCATTAAGAATTTCTCAACGTCATCTACAAACTGACATGATTTCATAAAAACGAATAATTGCCCTTTTACCTGCGACTACCGCCATTTTAGTTGCCGATTTCTACTGATATGCTAAGACCCCTTATAAAAAGCCAATAGCACTACTCATCTATCACTCCATTCAGGTATTTTATTCACCCGAACACGCTCCATTGGACGAAAAGACCTGTAAAAACGCTTTTTGAACAAAAGAAAATATGACACCCACTGCGCTGGTAAGGAACATCTAATGAGCAATGAAACAAAACAGAATAAAATCCAAAAATAAATAAATATAATTTAATGAAATAATAGTAGAACGTTTCTCTATGTCTGTTTTAACATCAGACATAGGCAAACCACACACTGGGATAGATCGTGCAATGACCGCATAGATTTTTGAAACACAGTAAGTGTCTATGTAGAAACTGCAAAAAAACGATATTGCGTTGTAACTTTTTTAGATCATTATCATTTATCTAGTATGTTGGTTATAGTGTCGCCGTGGTCTTCATACAGATAAAGAACGACACGCGTGTTCAATGTGCATGCGAAGTAATGCAGTATCTATGTAAAATAATACGGATACCTAGCACATTCTTTCAAAGAATAAATAATGCTATATGTTTTATTAAGTGCAGTTTCCTTTACTGCTTTTTACATATATTACACTCCAATGTGTAGTACATCGGAAAGCAACCGACTGTAACTTTTCGACCGGTATATATACCCCAGTTGCAGTTTAGCAATCGAAACTTATATTTGATAACCGAATGCTCATATGAATATACGTCAGATTTCAACTATTTTTTAACAGCTTTAAGAGTTAATTTTTAATTGGCTCATAAATTTTGTGAACGTGGGTCTACCAATAAAAACAGTGGGTTCGATTCTGGGCAAGTTAGATCATATTAAGTAAAGATTACGGCATACATTAAGATGGAGCCCGATCGCTTCGCTACCACGCGACTATTTTTATCTGTTGATCTCCTTTTACTGTTTCGGAGTAGCAGTAACGCTACAAAACCTTAGGTGGACAGTGTTTGGACAAACCATCACAGCTGACAAGACTTAGTATATGAAAATAATCTATAAATTAACGCAATGTATTCCTTTTTTAAGTAAAATTTTTTTAATACCTTGAAAATAGTTAAATGAAAAAATGACAATAACATTCTGTCAGTTAGATTTTTTAATGAAACAAACAAATTAGAATATTTTCATAGTCGTAGCAGACAAGTTTTCTGCTTATCGGAGATTAACGGACACAGCCGATTGGAGTCTAAAATTGGCATTGCTAACGTATTTTTCCAGAAATATTTCGATCCCCGATACATAGTTTCATGAAATCAATTTAGTTCACATTAGTATAAAATATTATATTAATGAATTTATCATGTTGAGGATGTCTGATATCTGTCACAAAGCCTATATGAAAAAAATTAATATGAAATGAATAGAACAAATGTATTTACTAATAGACAAAATTCTATGAAATATTTTTGGCTGGTATGATTAAAGATACTGGAGACAATTTAAAATCTGCTATAAATGTCGTGTAATCGTAGGCCTTTAATCAGATTTTTTAAACCATGTGAATTGCAATTAATTATGTATGACCGATTAGTTAAATCTTAGAGGTGAAATTTGCATAGGAGACATAAGATATAATTAATTTACTTGAGGTATTTTTTATTATTGTAAAATTAGATTTCAACAATATACTTCACTTATAAACAAAATTCTATGAAATATTTTTGGCGAGTATAATTAAAGATACTGGAGATAATTTAAAATCTGCTAAATGTCGTGTATCGTAGGTTTCTAATATTAGTCAGATTTTTTAACCCACGTGAACTGCAGTTATTATGTATGACCGATTATCGTTAAATCTTAAAGGTTAACTTTGCATAGGGGACATGAGATATAATTAATTTACTTGAGGTATTTTTTATTATTGTAAAATTAGATTTCAACAACATACTTCAAGCAAATGCAATATCATTAAATTATACCTAGACTTGTGAAATAACGTACTGGTAAAATACCAATATTGTAAATGACAAATTATATCTTCGATTCCGTTATATTTTACAATACGTTCTGTTGCTAAAACCGATTTAAATGATATAAGAACGCTATACAATAAGAAAAACATAACACTTCATAACCTCTACTATGCAGAATTCTGAAACTGTACGAGCAACCAAGAAAGCAACAATACAGCCGCTGTTCCTTAGTACTTCATGGCCAAAATTCAGACTATTTTTGACGGTTTCTAGGACTCTCTGATACTAAAACAAAGTTCTTAGGAAACCAACTAGTTTCTTTTGAACGTGGTTAAGTATGATGATATACAGACAGTAATTAGTTGTCTTGGTTGGTAACTTCCATTGTAAATAATTGCGATAACGATGATACTAATAACTTAAGTTTCATTTGCCATTTCACTTGCCATTTCATAGAATAATAGCAAGTTCAGTAGACTATTGGATAAAACAAATAAACTATTGAATAATTAATTGTTGTGCGCGTTATTGATTATTCAACCCCCTCAAAAAACCTTCGTTAATACAAACCTGCTTATTATAGCGTTCTTGAAACTTAATAGACTATGTTTATTAACTACTTCTGTACCTTCAAACCTTTTGCTACTGAAATTCAAAGATAAATTATGTATTATTTAAAATGATAAAGATTGATGAATTGTTTTTCTTGACATCTAAAATCAGAGAACAAGTTGGACGACAATAATGAATTTGAAGCGTACATTAGAAACGGCATCTCCAACTGCAACAGTTGGGTCATCTGAGAGTGAGATGCCGCTTGGAAGCATTACAAGTACTTTTAAACTACAATTTCGCCAACCGCTTTCCAACCATGTTCATTGAAAACAGCTGCGAAGTCGTCGGTATAGAGAAGACAGAGAGAGGTCACCAAACGGAATACATAGACACAATGAAAAACTGTGGATACCATGATGTCGTTAATGAGTTCTTCGTCTTTGTCTTGAGGGTAAACAATGCTAAAAAGATAATCAGCATTGCTTCACGGCATCTGGAATCAACCGATAATAATGCATGACGAATAACTAAAGTACGTTGATACATACAAGGGGGGGGGGGGGGGTGGCATGACATCTACTATGCTTTTTATGAATAATCCAACAATGGAAAAAGATGGCGTCTCTGAAATGTCCGGTTATAATTTTTGGCTTATGAACAAGATGCCTACACTGGAGATGGTATTGCTGGCGTTCGCATTTGGAAATTCAATGTTCTATAAAATTTGTAAACGGATCGAAGATAAACCATAAGCAGGAAAGAGTCTGTTCAGATAAATTTCAATTGAAGCTTTGAAATGCTACTTCGTCATTAAAATTTGCAATGCTTTTCGATATAATTGTTTTATATATATATATATATACCAATAGAAGTAGCCGGAACTACACAAATACCTAACCCATCTACATTTTTCTCTTTACTAACGGAACTTTGTTTTACGTTATCATATTATTTAATCAAAATGCGCCTAGCCTTCATTATGATAAAAGAATGTTTTTCCGAGTTTTAAATTTCCATTATATTAATTTATTTAAAAAAATAAGTTGGAATTGACTATATCCAGAGATGTTTCACTTCCTATGTAGATAAACGAAACCATGCCAAAGTATTAGAAGAGGCGTTATTTTACAAACAGCCGGTATATTACTGTCGCAGTGTATCACACTGTAGTTTTAACAATATATTCAATTTGTAAACTAGAAAAGTTTCATGAACATTATTCTTTTTACAAAGAAAAAAATAACTTCTCTGTTGAACGCCAGGTCAGTCCCTTGTTAATAGCGATACATGTATGTACATGCAGCTCAATATTATTTTAATATGCCGTCCCAAATAATAACTGATTAAAACAACAGTTCGCTATCCTATTATTTCCCTACTCTGCTTTGATGATTTATGTGTTACAGACCATTTCGTTGCTGTAAAGTAAACTCAGATTATTCAAATCTCCATCCTGCAATTTTTGTGGACTGAGGCCTGATTTTTCATTATTACATGTTTTAAACGTTGTATTGGCAGGCAATAACATGATTCTAATATCATACAAGAGTTCAAATGACCAACAAATTCTTTTAACACAATTTTTCAGCAAAAGTGTTATTTAATTTAACAAAAAACGTTATTGACATGTATAACACATACCCACCCTACATCGATCTTAAGATTTAGAATTTATTGTTTGCTCTTTATTCAAATTTGCTAGAACATTAACCTTGCTACCGCATTTATAAATGTTCTCCGCGAGAAGGGCGATTCTCATTAATCTTGTCCCATTCGTGAACGCAGATACCATAATAAAATAAATTGTTTTACGGGTCGATCTTCATATAGAAAAGTGTTGTGCATTCTTCACTTTATTGTTTAGAGCAATATGGCGACAGACACATTGGATATATATCTGATTACGGCAGCAATATTGATCGGAAGTAGCAATTGCGTAAGTCTTGCATATGTTACAGTTGTAATTATTGATCAGTAACGGAAAACTAATCTGACCTCAGTGGCGTATGAAGCAAATTGAAAGGGGTGGGCATAGACTAATCATTAAAAATCTTGACAAGCAAAAATACCCTAATTCTCAAAACTATGAATATCAAAAACCATAAAAAACCTAATCCGTAGGGGGGGGGGGGGGGGGGTTACCTATAACTCAAAAATCTTACCTTCCCAACAATTTTTTTCCCAAATCAAGAAATTCCTAATCCAGGGGATGGGGGGACCTATAACTGCTAGAAAAAGGGGGGGGGGGGGGGGGGGGCTATACATTCTCTGATGCTATGTGCCTGATGGTAAGGTCTAAGTTTGCAATAAGTAGGGGTAAACCCCCCCCCCCCCCCCCGGTTCTAACGCCTATGGACCTTATATATAACTAAATTTTTTAAACAGTGTGTCAGTTAATATTTACTCTTGCAAAGGTTTTCCCTTAGATAACACTGTTTGTGCAATCAGCTGTTATTCCTGCATAACATCATTTGGTCCAAGAGGTCCAAGTAGCGCATGGATAATCTAGTAGGTCACTACTTTTTCCATTTGCTCAAATTAACTGACTTGTGCTGAAACACACCTATTAGATATCGTTATGAAAACATAATTTAGGCATAGAAAACAAATGTATTTCTATTTTGTTATACCAAGTTTTCATTCATTTTCTCAATAAATATATCATTAATTGCGGGGAATACAATTTTTTGATTCATGCAAGATAGTCCTGTAAACAGAATAATGTTTATGGATCGACATCGTAACGAGGTGTTCTTGAAAATTACAATCGCAATTTGTCAAAGGGGTTATTCAGTAAAAATCCATTTCTGATTTTATAACAAGCCTCAATCAAAATCGCAAACGCAATATCACAGACCTTTCATGTTTGGTCCATTCACTGATCACGATCAACTCCTTTGTTCTTCTCTGTCCATTTTGTTACCTAAAATATCTTAGAAGTTAAAATTGCTTTCCTGTATTATGTCAGAGGAAAATACAATTTCACGTGAACACCTTTTTTCTCCCAAAACGGGATCAATCGCGACCTCTTTGGGCCGTCATTTTTAAAAAAAAATGTGTTTGTCATTGTTGGCATATTAGACGTGGAAGACAAATTATCCTCCATGATATACCATTTACATTTGTGTTTTTGAAACCGTTCAATATAGTATTTTTATGTTGCAACAGATATTGATATGAGAAATTTAAAGGTATAATTTACTATGATATTTTTATGCCCCCCTTCGAAGAAGGGCGGGCATATTGCTTTGATGCTGTCTGTCGGTCGGTCAGTCTGTCGGTCGGTCGGTCGGTCCATTAACAGTTTATGCTCATTTTCTTCGCAGAGGATGAACATATTGAAATGAAATTTGGTATACAGGTTTATCATGATAATATCTAAGTCAAATTCGATACTGGGTACAATCGAGCAATTTTTGACAGAGTTATGGCCCTTGGACGTAGAAAAATTCCAGTTATTTGCAGTTTCCGCTCATTTTCTTCGCAGAGGATCAACATATTGGAATGAAATTTTGTATACAGGTTTATCATGATAATATCTAGATTTAGTTCGATACTGGGTACGATCGAAAGGTTTTCGACAGAGTTATGGCCCTTGGATGTAGAAAAATTCGAGTTATTTGCAGTTTCTGCTCATTTTCTTCGCAGAGGATCAACATATTGGAATGAAATTTTGTATAAAGGTTTATCATGATAATATTTAGGTCAAGTTCGATATAGGGTACAATTGAGCAATTTTCGACAGAGTTATACCCCTTGGACATAGAAAATTTGCAGTTTACGTTCATTTTCTTTGTGGATGTTTCAAAGGGGGGGGGGGGGGGGGATAAGTGTTTTACACACATCTCTTGTTTGAATAGAGATAAAACCAAGCAATAATAACTAAATGATATAGGGTTCTTTAAATCGATCGCTTTTCCAATTATTCATTTGCTTCAGATTGCTGAAACTGTGCGCCAACTGGAAAAATCATCAATTTAAATTCAGAATCTGACTCCTGAATCGGGATGGACCTGCACCATTAATATTCAGGGCCCGTCTGATACACAGTTTGAATCCACAGGCAAAAGCATGTTTGTTACCAACGGTATTTAATTTGACTGTAAAATCAAACAAGAAATACCTTTCCTCTAGTATTACATTTGTTTCCTTTTAATCTAATATGCTTTATGCTGGAAACGACAAATAAATAGCGACTAGTAGATAGGAGTGTAAAAAATTCGATTTCTTTACATAATATCATTAAACTATGGGAAAGTCTTATTTTGCGTTATGTATAGAAAGCCTGACAGAGTTATTAATCAAGTCGAATTTCACACGAGAAACAATTAAACTGGGTTTTAGTAGCTACTAATTCCCGATCTCTCTAACATCTTTTGTCATAAACAACTGTGAAGTTGGAATCGAAAAGCTAGAAAAAGGTAATCTAACAGAGTACAAAGCAAGATTGAGGAATTGCGAATATCAAGAGGCGCACGAAAGGTACTTCATGTTTGATCTTCGCTACAACTCGGGAGATAATGTCCAGATGTATTCACTTGATAAGAACGAACCTGCTTTCAAGCGTTATAGCCAGTATTCGAAATACGCCACGACTTCCTATGGAAGCGAAGAAAAGGATGTATACTACGCCATTTTGAATTTTCCAGCTTTGATAGCAGATGATATAACTGTAGAAAATTTTCGATTCCTCTCCGTTTACGACAAAAATCTTTATGGAGATTCTGATCTAAGTAGTCACCATTGGATATACAATCTTTGATGACGCTTTGTATTTTTAATCAATGAATTTGTTTAATATTTTTGAAACGATTTTTTTAAAATATGTAACCTCTCTATGGGGTACCTTTTGCTAAATATAAATAAAATAGAAGTTGCAAACTAGACGGAAGTTTCTTTTATTTGTTTGAATTGTGCGGATTGTTAAAACCGAATGTTTCAAAAGTCTCAAACTTTTTTTTCCTATGTTAGTTAAGGTCTTTAAGTATCAACACCAATAAATGTATTGAGGTAATTTATTTACGAAATATTAAAAAAAATATTTTGGCAGTTAAAAGTTATCGATATAATGAATTTAAAAAAAGGATCATGATTATATAAAGGTTCGACGTCTAGAGATTTGTTTCCTATATTATGTCAAAGAAATAGTTAAAAAGTTATCCCTGTAGGGCTATTTTTATCTTTTTCAAAGCATTTGCAGCTAAGTTAAGGACGCCTATTGATTACCGTATGATATTAATTTCACACAATGTATACATAAATACGACAATGATTAAGTTTATGTTACTATCGATCTCCCCTACATTTTTCATCTAAAAACATCCAGGGCATCACTAGGGTATTACGTGATAATTCAAAAAGAAAAGAAGTGTTTTGGAACCGAATTATACGAGGTACGAACTACCCAATATCCGCATCGGCAGTGTTGATGTCCCCCTCGTGTCCGCGTGTTCCGATCACCGACAGTCTCCCGCAGTCTAGGACATACCCATCAGCACAACAGAAATAATGTGCAACTTCAGGCACTTGAGGGCGATACACATCAGTCAATTTTTTTTATAAAACCAGAAATTTATCAACTTCCATTCTTATCACATTAAAACATTTTTTTCTAGCGATAAGAAGAGTTGGGTCGATATTGTACACGTACCGGATCCTGTTCCTCATGGTGTCTTAAAACATTTCACATTATCTAGTGGATCTCCCTCTCTTGTGGTATTTGTTTTAGAGACCATTGATCTGAGGAAGTTTATAAAAACCAGATGAGAATAAAAAGTTCCCTATTTTTTAAATAACAATAATTGAAATTAAATAAAAATATAAATAAAAGTGTGTAGAATTTATAAAAATCTGTTTATGCAATTCAGTTCGAGGAAGACAGATGTCACAGATCACTCAACTTGCTGCAGTTGAATTGTAAACCATATCTTTAAAATACATATATTCTTCCAAAGGTTAGCAATGAACACGACTGGCATTGTAGTCAATTCTGACTCAGAACAAAATGATTGTCCATAGTAGGGAGGTTTATGCAGTTAACATTATATAATAATATATAAATAGTGCCTGTTTGGGAGGGTAGCTGATGAAATTGACACCCCGAGAAAACCAATGACAACTGACACCCCGAGAAAACCATTGTCAACCGACAATGGTTTTCGAGGGGTGTCAATTTCTGCAGTTACCCTCCTAAACAGGCACTATTTATTTTATTATCAAAACCGATTTGGTTTGACTTTTCCTATAGCGTCACGATCATTTCTGTCAGCTACGTCATGCATAAATTATACACGCCGCCGTTGTGAAAACTTTATGATTGGTTGAGTTAGGCGGAGTTATCAGTACATGCTTATGCAATGCCAGAGCTGAAGGATTTCTCAGAATAGTTCATTTCCCCCCAATATTATTCATTCAAAATCGACTATCCCCTATGTTTAAATTCTGTGCAAAACTCTCTCTCTCTCTCTCTCTCTGTAAACGGGCGTTAAACCATAGCCTCAACTCAAGCTACGGTCCAGAGTACGGCGTTATAAAAAATATAATATTTAGAAGTTGCATGTGCTAAGCGTTCAATTCATGTAAATACCGTAAATGTGTAATATGCACATGTATTACCTACTAACTTGCCTGTCGAAGTGATAGTTATGAATTCCTCGATTTCTACACCTTTCGATCGGCAATCGACAGTCAATAAAAGAATTGAACGATGGTGTGAAAGAACGAGACGGATGTGGAGAGTGCAAGGGGGTTTGTACATGTGCGTCTTCATTAGACAAGTGTCCGATTCGTTTCTCTTCTGTTGCCCTATCACTTTCGGTGTAATATATATATATATATATATATATATATATATATATATATATATATATATATATATATATATATATATATATATATATATATATATATACCAAAATACCCACAAACCATTTACTGCAGATTTCTTTATTTTACCTGTCTCTGAACCGCCGATCACCAGCTCCATACATGAACAATGGTTTGTTTACATACATAAAAAATACAGTTCTTGATCCGCCTTCCGAGTACGGAAGAAGGTTGTTTAATAGGAGAAAGTTTGGGGCAAGTAAAATTCAATTATTAACAGTAGTAAACTAAATGAAGAATTATTATTTTTTTCAAAAATAGCGTTACTTTTATATGCGGCAAATTGCCGTAAAGTTTTTTTGTACATGTAAGTATTGTATGCACTGTAGCTTTATATTTTCTAACCCAAAATTTATACATAGAGCTACAGCTATATATGTTATGTACCGTATGTATTGTTTTATCACAAGTGTACACTTTCGGAAAATAGCCCAATTTCGACAGTCACAAGTACCCATGTGAATTTTTCATTCTCAGCTGATGTGTTGTGGTTCTGTCCGTGCACAATTTAGTCTTAGTTAACCAGCAGCCAATCAGCGGTAAGCTAAATCCACCAATAAAAAAATTATGGTTAAGGTGCGGGTATTGTTTATGTATGACGTAGCTGAAAGAGTTGAACGCGACGCGATCGGTAAAGTCAAACCAAATCGGTTTTAGTAATATTATACTGAATGTCTTATCTTTAAAGAAAATTTTACTGCTTTTATATAGAAATGAAGTGAATTCTACGGCAAACCGTACGCGCATAATTTACGCGCATGTAACAATTCGTTTTGTTATACTTTCATGTTAAATACTGAAATCTGATTGGTTAAGGCGCAGTTCATAATCCGTTCTAATACCCTCAAACTCATGCAAAAAATCTTGACAAGCCATTGTTTATGCGTATAGTAAGTGAATTAAATACTTACATTACTCTTGTCGTAAAATTCAATTTCTTTGTGTACAAATGTAACACAGATTTCAAATTGATTAAAATCAACGTAGGTCGAAGAAAAATAACGGAGCGATGCCCACGCAATGCAATTTACAATGGTTGAGAATGGTAAAAAAATTTAGATTTTTCACCCCCGATATCGTGTTTAATGCGCGTTTGATTAGGAAACACAGTGTTACTTTTAATTCTGTCAAAATGTAGTATCAAATAAATATATTTCACTACGTTGCCATACTGAACTCGCAGTAGGACCTTAATCCTTGGCCAAAGGGTTACGAATTTCACAATTTAGCTTCAGTACCCCCCCCCCCCCCCCCCGAAAAAAAAAGTCTTAAGCTCTGCCCAATTGGCTGTGAATATTACAATTTAAGAACATTAGATAATATACAAAACAACACCAATACACTTAATTTATACCCCATTGCGAAGTTATACAATAAACAAAATATTGTTGAATCAAAATGTTCCGGCATGTTATCCAATTCGGCGAAAATATTCAGTCCTTTGTCATTCATCTTTCATTATATGTTAAGGTGGAAGGCTACATCGTCACAATATGTCTGACATCCGTTTCAAACGCCATTTTGTTCCGGATTGATAGCATTATGTCGTGGTACAAAATAGCTACACACCGTTCAATTGAACTCTTCTAACGAGGGAGATGAGATAAGAATGAAATCACCAAAACGCTTAGAAAATATGACAATTCCCTTCGTGATTGAAGCTTTCAAGTAACATCGATTATCAGCTGTTATGTAGAGAAAACGTGAAATCGAAATAATATACTGTTTCCCTGCTAATGGCTATACATATTTGTCATGTCATCTGCAAGAGACGATCATAAATATGTGACGGACTATCGATAAAGGTGAGCAGATAATTTTCACTTGAACCCTCTTGTATTAATTGGTTCCAACTTCCCAAATTTAAAACATTTGCAGTATGACTTGCATTGAAAGTTTGAAACTTAACTAATGTATTTTAATTTAAATAGATAAAGCTTGGTAGGCTAGCAATAGCAGCGAAAGCCGGATTTGCAAGCCAAATGAGGGAACGACAGAATCTTGAAAACGAGCATGTTTTTAATTACCACACATACATGTGTATCACTATGGACATCTAATGTAAGTATAAATATGCATATGGTTGTTTATAATTTGTATTGTATATAAAAAAAAGTAAAAGGCAATGTAACTACGAACATTTTGTTTTAAAGAGTTAAATATAATGTATTCATCAAAAATATAATTTTTCAGATTCAAACATTATCATAAGCACTACTAACCTTATTCCTACATTTTAGAATTTACTTTTACCTTTTTTTACATTTTTCTTCGTGATTTTTTGAAATTATAGAATTGGTCCCAAGATATTTGAGACCAAGTAAAATCAAGAAAGAGAACTTTTAAACAGGATCTTTCCGACTAAGACTTTTGAAATAATTCAGTATTTCTTTTAATTTTTCAATTTCATTCAATTTCTTTTCTTCATCTCATTAACCAACGAATATTGTTTCTATTTTCAGATATTTGTGGGATTTCATCCAGCAGTTTGCCTTAAAAGAATTTTTAAATATTTCAGTTTCATATTTATGTGGATTTTTAAATAAAAATCATACAAACTTCAATCATGATTATTTTGTTTTTCATTTTCAAACTTTATAACATTTCACTTTCATTAGAGTTTTAAACCAGAAATGTTTAAAAAATTGACATATAAGGGGTTATCTGGAAGCAGACTAATATTTTAAAAATTCTCTTAAAAAAAGAGTACCGTACTTTGAGGTTTATTATTGTTGAATACTTTGCCTCTTATTAGTGACAAATGCATGCAACAAAAATCTCCTACACTTATTTGGTGTAGACATCCCCCTTAAATGTTTTACAATCCACATTTTGTTTACTTTGTAAACCAGCGGCGATGTACATGTATAGAACCAAATGCTTATAACAAACTAAAGTTATATCATGTAAGCTGTCCACTTATCGATCGATGGTTGAACGATGCCATATGATGGATCATTACTGCTCAGTTATCGATCAATTTTCTTGTCGTTGCTATTCAGTCTAATACCCCAGTCACACATTCACGAGTTAAATGCCGGATTAGCTACGGAAGCGATCCGGAATCATTCGTGGCGATATGTATTGACCCGTGGCTTTTCAACCATGGAAAATAATCCAGAACCTAAGAGTTGATCTGTGAATGTGTGACTGGCAAAATTAACGATTATTTGATATTCCGGTGTCAACCGTGGAAAATATTCCGTAGTAGAACCGTGGAGTTGATCCGTGAATGTGTGACTGGGGCATAAAGATGTAAACAGCGGTTAATAAAACTCAAATCTACAACCTATTTTAGGTTGTATACAAAGTATCGTTATAGTACCTACATTTTTTCATCAATAGCTAAATCAAAAGTGTGTGGGGGGGGGAGGGTATATATATTGCACTTTTTTCACGTTTTGATTCTGAATACTGCGGGAGTAAATTGATGACTGCTGATACCGTGTGTAATGCGCGTTTAAAGAGCAAACACTGTTTTACATCTGATTCTGTCAAGTGTATAATCAAACCAATATATTTCACTATGTCAGCTTACTGAACTCGCTTTAGGACCTCAATCCCTATATGAAGGGTTACGAATTTCACAATTTAGCTTCAGTGCTTCAAAACTTTGCATTCCATTATCTCCAACTGTGATAGTGGAACAGAAGACTTTATAAGAATTAGTCCACATTTGCTAGATGGATATTCATTGAATAAGCATTGCCCTAAAGCCTGAATCTATAATACAGGGGCCATTAAATTTGTAATTTATGTGGAATACTTCATGGACAAAAGAAACATGTTGTTTTTTTCTCATTTACAAATGGGAGTAAAGATTTCATATACATTTTCACTTTTTACAATTTCAGTAGAGGCCTACACGACGAATGACCTATATCATGAACATTTATGAGTTTAAAGCTAATTAATATTAACTTCCTTATTTCAACCTCAATATCACTACATTACATTCCTTGAACAGACGAGGAAAGGCTTGTCAATTTGTTAAAATAGGTATTATATTACGTTATGACACTGTATGGTGAAACAAGAGTCAAGATAGGATCATCTTGATTAATTCCTAACTTGCAGATACCAACGTTTTCAAAAACTTACACTCTTAGATATCAAGGAGGCAGTCTTGCTCATTAGGTTTATGTCACCGCTATTAAAACAAACTGCAGACAGAAGTAAAATCAAATGAGTTGTTAAAAAAATGTTCCTCTCAATGTCCATAAATATTCATAAAGTCCTGTGTTTGAATCGTTTTTTTTTTCGAACGGAAGTAACATAAATCAAATTATAGTATATATTTCTCCAATTTATATTTTAACTAATCAGGAACATTCAATAATCGTGTTCATTAATGAGTTCATTATGTTACATCGTCTTAATTAAGTGAAGATTGATTGTTGTAACATTATGTAAGATGTCCTTTGCACAACGATCCCTTGTTTATCAATAAGCATGCATGATAAAACAGTCTCAAATGACTAAATCATGTCTTATTTTACATAAGTTGAAGCATGTTTTAAACGATTATTTTGATACTGAATACAGTACCTGCACAGATGGGCTTTAGCCTTGAAATCTAAATTTGAATACATGTAGTTTCTGTCAAAACACAAAAATGTTTAAATCATGTCTTTTCTACATTTTAATACTTTTAACGTTAGTTATATAACATTGGTTTCTGTTACATCTGCAGTTGTTTGTTGTATCGCTGGCAGAATAAAATGGTAAATATTTCTTGTTCATTTCCATTATTATCTCAACATGCTTTAATTTAATCGATCAGTTAATTTAATAAACTAATAAAACGCTTGTCTTAATATTGTTTTATTAAACAATGCAAATGTGTTTCATTTGTCAATCGGATTTTATTATTTGTTAATGAATGATTTATTTTAGATGAAGTTCATCTTCCTACTACTTGTCTCTGTTGTCCTAATCAACGTAAATGCTAAAGGTGTGCAGATGATTCCGGTAAGTATTATTGCAGTAGATATCAAGGTGTTACAGGAGGTAAATGTACATAGTACGGAAATTAACGAATGTAGCTGCTTCAGACCTTGTTCGTAAAATTAAATATTTTTTAATACTAAATCACATGACAAAACTGTAAATCATTTTTTAACATAAAAATGTACTCCAAATTAGGCCTATAAAAAATTGTGTGTTTAGGGTAACACTGATGAAAAAAATTAGGTTAGGTAGGTAGGGATTTTTTTTTTTTATCATATTTTTTTTCTGCATGAATCCCAAGAATGTTTGTTTGTGTCATATTTAAAAACGGATTTTTTTAAAAAGAAATAACAAAATTCACAATTGGATAAAAGCAAACACCTAAAAATGGTAGTAGGATCGGGGCATTTTTAACCGGGTTTTCCAACGGAAAATTCCGGTTATCAAAATGGTGAAAATGGCGGGCGGGCGGCTGCCAAAAGGGTACCCTCATTGTACGGATAACTCCTCCTACAGTTTTCAAGATAGGAAGTTGTTCTTTTGCAGATCAATTGTACATATATCAGAGGTGTGCATATTGCTAGGATTTTGATTTCCGATAATTTATCAAAAAATACCAGCTTTTGAACTTTATCATTTTTTGGCAAAATATTTCATATAGGGTACCCTCATTGTACGGATAATTCCTCCTGCAGTTCTCCAGATAGGAAGTTGTTCTTTTGCAGATCAATTGTACTTATATCAGAGGTGTGCATATTGCTAGGATTTTGATTTCCGATAATTTATCAAAAAAATACCAGCTTTTGAACTTAGTCATTTTGTGGTAAAATGTTGCATATAGGGTACCCTCATTGTACGGATAACTCCTCATGCAGTTTTCAAGATAGGAAGTTGTTCTTTTGCAGAATAATTATACATATATCAGAGGTGTGCATATTGCAAGGATTTTGATTTTTGATTATTTATGAAAATAATACTAGTTTTAAACTTTTTAAACTTTTGAACTTAGTCATTTTTTGGCAAAATGTTGCATATAGGGTACTCCATTTCACTGGATAGGGGTTGACATGGATTATGGATACAGCTCACATAAAAGAAAACCCGGTTTGCTGTCACTTTGACAGCTTTTCACTTGTTGTGGTTAGGTCGGGTTACCCTTAACACACAAATTGTTTTTAGGCCTTTTGCAACGGTATTGATAGAACTATATCTTAAGCCTGTCTCACACAGAACACGGTTGGGCACACGGTTCCAATACGGTATACTCGGTTATGCACGGGTTGACTGGTACTAGTATTGAGCTCCAACAGGGCCTGGGGATGAGTTGGTACGATTTAGACTCGGATGTAGCACGAGTATGTACGAACAAAGCACGGATATACTCGGTCAAGCTTGGTTTGTCACGGTTTGAACACGATTTGCAAACGATTTTCATACGATTGCTGTACGGTTCCAAGTACGGTCTGTTATGGCCTAGTACAATTCAACACGACTTTTACTCGATTAACTGGACATTTGCAGGGTTTACATACGGTCCCACCGACTTTGTTCGAGTTATGCTCGAATTATCAAACATTTGTGTATGTTTTGATATAAGTTGACTCGTTTTGATGGCTTGGCTTCATAAATTTTTGAATTTTCAACAGAGAAGTTATAAAAAATAGCAGATGACAGAATAAGGGAATTAGAAATCATGATAAGACTGATGGAAGGCCCTTTTTGTATTCTCTCTGAGAGAATCTTCCATGGTAGGAATTCTTTTTGGGACCTTCTTCTTTGGAGTCATTATGTAGCAAGTACTCTGTTGTGTCAAGGTGTCAGCAGGTAGTTACGTTTTCTGTTGTGATTGAGTGCTTTATGATCATACACGAGTTTTGTACAGACGTAGAGACCGTGTCTGGTCGTACTTGACCATGGCTAATTCGTACGTGTGTTCACTCGTGTGAATCGTACGGTGATCGTGTGACATTCGAGTGTTAATCCCGGTGTTGTATGTAGGACTTGGGAACGGTTTCTCACGATTCCATACGATTTATATACGATATTGACACGATTGAGCTCACTCGTGGAATGGACTTCATGTGCGGTTGTATATACGGTCTCGTACGGTCTTGTACGATCGCTAATATGATCATACACGGACATGGCACCCGTGCCGGTTTTTTTTAAGTTCAAAAAGTCATACACGGCTTTCACAGATACACTCGAATGGCCCGAGTGTAAGTCGGATAAGGCCACGGTTGGTTCGGTTGTATGTACGGTTTACACAGGTGGCCCAACGTGTAAGCCGTGTGTTCTGTGTGAGACAGGCTTTAAGCTCGTTTTTAATTTTTTGAGGCTTGCATTCTTGTAGTTTTTTTTTTTTTAATTTTTTGATTTAATGTTAATAAGACCTCTAATTTCTTGTTTTTAATAATTTAGAAAAATTGTCATGCGCGAGAACTTTTCAAATACTGGAAATACTGTAGTGGTGGAGTTCCTGAAAAAATCACAGGAATGACTGGTGAAAGGGGAACCAGTGGCGTACATGTATAATTTCTTCGTTTATGGGGACTCTGTGGTCAACACATTTCAAAATGTTCAAAAAGTTATAATTTACCTAAGAAAAGAAATTAAATATTTCACCTTTTAAAGTTTGGCATATAACTAATTTTTTAAATAGAGCTTTTATTCTAAAGGAGATCAATGCATTTTAAAATAGCTACGACCATCGAGCCCTATAAATACGATGCTTAATAAAGTCTTCGTTATATTTCTAATATGTTGTTACTAATTAATCAATGTTTAATTACTCTTTACATGAATTATTTTTTGTAACTATATCAAATATTTATGATATACGATAAACGTAATAAAAATATATTTTAAAAATCTTCTTTTTTTTAAGAAAAATGTTTAAATACTAGTACTTTTTTTTTAAAACATTTAGAGTTATCCTAATACGAAAAGGAGTGGCGGATGCTGGTTGTATTATGGTGCAGGATTTGGTTTGACTTTTAATAACAGAGGTTGGGTAAAAAGAGGAACCCGTAAGGTATATCAATGATATAAATTTTTATACATCTTCCCCGCAAACAAAGTTTAATGGTATATAGGAATCGCTCTCCCCCCCTGTGCGTCCGTTTGTCTGACTGTACAACCGTGTCTGGTCCGTATCTTTCTTATGGAGAAACATTGGAAGTTCTTAGTTCAACTGAAGATTGCCTACCACCTGAGGGTGTGTCATGATCTGACCCGAGGTCTTTTAAGCAAGTTTAAGGTCACTGGTACGCCAAGTGAAAAATCTGTGTCCTGTCTATTCTAAATGTTTCTTACTGAGAAACATTGGCAGTTTTTGCTTCCAGCAACTATTGTTTATAACCAGAGAGTACAATGCTTTCAACCAAGGTCATTTTGGCAAGTTCAAGGTCAATGAAAAGAAAAAAAATATAATCTTTGTCTGATGTATACTGTTTTAATAAAGATATTCCTACTTCATGTAAAGATTGCTTACGACCTAAAGGGTGTGTCATGAACTAAAATACTAAACTACATTTGCAATTTGTTTGATACGAAGTTCCTATTTATACATTCTTCAAAACATGATATATCTTTTTAATTTTACAGTGTTGAGCATTGGAAGTAACAGAGAGGCAGAACAACCCCTTTGAAAGAAAACGTCTGGAATTTTTTTTTTATATTTGTCAGACAATTAAATTTTTAAGTTGAAAATTTCTCTGCAATTTCTTTAACCAATAGCACAGTGTATGCCTTTTTTAAAGCTAGAGACTGACTTTGCAATGCATTATTTTTTTTTTTTATAAAGAGATAAAACATATATTAATACTTATTTAGAATCCTTCAAGCCTTCAAAGACAATTGACTTTGAGAAAATGCTATTCAAAAACAAGTGTGTTGTTAACAAAGTCAGTCTGTAATATATTTCTTCTTTCAATGCATGTCGATGAATCTCATATGCAATGTACGCATTTAAGTTTCATTCTGGAGAAAATAAAACCCAAACTATTGTAATGAGCACCCACTGCTCTCGTTAAAAAAAAATTGCAAGAATGACTATGAAATAGAGTGCATAAGCTGATATTAAAAAGGTGCGAGACCCTTAAAGAAATATTTTCCAACACTAAACATTGAGGAAAGATATTGTATATGTTAATGTTTGTATAGATACACTGAATAAGCTGACTAGTATACTGTTATATTCATAACAAACATCCACCCTTTGTCAGGGCTAGCAAATGATTTCTTGACTATAGACAAGTCATTGTGTTTATTCAGAAAATTCAAAAACTGTTTTAAATTGTAGTAGTCTTGTTCATATAAAAACATCATTGAATAATTCTTTTAAAAAATGTAACTTCCTAATGACATTACGAACATATTATAATATTAATGCTGATTAAGTTCAGTAAAAACAAACCCCAAACTCTTTCTAAATGTTTTCACAATATTTGGACTTTAAAAGCTTTATTCTTTCATTTTTTTTAAATATCTTCTCATTTTGTCCCCCTGAAATTCCCTAGCTATGACCCGAACATAGGGTATTATGACATTTAATTAATCTAATTAGAGACGACGGCTATATGCTGTCACTAGCCAATTAGTAGACGTAAAAGGTAAATATAAACAATAGATTTCTATTTAAATGCGTGGAACTAATATCAGTGAAAAATCCCGAATAGCACCTCTATCAGATTTTTAAATATAGCTTTTGTTTTCTGAGAGATGAGAATAATAAGAGATCAGAATAAAAGTTCCGCATTCGCGACTTTATATTATAGCGTTTAGATACAAAATAGCGTGGTCGTAGAATTGAGTTATCATGCAAAATAAGAACTCTACAGTATCAAATATTTAGGAAAACCACCAGCAAACAGAACTATTTCCTACTCTTTATACGGGTGTTTTGACATAAAATAAACGTACTCTTAGAATAATTCTTTTAAAAAAAACTAATCGCAGTATGCTCATCATATAATGAGTGAAGTTTACGGTTAGTAAAATGCTCGTTTTACTAACAAAGAGTTCATATATCATCTACAAAGAAATTGCATACAAGCGATTGAACATGAATAATGTTTTAATATCATTTAGAACATAATTTACTTTTCCATTATACCAGAAGTCGCTATATATTCTATTAAATAATTAAGTTTAATCGTCAAGAATTTCTCTAAGTTCACAGCGACGTCACATTTCGATTGGCGGCTAAGACAACCGTAAACAAAAGGAAGATAATTAATGTTTGAGTGGCGCATCGAGGACAGTGAGGACAAGTTTGGCTATATTTCTAATGAAACTGAGAGGAGGAGAGTCAATCAGAACATAGTCTCCCTTGTCCAACCTCTCCAAATCTGGTATTCGAAGAAGTATCACGGCAATTAGATCAGCCTCCATCGATGGTACATTTGTTTCAGAAAACCTGGGGTTCCAACATGTCACAAGAGAGCAAATCATTCATCAACACACCCTCCACTGGCACAGACCCTTTTCGGAGACGCGACTCGGCTGCAAGTGATACTTGTCCTGAATGGATCAACAAGAGTGTCAACGTAAAATTCCAAAGGCAGACTTTTAGCTTCCAATTAGGGGAGACCACTGGTGAAGCCCATGATCATTGTATCAACTACAGAATATTTCATCTCAATAAATGGGCCATACTTTACAAAAGATAATGATGCGAGCATTCTCAATCACACCATGAAGTCAAACATTGAGGATATCCGCAGCTGGATACAAGATAATGATGTCTTCATCGTTGACAGAGGAGTTCGCGACTCCATAACATGCCTACAAAACCTAACATTGTATGCATTAACAGCTAAATATTCATTTTCGTCCTGCCCTAGAGTCAAAACCTATACTCCAGGGGACATTAAAATTTCAGTAGAGGACTTCCTGGTAACAAGAAGTCAATTTTTATACAGATGTGTTAGAATAGAGAAGAACATTTTTAAACATTATATGCATTAACACTATATTGCCCCCCCCCCCCCCCCCCCCGACCCAGGGGCCATGAATTTCACCATTTAGGTAGAGGAGTTGTTGGACATCCTAACCATGTATTCAAAATATATATGGGAGTAGAGAAAAATAATTTCAAAGATTAAATACATTTTTACTATATGGCCTTATTGGCCCCACCCTAGAGCCTGAACCCTTGACCCATAACTGTTAATGATAATAAAATCTTAGAAAATTTTTTGTTTAAAAGATGTCTTGGAAAGAGGAAATTTCAGAATAATTGGAAAGCCAAAGTATAGATCGTATCTTATGGATTGTTGGGAATTATAAAATTTTAAAACAAAATCGTTACGATAATTATCTTCAAGATTTGGAAACCTCTCATAATGCATTAATTGATGGAAAACCATACTCAACAATTAAAAAATATAATGGGGTCGTGAATTTCACAATTTAAGTAGATGGCCTCATGGACATCATAATTATGCATTTAATTTTTAACAAATATGTATGGTAGTAGAGAAGAAGAATTTCAAAGATTTAATACATTTTTACTATATGGCCATATTGGCCTCATCATAAAGCCTGAACCCCTGACCCAGGGGTCATGAATTTCACAATTTTGGTAGAGGGCTTCATGGACATCATAACCAGGCATTTAGTTTTTAACAAATATATATGAGAGTAGAAAGGAAGATTTTCTAAAATTTAAAACATTTTTACTATATGGCCATATTGGCCCCACCCTAGAGTCTGGACCCCAGACACAGGGGTCATGAATTTCACAATTTTCGTAGAGGGCTTCATGTGCATCATAAGCATGCATTTAGTTTTTAGCTAATATCTTTGGTATGTGAGAGGAAGATTTTCTAAGATTTAATAATTTTTTTACTTTTTGGCCATATTGGCCCGACCCTAGAGCCAGAACCCCTGACCCAGGGGCTATAAATTTCACAATGTTGGTAGAGGGCTTCATGGACATCATAACCAGGCATTTAGTTTTTAACAAATATATATGAGAGTAGAGAGGAAGATTTTCTAAGATTTAAAACATTTTTACTATATGGCCATATTGGCCCCACCCTAGAGTCTGGACCCCTGACACAGGGGGTCATGAATTTCACAATTTTCGTAGAGGGCTTCATGTGCATCATAAGCATGCATTTAGTTTTTAGCTAATATCTTTGGTATGTGAGAGGAAGATTTTCTAAGATTTAATAATTTTTTTACTTTTTGGCCATATTGGCCCGACCCTAGAGCCAGAACCCCTGACCCAAGGGCTATAAATTTCACAATGTTGGTAGAGGGCTTCATGGACATCATACCTATGCAAACAGTTTTTTTCCTCAAATGTTTGGGAGTAGAAAAGATTTTTGAAAATTTGTAATATTTGTTTTGCATAATTGTCCCCACATGTGGCGCCCCGGGGTTGGTAGAGCCACAAATTTCACTATTTAGATTCCTCTTACCATAGAGATGCCTCAAACCAAAAATGGTAACTATCAGCCTTTTAGTTTTTAAGGTATTCAATGTATAATGAAGAGATGTTGAAAATTTTTGAATCATTTTAAACTAGTTAAATATGTGTTTCTAGATAACAATAAAAGTGAAATGAACCAAATTCACAAGACTGACAACATGTAAGAAGCCGGTCATTTTGAACCTTAAAATTTTTTAAAGAGTTATCTCCCCTTGTTAAAAAAGAAGAACATTTTAATTTCGTCAAAATATCTGCGGTAAATGTTTCATTTTATTTCATATTTTAAAAGAGAGAAAGTTTATGCATGTATTAACCAAGAGAGTTTTACAAATTTTAAGTTACTTTTTACAATATCTTATTAAAACATACGTTGCCCATAGACTCCAATGCAAAATTCAACGTGTAATTAGTTGGACCATAATCAATATTTTGAAAATTCCTTTGGTGGATTATTTTCATTTTATAACATCTTCAAAATGATATCATGTTTAAGAATATCGGACCATTCATTTATTAGGTACAAAACATGGTCGTTATACATCGAATACCTTAAAGTAGATCCAGTGCTCTGTGACGTCACACTTTTTTGTAAAACTATGAATGCTTTAAAAATTGTGCAAGATAGTTTTATTTATTTTATGTGAATATAATCACATGGATGTATTTAGAATTATTGGTGGGTTAAAGATATTTTTGCACTTAATTTTATACTAAATTTCCAAATTTTTTATATGTTTTATGTATGCAAAGGGGAAATAACTCTTTTCTGACTTTTCTCTCAGTTGTATGTCTAAATGCTATAGTTTTTCTTATTCCAACGATTAATTTTAAAATATTTTTGTAATTTTAGTTTTCTGATAAAGTTGACATTAAAATTAAACAAGAAAAACAAATTTCTGCCTACAAGATTTTACTTTTGACAGAAAAAAAATACATTTTTCTAATGCTAAAATAGGCTTTAGTTTATGTTTATCTGGCATCTCAAAAAGTGCGATGACATGTATATTTTTTCTAACAATCGATGACATTTAAGTCTATTAAATCGAAATCAGTTCGGTTTTTCAACTTTCCTCAGAGAATTTTACGAGTATGGAGCTACCTTAAGAAGAAGTTAAACATGTAAATTGTTAACGCACGACGACGGACGAAAACGGATAGCACTAGGTCACCTGAGTTTACTAGAAAATTAATAAGGGGGGGGGGGGGGGGGGGAGGATTAAAGGTTTTATTCTTTATTATTCAGATTTGAATTATTGCACCTGTATGACTGTGTATTTCCTAAAATTGAAAACTGAATGTTACATATGAAATTTCTGCAGGACACATTCAAGGAATGCTGTTAGGGGACTGGGGTTATTCGCTCAAGATTTTCTTGATTACTACGCATTAAAACCCCACAGAGGCACACATGCAGAGATACAACACGGCACATTGCAGGACAAGGATGCTGATAGAGCAGATTCGGGGTATTAAAAAAATGGTTCTCGTGTTTGCACAGCGAACTGCGTTTATTACCACAGAGGGCATGTGTTGCAGTGGTTGTGTGTTGCAGTGGTTCCATGTTGTATGTTACACAATATTGGCATCGACAGAGGAGACATCATCTCAAATTCAGATGACAATGACTTGAATGCTGAAGATGTAATAGATGGTGTAGTTGACATTGGGGGCAATGAGAAAAAATTGTGAGGGATCACAATGCTCTAATTATTTCTGAATTACATCAATTGACTTTCAAAATTGATAAACAGTTAAATGTAGAATAAAGAACTTATAACCAATTTTATTTGAGACATAATAATATTAAGGCAGATATTTTCAACATGCAAGGAACAAATTTTAATATTCTTCATATTCAAAGTTAATTTGTTTTGATTTTTGATAAAACAATCTCCAAAGCAAGCTTCAAAGAGGGAGAAAGAAGGCGACAGAGATTTTTGGAACATATGTATTGAATATATTTTTGTAGATACTTTTTAGATACTTTTTACCGTATGTCAGTTTCCAATAGATTTTACATGTAATATTGCCCATATACTACTGAGGTTATATATTTCATTTCTTAAGGTATTCGATGTATAACGACCACATACCTCATAAATGAATGGTCCAATATTTTTAATCATGATATCATTTTGAAGATCTTATCAAATAAAAATACTCCACCAAAGGAATTTTCAAAATATTGATTATGGTCCAACTAATTACACATTGAATTTTGCATTGAAGTCTATGGGCTATGTATGCTTTAATAAAATATTGTAAAAAGTAACTTGAAATTTGTAAAACTCTCTTGGTTAATACATGCATACATTTTCTCTTTATTAAAATATGAAATAAAATGAATCATTTACCGCAGATATTTTGACGAAATTAAAATTTTCTTTTTTCATTAAGGGGAGATGACTCTTTAAAAAATTCTAAGGTGCAAAATGACCGGCTTCTTACATGTTGTCAGTCATGTGAATTTGGTTCATTTCACTTTCATTGTTATTTAGCAATACATATTTAACTGGTTTAAAATAATTCAAAATTGTTCAATATCCCTTCGTTGTACATTGAATACCTTAACTGTATTTACCATAATAAAATGAGCATGAATCTGGAAGATTGATGTTGCATGTATGAAATTAGAATATCTTACCAAATAATATTTTCCTTTTTAAAAAGCTATTAATCTTTATGGTTATCTTAAATACATGAATTATCAAACAGACAAAAAAAAACCACAAACAACCAACACACAAAAAGGAAAAAAAATGAGTACTTGTACTTCTAGCTATGAGGAAAGATTTTTCTCAATTTACTGAGTTAAAACTGCATTAAACTTCTGAAAATTTAGAGAGTGACAAGTAGGTCAAAGAACAATTTCTTTAAGATTTTTTCTGCATCTCGACAAAGTCCAGGTCTGCAGACACTTTTTTTTTTCATTTTCAGTTTAATATACTCCCAGTCCAATCTGAATTTGTCTTTCTCAGCGTCCAACACCTCCAAATGAATCTCACATGTGTCTCTGTTTCTGATATCCATCAGCAGACTGTTGTACCGGTACACTAGTCCTGGTATATGGGGGACTGGTACATGCAGTCTTGCATGTAGCGTCTTCTGGTTCTTCAGGTTGGGGTTGATCTACTGCAGGAAACATTCCTAAATCAATAATGAGAACAATGAATGATGGGATGATTTTTTACTTATCTGTAGCTGTAGAAGTCGTTTCCATACCCCCATCTATGCCATCCAGTGAGGGCTTCCTGCAAGGAAGGTCAACATGGCCTTTTTCATAAGGGATGGGGGCTTCTTCCACCACCCGTCGTTGGGTACTTCTTTTGACTGTTGATTGTTTTGGTTTAAAAAATCTTATGATTTACTGTGAATACGGTAGTTCATCAAACTGCTCATGATGTCTTAAATTTGAAAAATTCACTACGGAATAAAAAAGTGAATATATATAGTACTTTGCTGCTTCACATTGGACCATTGCTTATATTCTTGTTTGACAGTTCTCTTTTTGAAATGTTTCCTTTCTATATAAAGAAATAGGGGCAACATTTTTAAGTTTTAGTAGTTAATGGTGACAGTGAATACTTTCAATTGCAATTAAATTATCTTTTTGTGTTTTTTAGGAAACTATCAGTAGAATCCATTCCAAAATGAAATATACATCCGTGCCGAATATCTGTGTGGGCGGAAATAGGCGACACCTACATGTTACCAGCCATAACGTAAAATGTAAACAGTCCGAGTATCCACATTTCTGAACAAGGGTCTTCATGAGTCTGGTTAAGATGAGGGACTTTTGATTATTCGCCAGACTCTGTTTACAAAATGATATGGAATATGAGTATAGTTTTTTACTCTACCTATACCCATTTTTTATGTACGACACATTCATTGAAAACTAATCATGTCATTGTCATGATTGCATCGCTGCTGCCCCAATTGAATATGAGATGAGAAAAGTATTTTGGAAATAATTATTATGTCCATCACACTTTATTTTCAACATGTTTAGAAATAAACGACCTACTTTACCAGGCTTGATTTTTCTCGGCCGTGTCGCTCTTTGCCGCTTTGAAATTCCCATCTATAAATCCAATCCTTTTAGAAACTTCATCATGTAGCACTTTTCTCTCCAAAGTATGGCTCATTTTGAACTTTGTTAATTTTTTTCAACGTTATTGCAAAATAGGTAATCAATTTCGCGTTTACCCATATCGGCTGCTACGTTGATGAACGCCGATGACGTCAATGTAAAATGACGTAACAATATTCATATGGACGAAGAAAAGATTACCCTGAATAGAAGTTACAGTTGGAAAACGTATTTCTATTCTTTGTATGCATATATTTTTTATTGCGCAATAGAGTGGGCGTGGCACTTGTTAAGTTCAGATCGCACTTTCTGTCTCAAATTAGACTTTCTAATGTGAGCTTATTCTCCCTTTATGACCCACCTTAAATGAGACGAACTAAGTTGAAATCAATATCATTTAATATTTATTCATTTGATGAGATATCGGCGCTTCTGATTGGTCGAAAAATTTCTTTGATACCTGCATCAATAAAATTTCGCCGGATCTACTTTTCTCAACTGTTCTGATCTAACACTATTTATAGAACAGGAATTTCCAAGATAAACACTGTCAAGAAAATGTAAAGTTGTGTCTGTTTTATTGTCAGCAAACAAAATGCAACCTTGTGAATATAAAAAATTGAAAGTTTAACCTTCAAAAATACACAAAACACATTATTTGATTCACGAAATTGAAAATTAAGCGTCTTCTCACGATTTCGTCTGCTTGAGATCAATCAACATTTACAGCGAGGCTGGCTGTTCCTTTTCCAGGAATATTATAACGAACAAATAGGCCTATAAACTTTCACGGTAACACTGCTGTTCAAATTTGGTAACGATAATTTTTAAATTTACACACGTACATGATCGGTCATCAGAAGAAGCGTCGTAAAGAAAAGCTATGAGTGATGCATCAACTCCTTCGGCGCATTCCAACTGACAAGCGGCAGATATACCATTCAAGTACATCACTGGCTATCTAGTCACCACAACGTTTACAAACGTCGCTTATACATACTATTCTTTGTCGACATATTAACTATTTTCGTCCACGATCGCCTCTCCTAGGATGGCCATGTCCAGTTGCATATTCCATCGATCTCACATGTAAACTTTAGTTTTATTACGAGTTTTTCTGCACAGTGAATAATATCACAAGCTATCGCATGTATATTCCTTTCGTTTTCAATTCTGCCGGATCAGATTTTAACTCACTATTTGTGTTTAATCCATTAAATTCAGCTCAATAGCTCTGCATCAGCTGAAGGCGAATCCATTTTGAATATTGTTGCTGTTGTTGTTTTGTATTCATACGCGCCGCTTCATTTACATTAATTACATTTTTGATCAATGACACTTCACATTTTTTTATTTGAAAATGTTTTATTAAATGATAAGAAATGAAGATAATAATTTTTCTATTGATCGACGTATCAAAGAAAAAATTGACCGGAAAACTTTTTCATCAATGCGTTAAAAAAGTTTTCCGGTCAATTTTTTCTTTGATACGTCGATCAATAGAAAAATTATTATCTATGCGCATTGCCGGTGTAATGAAGAATAATGACCCCCGTAGAATAATGACCGGGGGTCATTTTTCAACGTAGAATAATGACCCCCCCTAGCTGAAGAATAATTGGATTTTTCTGAAGAAAAAAGACCCAGGGGTTATTTTTCTTCATATCAAACATGAAGTAAAATGACCCCCATAGAAAAATGACCCCCCTGTAAAGAAAAGAAATAGGTCGTCCCGTAAATAAATCGCTATATATAGTTTTTTATATCCGTAGCAAGCACACGAAATGACACAAATAAAGAAAGATTCATACACATTGAGGGTATTGTGTGATAATTTACGAACAATAGCCATGAAAAAATAATTGTTGTAATAATTTATTTAGCAATATTCATTGGTGAATGAATTGTCAATCTTAGAATGATACATGAATATATCTTTATGGAAAAAGATTAAGGGGCAGGTAACGTATGAATATGAATACTTCTTATTTACATTTCTTGAGGAAAGATATTTTTAAAAAATCATTTTGCGTTAGTTTTGTTTTCTTCTACATAATACATGAAAATCAATATTCTAAACATTTGTTGTAATGTTGTATTTGTGATCATGAATAGACTTTATTCTTTTATAGCAAATGTGTGAAGAGTACCTGACTATAGTAAATCTTAATAGATGATAAACACTGATCGATTATAATAAGAAAAGATTGTTTCTAAAAACGTTGATAAGAGGTTAGGGCCCATGTTAGGGGTTTATACCCCCCCCCCTTGATATTGATCACACGATCTTTATTGTGTCCAAAGTAATAATGAAAATCCTAAATGCAAGTATAATTCATGAACAATATGAAGAATAGAGAAGATGCGACGGCGAAGCGCGAAGATGCGGAGACGAAACAGCTAAGTTGCGAAGGCGAAGAAGTGATACTACTATCGCTACGCCTTTGCAACTTCGCACTCTCGCCTTCGAATCTTCGCGCTTTCGCCTTTTTAGCTCACAGAGACGAAGTCAAGGGGAGCTAATGCTATACCCCCGACGTCGGCGTCCGGAGCTGGTTAAAGTTTTTGTTGCAGCTCCTGTATCTAAGCTATTACTTGTCCTATCTTCACCAAAATTGCTTAATTCACCTAACCTGAATGGATGGTGTGTCTTATGATACTGATGCACCTGACAGGCATGGAAGCTGAATCTGAGCCATAGGTTGGGGATGCTGGAGGAGGTAAAGTTTTAATTGCTAGTGTCCTCTGATGATGATATCGTAGTTATTACTGGTCCTAACTTCACCAAATTTGCATGGATGGTGCGTCTTATGATACTGATGCATCTGACAGGCTTGAATGCTAAATCTGAACCATAGGTTTATGATGCTTGATGAGGTTTAGATTTTTGGAACAAGTCACATGTTTTATAGATGATAGCTTGCAAAGTTGATTTAACTATATTATAAATGAAAGGCAGAGGTTGCTTCAGATGCAGAGCCTGATCTCCATTATCAAGGATGCTATAGAAATCTCCTACCTCACTCAAACCTGCTTGATAGATAGATAGAAGAGGTTGTTGCTAAATGATATAACATGATTCCTATGATATAGTATTGTATGATATGAAACACTATTGTTTAATAGGAGAAAATATAATACCATATGTTATCAGATGAAATTGAATATATGATATTGTAATATTATATATATAGTGCCTGTTTGGGAGGGTAACAGTTGAAATTGACACCCCGAGAAAACCATTGTCAACCGACGCGAAGCGGAGGTTGACAATGGTTTTCGAGGGGTGTCAATTTCAACTGTTATCCTCCCAAACAGGCACTATTTATTTTGTTATACTGAATGTCTTAATTTTTAAGAAAATTTTACTGCTTTCATATAGGAATAACGTGAATTATACGGCGAACCGTACGCGCATAATTTTCGCGCATGTAACAATTTTAAATGTTACCCGTTGCTAAGTGCGTTCTAACGCTGAGGGTAATAGAAAGGATTATGAACTGCGTCTTAACCAATCAGATTTCAGTATTTAACATGAAAGTATAACAATATGAAATATTATATCATACGATATTGTATAATATGATATTGGTTTATATGATATGTTATCATATCACATGAAATTGTATTTTATGATGTTGTTATATATATAATTGTATCATATGATACAATATGTATAATATAATTGTATTATATAATATTTTATTTTATCCCATGATATTGTATCATTCGATATGATACAATATTGTATCAAATTATATTGTATCATATAATACAATATCATATTATTTATCAAACATGATACAATATCATATAATACAATATCATACTATTTTATACAATATTGTTACTTATTAGGTTAGTTACTGACTTACTACGGAAATATATTGGGTTGATCAATCTCATAGATGGCGAGGCGAAGAATCCATGAATATCCAAGATAATAAAGGATGGTTTTCATATAATATGATAAATGTGGTCTCATTAAGTTGATGCCTCATTAAGGTGATGCCTCGTCTTGGTGAGCTTTGTAATCTGTGATCACCTATGTTTTATAATTGCGGAGCTCTCTATCGTTTTAGGGTTCAGAGGCATATTTTAGAAATTTGATTTTTATAACATTAATAAAATTAAATTATCCAGGGGGATAGGGTCAGGACCCCCTCTCCCCTTTTACTGCGTGAAATTATTAATATTAAATTTTCCGGGGGGGGGGGGGGGCGCGGACCCCCTCTCTCCCTCTAGATCCATGCATGAACAAGGAGTGTCGCATAATGAAATTAGAATGTTACTGTGTTTGGTCCACGGTAAACAGACAGCTGGTAAGTGACACGAGTCTGAAAGTGCATATGTATACATTATGGTGGAAATTAAATTTTATGTGGACTATATAATGATTAGGCATAGCCAGAACTGGTAAACATATATGTCACATGTACACACCAAATAAATTTATAAATTTATAAACATTCATATTAAGCGCGATGGCCTAGCGCATGCGTACCAATAATAGCCTGGATTAATCGGAAAACCTTGGCAAGTACGGTGCCTGCATTAAATTCTATGTAATCGACCGAGACTTGCTGAATGCAATCAAAAAAGGCGAAAGTGCGAAGATGCGAAGGCCAAACTGCGAAGTTGGGAAGGAGCGATAGTAGCTAGTATCGCTCCTTCGCCTTCGCACCTTCGCACTTTAGGCATCACATCTTCGCTCTTCGTCGTCGCATCCTCGCACTTTTGCTACTTCGCCTTCACACAATCGCCTTTGCAACTTAGCATCTTCGCCCTAAGGTCAAAGTGGCCCTATCGATATATGTAAATGTAATTGTTAAAGGGGCATGGTCACGATTTTGGTCAAATTCTATTTTTCTGTTTTCATTATTTACAATGCTTAAGGAAAGCATTTCTACTGATCAAATGGAATTTGAGGGTCAGTTGTAAAGTTATAGGCAAGATACAGGACTCACAATTCTTCGTCATGTAAACAAGGTTCGTGTTCTGTTGTCGTTTATATAGGTTCAATATACCAGTATAAAAAAAATGTTTCAAGCTGATGTGTCTATCTTCTTATTCATTTTAAGCATAAATAAACAGTTCCTTAGGTTACACATTCATTAGGTCTAAAATTGGAATTTTCACATCAACATTCAAAATGTTAACAAAATACTAATTTGTTTACATAGCAAAGAATAGTAAGCTCTGTAACTTGCTTATAACTCAACGAATGACACTCAAATTTTGGTTGCCTATTAAAAATGCCTTACTAAAGCATTGTGAACAATTCAATTCAATTTCTTAACCAATTAAGGGCCCTCAAGGGGCAACATGAAGACTGTTGACATATACAACATCCAATGAACATAAAACATTCAGTAAACATATACAAGAGAGAAAGAGCTGGATGATTGAAAGAGCTAAGACAGACATGATCAA